>VZRH01002464.1:408531-428277 GCA_013397555.1 Urocynchramus pylzowi
GGCCCCGCCCGCCCCGTCGCGGGAGCCTCTCGGTCTCGCCGGGCTCCCACAGCCCGGCCAGGGCGGCTCCGAGGGGCCTCCGCGGCACCGGCGGCGCCGCTTCCCGCCGGGCAGCAGAGACGCCCCGAGCTCCGCCGCTTTCCCCCCGCGTGAACCGGCGCTTTCCCCCCACGGGCGCTGCAGCTCCCTCAGGGGCGCCCTGGCGCTCCCCTCGCAGCCCCTGCCTTCCGTAGCGGGTGCTGCTCCCGGCGGGTGGGCCCGCGCTGTCCTCTTGGACGGCTTCCAACTAAAATTAAAAAAAAAAAAATTAAAAAGTAATTAGCATAGAATGATAAGGGTTTGGAATGGAGCTTAAAGATCGTATAATCCTAGCCCACCCTGCTACTAGACCAGGTTGCTCAAGGCCTTATCCAACCTGGCCTTGAACACTGCCCGGATTGGAGTATCCACAACCTGCCTGAGCAACATTTTCCAGTGCTTCACTGCCCTCTGGTTAAAGAATTTCTTCCTAATATCTGTATTTTCCCTCATTATGTTTGTACCCATTACTCCTTGTCCTATCATTACAGTTCCTGAAGAGTCCCTCTACAGATTCCCTGTAGATATGCTACATTTTTATGTTATTGTTTTAATTGTTTTGCACCCCAGATCTTCTAGTCTGGCCCTGTACATCACATTTTTTATTTCTTATTCCTTATTCTCACATTCTTATCTAGGTTTTTCTTGAGTTTGTTTTTTTATATATATATTACTATTTAAATTATTTAAATTTTAATTTTTTTTGTTTCTTTTTTTTCCCAAACTCTGTAGTTTTAATAATGAAAAAAAGCTCCTGTAAGATGCACAGTGCAAACAATGACTGCCACTTTGGAAGCACTCTGAGAAAGGGAACTCCCTCATCATGTCAAATGCCCCTTCAAAAGCCACCTTGCTTCCTGAAGAGCTCTGCATTTTGTTATGGACCCAAGTTATCAGAAACTGTGCGTGCAACTGGTGTTTTATCCCTTATTCCAGGCAGCTCCTGGAAACCAGCATTCAACAAAGAAAGACAGTGCCTGATGAAAAGTGCACTGCAGCTCGAATACACACACACACAAAAATCCACACAAGGCACATGTCTACTGAAGAAATGAGTTGGCCTTTGAGAGGGGTGTGGATAGACACATTCATATACCAAGACTAAAACTGTCCAAGAAAAAAAAATAAATCAAGAAAATGAAGCAGATGGTGACAGATGGTTCCTTTGTGGACAAATCTCATGTAAAACCACAGGAAATTAAGACAGAGCTGTTTCCTTTAATTCTAAAAGTTTGAGTCTGCCTTTCCTCTGTAGGACTTCATACTGCAAAGGCAAACCCCTGGCAAGACAGTGTCCCTTGCAGGGGTTATAATTCTTTACTTAGTACTCTGCCCCAAAATAGTTCAAAACTTCTGACTTCAGAAGATAGATCTGACAGCAAGCAGCCCTGTTTGATGCCTGGAAAAGAGCAGGGGGCCAACAGAAGTGGCCCTACAAGTGTGATCTCTGTGAGGATTTCTGTCTGTACTGCCACATTGTGTGACTTCAGGCATGTCACGCCCTCTCTTGTCAGCCAAATTTGCCTAGATAGTACATTTTTGGGAGTCAGTGACAGCCCCAATCTCGGTCAGGCCTTCTAGACACCAACAGGATAAAAGGTCTTGTGTTTGTGGGAATAGCAAATTGTTGAAGTACCACTTACTCTCTCCAGTTGGGTATCCTTGAGGGACAGAGAAAGTACAAGAGGAGAGTCAAAGAGATGAGACTTGAAAGGTTGCTCTCTATTTCAAACATTATGCATTCTTGGGTATCTGTGACTTTCTGACTGAATCAGTGACAGACTAAGGAATTATAAAAGATCTTGCTTAGTACAGTTTATACTTAGAACCTTACTGATGTGGGCTTTTCCCTGAAAAACAATCAATCAATCAAAAAAAAAAAACAAACAAACAAACAAAAAAAAAACCAAACAAACCAAAAAACCAAGAAACTTACATACAACAGCTTAAATTTAATCAGGATTGTAAAATCTGCTCCAAGGCCATCCTGCAGGCCAGCCCTTCACTCCCATCAGACAGTAGCCCTGTACAGATGCCTCGAGGAGATCCAGGTAATTTAGGAAGTGCCCTGCCCATACCTTTCCTGCTAGCACTCTTAAAGTAGGGGCAAGGGAACAGGCACTGCACCTGCTTTGCAGGCACTGCTCATCACAGCTGTCTCCTGATGCAAACTGAAATTGGTGGCAGCACAATTATATCCTCGGCCACTCTGTGCCTGCTGAGGTGCACAGCCCTTCCCACCTCCCCTGCTAGAAGCAGGCAATGCAGACAGTGGGGCTTTGTAATCCTTTGCAGCTCAAAGGGTGGATTGCCAAAGATTATGTGGAAATACCCTTCCACTGAACATCAAGAAGTCCATGTGCCCAAGCAAGTCAGGCAAGTAAGGACAGCCACAAGCACAGGCAAACTGGATGAGGGGTCAGCAAGGCAAGCAGGCAGCAGCAGGGCACATCTGCTGCACTGGAGGTGGCTCTTTCTAATGCTCAGATGGAGGAACTCTTCTGTGGTGTGTAATGATAAACACATCCAAAGGACATAACCACAGGAAAGAAACCAGCGTGACTCTATGGGTTTTGCATTTTTTGCCTCTATTTTAGCAGTCCATTAAGAGGAAGGATCATGTGTTGGTGAAGCAGTGGGGTTCAGGAGGAGTCAGGAGTCCTGACTACTTTGAATCTCTTCTGCTTTGCATATGCAGTCTACTTGGTCAACTTTTCTGCCAAGTGTTGTATAAATGAGGATCAGCTCCTCTCTTTGATATGCAGCTGTACTGACTAAGAAATGTCAATTACCTTTTTACCAGTTAGGACTGCTGGCCAGAATGCTCTAGTATTAGGCACTGCACAGTATAAGTACATATCGTGTCCTGTTATGAAAGGTTCATAAGTCTGGGTTTGCCCAACAGCTGATATTTCTGTCACATTTAAATGATTATTTTTTCTTCTGGCTCTTATCTGTGATGACCAAATACAAATGAATGGAGGATCTAGTACAACTGGTACATGCTGGAGATCATTTCAGGGTGACTGTGTGAAGGGCAAATAAATAAAAAGAGGTGCCAAACGATGATCCTGGTAGAAGTTGCACTACATATGATGACAGGAGTAAAACCTACCAGTTTTGTAGAGGTGAGGTCATATACTTGAAATGCAGGGTGGTCAAATATAAAACAGAAAAATTATATTTTCTCTTTGGCATGTATTAAGAAATGCTGTTATGATAGTATTCATTTCACATTTGCAGAGAGAGGAAATGAGAGTTGTGGTCAGCAGTGGTTGTCTGGAACAAGGGACCCTGCAAAAGCATAACCACAGGCTGAGTCTGCGATCAGCTTGCAGATAAATCCAAAGCAAGTGCTACAGGCATACACATCTGAAAGCAAATCTTTTCCACACCCAAAGATCAAGGGAAAAAAAGGGAAAATGCTGTTCAAGAGGAATGCTAGCAACATAGGAAGCTTAAAAAGCTATTCTGTTTTTGGGGTCTAATCCTGTACTCAGATGCACAAATCTTATTTCCATTAAGTCTCCTTTGCAGAACTGTCATTTGAATTTGGTCATCCAAGAACAAAATCATTCATCATTATTCCTTTGGCAATTTATGGGGGAAATTGATGAAGTATACAACTAATATTTCATTCCTTATTTGAAAAACATGACATGACACAAGTAGAATTTGGCCATTCTGTATTCCCTTAGAGAAGAATTGTGCCATGTATCTACAAGTAGACCGAGCTGCGGATTAAGTGTTTTGTGGCCATCAGTACTAGTTGAAAGCTGACTCTGTACTGAGACGTGCTTAATAGGAATAAAAGGTCTGTTATACTAAATCAGATTAGTAGTCCAGCCAATGTGATATCCTGTCTCCAGCAGTGGCCAGCATCAAATGCTTCAGAGGACACACAGATCCCCACAGTGGACAATCATGTTACAATCATCTTATTTGCTAAGTTTCCACTGCTGCCAAGGCTGCCAGAGAGACTGGTTTATGCCCTGGAGCACATGTCGTTTACAGCCTTAATGGCAGCATAACCCACTGTTAACGTGTGAGACTGATTGCCATATTTCAGAAGAGCAGCACTCTCTCCCGAGTGTTGTTATTGCTGGGGTTGGAGACCACGTCCAGCCTGCATCCCACAACTGACATTAGAAGCTTTCAGCCCAGTACCGTCCTCCAGTGTTTTCCCTTTGAGGCAGGCTGTGAACAGGAGCATCTTCAGGAGAGGTAACACACCGTCAGGAAATTTCTCTTAAGATGATTTCTGATTTGCCTCCAGATTTTCAGAGCACCCTGAGAAGGTGAAAGGCTCTCAAGACAAAAGGTTTAATTCTTTGGGGTTTGGCTGTGGGACAGATCAGGATTCTTTCCCTCTCTGGCAGGCACAGCGGCAAGATATCCAGCGCAACAAGGAGCACACCGGGTTACTCAACAGGATACTTTTAATACCTCTGTAGAAACGTTTAGCTTTTTTTTTTTTTTTTTAACTCTTACAGAGCCAAGTTTGCATTCAGCTCGGTATGACTCAGTCACACTGAATTCAGGCACCTTACAAAGATGTGTTCAGGCAAAAAGCTGCACTGGAAATGAGGGCTGGATCCCACAGAATGCTTGCCACCCTCTGTCTGCCCCTATGCTCTGCTGCTTTCTCATTCTGGCCGCTGCAAAGAACTCCTATTTTCTGTGTTCAGATTTTTTTTTTTTTTTTTTTTTTTTTTTTTTTTTTTTTTTTTTTTTAAATTACCCCTTTCTNNNTTTTTTTTTTTTTTTTTTTTACTAAACTGACTCCTTTCCCCTTGGAAGAACATTGATTTTTGCCTGTTTGCTGCTCCTGTGTGAAGCCAAACCAGCATGTGGGTCCTATCAACCTCTCCGTCAATGCCAGCAGGCTTCTGGGAACAGCATTCCTCAGCTCCTCACCTTTCTCTGGGCCAGCAGGAAGGCAACAGAAGGACCTCTGAGATTTTGTAGCGTTTAGAATACACACTGCCAGGCAGAATCATGGCTTATTTATCTAGTTTTTAAGTTACTCATCAGATTGATCTTGCCGGAAAATAAAACCAGAGTCAGTTTAAACCAACTCACATTGTTCCTCTGAATGCCCCAATTTGCTTTAAGGGTTTATTTTCCCCCCTCACATCTGCAGTACTCATGTACAAACAGAAGATGATAGGAAACAACTGAGTGACACTGAGTGCCTGAGGTTATTCCTGACCTTCCTGATGCAGCTGAACCAGGCAGGAACCATGCTCTGCCACTCTAGTGGGTGTTGCTGAGATATGGCATAGTGGTGTTACACTTACTGATGTCACAAATTATGTCAGGTAACTCCTGAGGGCAGAGGTGAGGACTGATAGAAGAGATTACAAAGGTGGAATAAGACTAAGAAGTCCCAAGCCTGTTTTAGAGAGTATTCAAATCACCAGAGCTCTGGAGGTGGTTTAATTATCTGTATACCTGGGAATAAACAGATACATCTGTTCAGTTCATACAGAAAAATAATGCTGAAAACAGTTGGGATAGGTCCTTTATTTTACAATATATAAGAAACAGGAAGGAGAAATTTTAGCAGAAAAGCTTCCATCCTGGATCAGCTTCCTGACAACAAGGGGGAAATAGGGGGAGCATTGAGGTAACACAACAGCTCTGAACTTGAAACTTGAATTAAACAAAACATAACAGTAAAATGCTCTTTAATATCAGGAAATAAATATGTGGAAATGAAGAAGTTCTACACAACCGATTGTGAGAGTTATGGTGGCAAAAATTATTAAAATTTTCCAGAGAAGAGGGAGGTCAAAGATCATGAAAAGTGCCATATCAAATTAAATGACAGCTCTGCAGAAAAAGGAACAAGAATTTGTGGCTGTGGGGAATGACTGTTGCAAAACTCAATGCTGCAAAAGAAATTGCCTAGGAAAAAATGGAGGAAAATGTATGGTTACAGTGACACTAAAGCAAAACTCAATGCTGCAAAAGAAATTGCCTAGGAAAAAATGGAGGAAAATGTATGGTTACAGTGACACTAAAGCAAAACTCAATGCTGCAAAAGAAATTGCCTAGGAAAAAATGGAGGAAAATGTATGGTTACAGTGACACTAAAGCAAAACTCAATGCTGCAAAAGAAATTGCCTAGGAAAAAATGGAGGAAAATGTATGGTTACAGTGACACTAAAGCATAAGAAAAAGCAGTAGAAAGAGAAAACAGTAAGAACAGTAACAAACAGTAGAAGAGCATCAGGTATCAGTCTCAGACTGATCAAGGATGTAAAAGGAGAATGGCTTTGCAAAACTGTTAAACATGAAGACTAAAGCTCAGATTGTTTGTTGGTGCTACCAGGATCCCAGCTATTGTTTGTGCCTTACATGAGGCACAGCAGCCCAAGGCTGAGTGCAGCCTATTAGTTGTGCAGAGCCAGAACTGGCAGGGACCCTGGGGTACCAACTGTGTTTTATCATCCCTCTGTCCTGCTGACTGCAGCAGGTTATTTTTTTACACTAATAGGCAGCTAAGTTCTTTTTTTTTTTTTTTTTTTTTTTTTTTTTACTGTAAGGGTCTCTAGTGGGCAGCTAAACATTAGTGAGGTCCCATTATAGCTCAGATTTACTATTTATAAAATTAGTACTAAAAATACTAAATTAAAGTAAGAAATAAGTTTTGCTTCTTTGAATTTCATGTCTGTTATCTGTACTACATTAGAACTATTCAGGTTTTTTTTAATTGAAGGACCTTCATATGCCTGTACTTTCAGGCTGTTACTTATATGCATGTGTATATATACTTAAACATATGTTTATAAAGCTCTCAATCTGTATGCACACATACATATTAATACTCTGGACACTTTTTAAATTAGCTGAAGTACTCAGATAGATTACATGCAAATCTAACTGTATACTACTTGAACTGAAACAAAAACCCAATGCAGAGTCTGCACTGAGGAATTAATTGTTGTTTACATAAGTTATGTCAATGTAATATAATATTTTATTTGCCTTATTTTCTATCATTCATTATTCTTTAGATCAGAAACAATATCTGAATGAAGCAGTGTCTAGAAATGCTATTTTTAATTGGCTTAAGAGATTGGTTGACCTCTGGTAACTGGTCACTGTTGTTGGGGAGACTCTCCATGAGTGGTGGTGCATTGTTTAAACATAATGGGACAACAGTCTCATGTCATCCATAGGATATGGAGACACCACAGTTTTGTATTTCTTTTACTTTATTACTATACATGCGAGGCACAATCGACAAAGACTTCCTGAGGATGAATGTTGTCAGTATATGAAACACTGAATAACTGCTTTTTGTTTTGATGAATGGTACTCTTTCTTTCAGATTTAAAGGGAAAGTACAGAAAAAAAGTAGTAGCTCTGGGGAATGGAATCTTGAAGATAGGATTTTTTTTTTTTTAACAGGCTTTGGGCTGCATTAAGTTCTTAAAATAATTTTCTATGACTTTGACTCCATTGATATAATCTAAATGATTCCAAGCTTACAATACAATGTTAGGGACTGAGCAAATTAATGGGAAGGTGAATTCCATGTTACTTCCAAGCTCACAGTCACTTGGGTCCTGAATGTTGCCAGTGTTGGGATTGATTTTTTGTTTCTCTGTTTTCACTTTTGCTCATCATGAGCATGAAACTCAAGAGAGCCTGATTTCATTCTAGTTTCCCTTTCTCGTTCCAGTCCCAAGGCCTCTGTGGACAGTAATAGGTATTTGTGTTGCAGAGACAACTGCTCCCAAAATAGGCAGCACTAGAAGTCTTCTAATTGGTTTACTGTCAGCAAAAGAGCAACAGAATCTGAAAGACTGAGCGGACAGGTTTTACCATGTTTGAGTTTGTTCTTGTATGTGTAGTTGCTTTGAAAGAGCTTTATTTGTTTTTATTAATCTTAGTTTTATTAATTTATTAAAATTATTTTAATGAAAATTTCAGTAAAAGGAGGCTTTGTGAGACATCAGTGTCACTGCTCGCTTGTGTTGTGTGTGTCATTGGCAGTGGGCTGGTGCCTTGTGTGCCAGCTGCAGGCACAACAGATAAACGAGGAGCAATAGTGTCAACTCTTGTCCATGTGCAAAAACTTAGGCTCCATTTTCAGACTCCCTTTAGCATAACTCTAAGGGTGGGACTCAACTCATCTAAATCTAGTCCTCTAAAAATACTGAATATCATAGCTAAACTACTTTTGTAGCCTCTATCTGTCATCAGTAGAGCAAGGTACATCCATCGCTTTGACCTCTTAGATAAGATTCTTGTTGTCCTTCTATTGACTATTTTGAAAGCCTTTAAAAGTCTAGATGCTTAATTTTTATACAGCTAAAGATAACCTTTGTGAATTCTCTCCAATCTCTCTCACTTCTCCCCACCAGCATGGTGTTTTCTGCTCCCCACTCTGCTGAGCTGGAAAGTTAACTGTGATTTGATGCTCAGGGCTGTTCCCCACTAACCCAGCCAGACCCTGGCATTGTTCATGCTCCAGAGTGCTGAGATCCAATTCCAGGAAGGCTGCAGGCATTTATGCTGGACCTTCAGCATGAAAGTAGTACCACCATGGCTGGAGTCAGTGGGCACAGGCTGAAGGAATTAGCTAACAGAAGCAGAACTGGTTACATACTTAAGCAGGTGCAGAAACTTTGGCAGGATCAAGGCTTAAATAACAATTACCTCAAGGCAAGAAAATGTTCTTCTTTTGTTTCCTTTGCAGCACAACACTTTCTATTGTCACTTAATTAACTCGGTTTTCAAACTGATGAATGATGGAGTAACTTTGGAAGCGTTACAATCATGGCATCACTGGAAACGCCTCAGTGCTCTCCCGAGAGAGGTGAGAAGGTTATGGGCTGCCTGTTCTGCTAAATGAGGCTACTCAGTGATCACAGCATGTGCTCTGGAGTCTGCGACACCAAGTCCTTGGGGTGCAGCCTGGCTGCTATTAAACTGTATGGGCAGAGTCCCATTACCCAGGTGAGAGTTGCATCAGGTCTGAAAACCTTTCATTTTTCTAGAAAGATCCTTATGTAGGGCACTGAGGACACAGTGAGGGAGCTGATTGTTATAGGTCTGTTGAAAAAGAACAAGAAGAGGACATGAAAGCTTGGAGAAAATATGTCTAGATGTCTTTTTCTTCATAGCTTTAATATGGCATATAATGTGTGTATGCTTCCTAGTTCACTGCTGCAGATTTCTCTGTAAATGCAGGAAGAGGCAGTTCTTAAGCAGAGACTAGTTACACAGAAAATTAGAGTATTTCAAGGATATTAAAAATGCCACTAAACAAAGATCTTGTTCACTCACCCTGCCCTTTCTGTGACAAATGACTGCAGTAAAAGTGAACTCCTGCTTTTCCTTATTTATGAAACACCTCTTCCCTTTTGTATGAAAAACTAATATTCCTGTGCTTTAGAAAGTGTATAAGTGGCAGTTGAGAGAGCGGGTGAAAGCTGTACATTAGAGTGGTGGAACAAGGCAAGCACTGAAAAACAAAAAGCTATTCAGATTTTCTTTTTTCCCTGAAAGAAAAGGAATGAAAACTCTCATCAGACTGAATTGTTCCACTCCTGATTACTGTGTGTAGCATGATGAAACAAAAAATGCATTTCCATTTTAGCTTTTGCAGGCAATATATGCCTGCAAACCTTTTGATAAAGAACTGATTTTCAAAGCAGCACATTCCTGTAGGCTGTCAGTGATCCAGCAGAGCTCTCACGCTGCTTTGACTTTTCCTCCTCCCAAGAGTATCAGACCTTTACAATTCTTTCTAGGATACTAGCAAATTTAATAATATAGGCAAACTTCTCCACAGATTGATTTTGGATTTACAAGGCTCCTGGCTGTTTGCTTTCAGAGATGTAACCAAGAGGCAGAACCCACATATCAGTCTTGAAAAAAACAACCTCATTTGCACAAAATAGATTTTACTCTTCAACATATTCACAACTGAAACTGGCAATGTGTCACACTTAGCCATAAACATTTTTTCAGGAAGGAACTGGTCTCAAATAAGCCAGTTTAAATAAGATCAGCAAAGCCATCTCCAGTAATACCATCTGGTGACTCTTAATCACATTTTGAGTCTAGAATATTGAAAATATGAGTCAGGCTAGAAAAGACATGAGAAAAACAGTGTGAGCAGGGAAGTGCAAGAGTATTAACTAAGAGAAGCTTGCAGGCTGTAGGATGAAGAAGAGCAATAAAGAGGAACATGTAGCAAAACAATTCATAAACTCAGGGACTAAGGCAAAACTTTCTCGTTAAAATGCGGCCATTTACCAACACTACCCTGCCCATTCTAACGTGTGGTTTTGGCTTAGTCCTTATGGGCCACCCAGCTACTGAGACAGGTGCAGAGGTGAAAGATCAGTGCAGATTTGAGCATTATGTGATTGCTGTGGTCTCACCAGCACTGGACTGTCCCTCCCCTGCCTGGTGAGCCTCAGCAGCAGCATGTGCCTCCTGAAAGTGCATGAGAACCCATGAGCCACCACTGTGTCAACTGTATTTTCTAAGCCACTGGCAATATTTTGTAGAATTCGAACTTTTGTGTGTGAAGTGGTGAGATTTTTTTTTTCCACATTTGTTTTTTCTTTTCTGAGGTTGAACCCTTAAATAAATAACGGCCTGTAGCAGCTTGTGTCAAGAGTAACAAGAAGGTGGCTGACACCTGTACTAGTTTGAAGAAACAATTTAAAGAGTTTGGTTATGAATTCTTCTTCAAAGGAATTTTTTTTTTTTTTTTTTTCTGCTGGCATGCATTGTCAGATTCAGTTTCATTTCACTGGCTGCGATGCCACTCCTTCTCCACAATAAGCATTCAACTGATGCATCACAGACTTGCTGTATCAGGGAAGGCTGACAAATAAATGAATGTGCCGTTTTCTTTGGCATTTAAGCCTTTTATTCAACCCTCTAAGCTAAAGACAGGTGATTTCTTAAAATGGATTTACATGCTAGCAAATATAAATAAGCACTTAAAGTGACAGTAGAGATGAGTTCTCTATAGACTTGGAAGTCATCAGAAAAAGAAATTTAAAAGGTGAGAGTAGTTTTTCCCATTTTAAAAATACTTTCCAATTAGTTTAATAGGATTTGATGCAATGTTTTACAGCTTGATGAACAAGTAGCTGAATAGTTTGGGCAGCATGTGTCTAATCTTGTTCTGAATATTTTGTTTTCTTTAAGCAGGTAGCAGAGTGTGCATCTGTCTCTTCATCACTGACCTCTGTTCTCACACTCTTTCTTTTCCTTCTTCGGGCAAAATGTTTTTGCACATGCTTAATCCCAAGAACATCATTAATCCCAGGATCTTTATGTGTGGAAACTAAGCACAGCTTTCCTTACTTTATTGGCCTGTACTGAGACACCAAGGGACACATCCCATAGGAATCCATCTATCCTGGGAAAGTCTGTGCTGTGTGCTCTGTGTGTGGACTGACTGGCCAAGGGTGGGGAGGTGACAACCTCTCCCTGTGGCCATAAGGCAGCCATCAGGTCATGCACAGCATGACCTTGAAAATCAGGGTAAAGCACCTGCTCTGGCAACTAAGTTCAGGAAATTATTAAACTGTTCAGGTGGTCTGTTCTAAATGTTAAGCTCAAGTGGTTGGTTTAAGCCCATCTTAGATGTTTCAGCATGGTGTCTGATTGTAAGATCTGCAGTGTGGCAGATCTGGGTGCAGGTCTGGTTTTTTTCTCACATTTTCAGACTGAGTCCTGGCTTTGCAGCTGTGAAGAACAGGGACTCTGAAACACCCCTTGCCCTTTTCTCTCACAGTAGGTGACCAGATCTGTCAGAAGTCTCATGGGGATAGCCTCTTCCCATTTGTGACCTTCAGGCTCTATCAGAATTTGTGTAAGGTAAAGCAGTGTGTGATGGATGCTCTTGTCATGTATCGGATCACTTAAATCCTCTTGAGAGGGTCTGGGCATCCACTTCCTCCTACTGGGAACAGGAGATCTTCAGCTGTTCTGCAGCCAAGGAAAAGTACTGATCAGGGAGGTAAACATGAAAAAATACACGTCTCAAATATATATTTATAGAAGTATATATGTGTGTGCACGAGTAAAGCCAGTTGTTTCTTTTTCCCACATCTATTCCCTGGGTGTGCTATTACCTGGTGCTTGGCCCTCAGGACATTTTGTGTGGTTGTAGAATTAATTGGCATATTTGGTGGGGTCTTCTGGTGGTAGACATTTGGGGTATTTTGGTTAAGAGTTAGTTAGTTTTATGGGTACTCTCACTCATATGGAATCAAATATACATGTGCAAATAAAGTAAGGAAGGATACAGTTACCTTTATGATTAATTTGATTGACAAAGCATGGGAATAGAGTATTTCTTTGTCCTAGTAGGGGACAAAGAAACACTCTATTCCCATACTTTGTTGTTCTTCAAGCACTTCTGTGAGCAAATGAATATGTTAAATTAGGTCCTGTAGAGACTTGTTGGCAAGTGGCATAAGGAAGCTTGTTTCCAGCTTTGCAGGGATAGCTTCTTTTCTTAATCTACCAAATTAAGTATTGGGTAGACTTTTTTAATGAACAAATGGTAGAGGACATGCCAAGACTCTATTCTTTGACCCTCCTGCTCTCAAGTCTGTGACCACCCTCTCTTTCCTGAGGGGGAGCCAGAATTCTGTGTTCTGCAGAATCAGTGCAAACCTTTTGTG
Source organism: Urocynchramus pylzowi (assembly GCA_013397555.1). Taxonomy (NCBI): domain Eukaryota; kingdom Metazoa; phylum Chordata; class Aves; order Passeriformes; family Fringillidae; genus Urocynchramus; species Urocynchramus pylzowi. Next base: position 421,284 of record VZRH01002464.1, read on the forward strand.
GCATACCAGCCTGTCTCAGATCAAACAACTCCCTTGGAAAATACTGACACACGTTAGAAGAAAACAAACCAAGCCAGAAAAAAACCCCATCTGTTGGTTTCTTCACAGGTTTCACATTTGTTTCAAGCATGCTGGTCAAAAAAACACACCCCAACAACATAATCACATGGAGAAAATATCAGTTCCTCACCTCAGAGAGAAGTCTTCTACAGCAACTTTGAACACTTTGGAGTGGATTCCCCTCAAAGCCATCTGAAAGTTTGGTGTCTACCTTAAGATTCAAATGAACTACAAAAAAAGGCAGGAGCAGAGGGCAAGCCGTCCCATCTACTCTGGCAGCTGTCTTTAGAGGGGTGAACCATGTTTTGGCAAGCCATCTCTTTTCTGACCAGACAGGCTGCCAACATGGCTGGCTAAGATTAGATGCCTGACTCCTGAAAAGCTAAATTTAAGTGGTAAGAATCCTAACCTTAAATTTTTGATCTTAAGACAAAATGAGTGGCTGTGGATCCCCCAACAGTTTATTGTTCCTTTTCCAAAAATCCAAGCACTTCGTGTCATGCCAGATCAATTTTAAAGACTAGTTGCCCTTCAGTTGAGATGTGGTATTCCTGCTGCCAGATCATTCCTGTTTTGCAGATAACGCAAAAAAAAAAAAGAAAAATACCTCCTCCAGCTGCACATTGAGCAGTGAAGAGCCTGGGGCTGAGAACAACAGAGTGCTCAAGTGATTTTGACCAGTACATCTGAATAAAATGACCTTCATAATATTTGAACAACAAAACACTTTACTGCTCTTAGAACAACAAACCCCTTTGCACACAATAGCAAAGCGAGTAATTACTGTTGCTAGAGCACAGTGATATCTCATCAAGGGATCCATGTCTTACCTTTCCAACATTAATCAGTGGAAATTCTCACTGTACCAATAAGCTTTTACTTGTACACAGTGGAAATAATGGTCTCACCTAGACATAATGAAGTCAGAGAGAAGGCAGTGGTGCGGAGCCACAGGTAGCTTTTATATCCTGTATAGTGAAATCTGGCAATGTATCCTTAGAAGAAGCTAAAATACTCTGCTTGGAAATCAAGACAGTAACACTCAAAAGCTACTTCTTGTAGCATTGTATTTACTTCTCACTTTGAAACCAGAAAGTGCTTGTGCCTTTTAAAAATCATAACACACAGAAAGTAGAAAATGTAATGAGTTAATTCTGTAATAAGACCCAGGCACAGGAACCCATGAGGATTTTCTTCCTGAAGTTGAACTTCACATCTCACACCCGGAGAGGCCACATGCTGGCTTTGGCTCCCGGCACTGTCCCCAAATGCCTTCCGGCATGGAGAGGAGAAAGCCTTCTCTGGTTACCTTCAGACTTGTCCTTGGACTGCAGGAAGAGAGGGAAAGGACAAATCTGTGTTGGCATCAGGAAAAGACTATTGTCTGAGGTGCTTGTTAGAAAGTGAGTGCACAGCACTACAGGTGATGCTAGGGTTTCCTTCAGCCAAAATGTGTCTGCAAAACCATTCCTCTCTCTGAGACAGCAGCAGAAAGTCCATTGCTGTTCCTACACTGCTTCAGGGATGCTCTACAAAACAGAGAAAGAAACATCAGGCAGGGTAAATGTTACCAGTCCCACTCATTGCTGTGTGCACAATGAAAATCATCTGTTTCTGCTCATGGATGAAACAAAATCTCATGGATTTGATGAAGAGCTAAGAAAGAAAATGTAGGAGTACCCAGGGACAGATCCCTGTAGACACAATGCTTCTGGAGACATGATCATACAGCTGCTCTCCATCCTGGTTATTTCCAGAGCACACGAAGTTCTACTGCAGCCAACTCAAAGCATGCTTATCTGTATCTGGAAGGACTTACTAGTGTGCCAGTCTTCACACTTACAGTCACGAGCCCAGACACCCTCATCTTTCCTCTAATTCCTCCCAATACACCTGTGACAGGGAGGGGAGAAACAACTTCTTTCAGAAGGATAATAGGGCTAAGCCCAAAGGTAAATGCTGGCTCAATGTGAGCGCTATTTCTCACAGAGTCAGAAAGAAAATGATCCTAAAGGCCTACGAAATTCCTTAATCTCAGCTGCTGGAACTACCAGTATGTTTTGGAGTGACTCCTTGCCTTGAAGTCGAGCTGGACTTCATTCAGGAAAACAAATAACTTTTTTTATTCCAGCAGCATTCCACCCCAATACTAAAATCTTTGCAGAGAAATGCTCCTCTTGACTTTTATCTCTGCGTGTGGCACAGCTTGTGCAGAGAGGCAAAGGACATGGCCATGAGGCAGAAAAAATCAATGTACTGAGGTGCTGCATGAGAGCACCCAATGTGGTTTGCTCCATCACCCACACAAAGAAGGTTCCAGGCTGTCCTGGCTGCCAGAGCCAGGCAGGATAATCGGGGGCAAGGACATGGAGGGAGTTCAGACCAAAGCAAGGATAAGTGTAAGTTTCAGCCATGCAAACAGAGGCGAGAGTCTCTTTGCTGAAAGTAATTTCCCCTCTTTCAGCAGCGCCAGCTCCTGACATGTCACCATATGCCTTGTTTTCAACACTGGGGAAGGGAAGCTGGTGGAGGTGATTTCCTTACATTTCTGGATCCTTTCAAGCCTGAACAAAAGACTTACTACTTCTGACACTGGATTCCTGTGTCTGATGAACCCCTGAGTTCTCTTACTTGAATAAGTAGTTTAATTCATAGCAGAGCTGAATTCATTTGGTGGTGTTGAAGTGTTGTCATCGCAGCATCATTCAACACAGGATAGGAAGGTGACCAGGAAAAACTGAAATTGATAGTGCTTTCATATGGCCTTCCTAGAAGAGTGTGAACAAAAAGAAGCCATTACTGTAGAGGAAAAATTGCAATTTCTGTATGGAAAGGATTCATTCTGCCATTTGCTCTTTGGATCATTCTGTTTGCTTTCCACCACCACCCTCTCTCCTTTACTGTAAGATAGTAACTTTTCAGAAACCTATTCTCCATTGACATTTCACCTCTATTTCATTGGCTCAGACAGCTTGAAGTGACTTGGATAACATTTAGTGAAAGAAAACAGCCTGAATCTGATCAAACATTCTTTTCTTTGATGGAACACTTAAAAGCAAACCAACAAAAAATATATGAAATATATGGTTAGTATCATCATATGTTCTTAATTTTGTTGGGTTACTAAATTACGGGGACTGCAAAGGAGACATTATATAAATCTTATGTGAACATATGGCATTTTTTTCCCCTTCTGAGACTGCAGGCTGAATCTATGCAATCCTGTTAACAAAATGAGCCTTGTCATTTGAGGAGTAGTGCTTAATGACAGTTGTCAGTCATCACTAGGTACCACACTCAAGGGACATCTTGATACGCCTGTGACAGACAGATTAGATATTGTCTGGAGAGGGTTGTGCAGCAGCTGTAAGAAAGCCTAGTGGAGAGGAAATGAGGATTAAAAAAAAAGAGTGAGGAAATCAGATACAGCTTTTCCAGCCCCTGATCTCTGGAGCAGATGATTCTTCTGCTCAGGTATGAGCTGTGTGTGTCTGAAGTTAATGGCTGGATGGGTCCCTGCTGCTGCTGAAGTTTGACTTCAGTCACCCAGAATCGCAGCCTTGTTTTGATCAGACCTGGGCAGATGAAAACCCTCTATTCCCTCCAGATAGTTTGCTGTATAATCAGCTTTCCTTCCTATTCTTCATAGTCTTTTGCACTGAGGGCAAATGTAATCAGCACAGCTATGTCTGAGGCAGAAAGAGACCAAAATCGTTTGGCAGCTGTGACTTTCACTGCCAGCAGCAGGAGGTAGTGGAGGGAGGCTGCTGCCCACCCCTGTGCCCTGGAGGGGACCTGTTCAGGGCCAGCAGAGGTTCTGTGGAGCTGGCACAGGACCCTGCTCCCACTGCCAGAGACCTGCAGCTCCCAGCTCAGGTATACCTGTAGGGATTGCCTCCCAAACAGCTCTTTGCCTCATTTGTCCTTGTTAATTTGGCATGTGGAAACCAAAGAGATGCAGGGGTCAGCTCAGGAGTCCATGCACACACTGCTGTCATGAAGACGTGCTCCGTATCCATGAGTGACCAGAGACTGAGCCTGTCAACCAGAAAAAAGGCTTTTCATGCATTTCTAGTAATAGCCACAAGGTCATTCAACATAGGTACAGGCAGCAGGAGATAGGATTTGGAGACTCTGCTGCAAAAGTCCTTTATCTTTTTTTCAGCCAAGGGTCAAGTGAGATTGCAGAGCAAGAAAAACAAGTGGGACACCAGCCCCAGGAGACCTGATGCAGGAGGCCAGTGGAGGCTGCCGAGACAGCAGGTTGTAGCACACATAATGCTGCTCACATAAAGCTGAGCAGTGAAACTGCAGCACTCTGGGGCCTGTAAAACTGCTCCCTGCTGCCTGGCTGGGACAGCAGTGATGATGGATTACACTGGCTCCACTCCACAGGACGCCCAGCCACAGGAGCACTGCCTGCTCCCTGCTGCTGGATACTGCTGATGCCTCAGGAGGCTGCAGCCAGCATCTCCCACAGTGACCTGCTCCCCAGGGACCAGCCCTCTGCTCACATCAGCTTTTTCTCTTGTGAAGTCAGGAAACTCCTTGAGGATTTATAAAGTGCAACACACCCCACCTAATACCTTTCAGTCTTGATCTTCGTGTCCAGAAAAGTAGATATGAACAGAACACACTACAGAACAATAAAAGCTGCATAAAAAGAAAGGAAATAAATGACCTTGAATTGTGGAGAAAGCAAGAGAAAATTCAAGGTTTAAAGTTAATTAGCCCTTGAACTGTCAGGCCCAATTACTTCCAGCAGGCTCTGACATTTTGAAGATTAATTAGGGAGTCCGTTGTCATGTCTCACAAAGGACCACCATTATGCCAGAGAAAACCTACCTGCTTTCTGCACACAATGTCTTGAAATTTTGCAAAAAACTAATTGGGGATCTTTGCTAAAAGCTTTCTGATTGTTATATCCATTTTGAGGAATACATTCTATTTAAATGCTGAAATAAATCTGGAAGTTTTGAAGGAAATGTTTAACTCCCTGGACGATGATTTGAAATATTTGTAGCTCCTAGGAAAAAGGTCCTTATATTCCTCTACTTCTCTCACGACACTCTTGTTGCATCTAGCATAGATTATGCTGTAGTGCTGTACCCAGTATGTATCAATTATTTAGCACATTTACTCCCAAGCAGATCCGTGCGTGTTACTGTGTACCTGTCACCGAAATCAGCCTCCTGAATGATTTCTGAGCAGCAGAAATGCAGCTCCACAAATCTGAGGAAGCAGCAGCCTCCTGCAGCAAAGGCAAGCCATCTCCTGGGCTGCACTGGCAAGGACGTAGCTGGCAGAGCAGGGAATGGGATTCACATGCTTTTCTGTGGAGTCCATGGGCCTGATGCAATTTTGGTGGCCTCAGTTTCTAAGACACATTGGAAAATAGGAGAGGATGCAGTGGATGGCTATGATGGTGCTTAACTAGTTGGAAAAATCCAATCTAAGACCCTGTTTTCAAGGGAAAGTCACAGCAGGTAATTCCCAGAAGCTCCTGTCTATTCTGGTATGAGATGTTAACCCTTTGTTCTTCCCCAGGACAGACCAGCTCCCTGCAGAGCTGGAGGGAGAGGCCATGTGCTGAGCTTTCTGCTCACCAGTGCAGTGAGCTCTGCAGCAGTGAAGCAGGATGCTACCTGCAAGTCTGTCTGTCTCACACTATTTAAAATGTTATTGTGAGCTTCTTAGCAAATAAAAAGCCCTCCCTGGCTCACAACAAAGTTTGAAGCTTTGACATAGTGATCATGGATAGGATCCTTCGGAAAAATTGGAACAGAAAAAAAAACAAAAGAAAGGAAAAGGAAATGAAATCCCATTTTAGACACAAAATGGTTTCTGGCTTAGAGCCATGCAGATATTTTTAACGTGTCCATCAATACAGTCTCTGTGCACAGCAACTGACTGATCTGTGACTCTCTATTCATGCTTCCCTCTCTCCCCCAATGACCAGAGAGTGTCTTTAAAAAAAATAATTTGGTCATAACTATTTTTATTTTCCTTTATCATCAGGGGATACTTAGGTGAAAGCTGAGCTCTTGAGAGGTGGGACCTCTTGCCAGAGAGGTGGTAGATGTCCCATCCCTGGAAACACTCAAGGTCAGGTTGGATGGAGCTCTGAGCAACCTGATCTAGTTGAAGGTGTCCCTGCTCATTGCAGGGGGCTTTGGACTACATGGCCTTTAAAGGTCACTTTAAAGTGCCCAAACTGTTCTATGATTTTCTTGGAAGATGGTTGTTTCTGTGGTCCTTTTGGTGTCCTTGGGAGGGGGGTTCCATGGCCATGGCAGAGCTGTGTGCAGCAGCCAGTCTCCTGCAGGGGCCCCCTCAGCCCCAGCACAGTGAGCTCAGGGGCTGCTAGGGAACATGCTGCCCAATCCATGCCACCAAGATGGTAGTCACCAATGAGCTCTCTGACCTCTGCCAGCTGAGGTACATGCCTACAAGCCAGTGCAGCTGCAAGGCAAGGTCCTGAGGAGGATAAGGCTAGGATTCATCCTAATCTCTTTCAGCCATCTCAAAATTAAACAGCAAAGCCAAGTAGAGAACCTCTTCTTTAAAATGTTCTTTTTAGTAGGTTCTCCCCAAAATCACTTCATCTCATTGCAAGACATGTGGGATGATTCACCCTCCATCACTTGTAGGGAGAACTTGTGGTATTCATAGGGCCTGGCCCCAGAGCTCAGGGGATGATCCTGACTTAGGTTTTCTCTCTCTGGGAGTTAGACTTGAACTTCTAAAACCCTAAACCAGAAGAGTTTTGCTCTCCTAGTGACCCATTCAAGGTCACAGAGTTGGCAACCAGACCAGGAAATTATGTGCCCCAGCCACAAGCCTGTTTTTTCTCCCATGCTTTTCTAACCCTTTTCAAACCTACCAGGAACAGATCAGGAAAAAAAAAAAAAAAAAAAAAAAAAAAAAAAAAAAA
>VZRH01002464.1:428331-503500 GCA_013397555.1 Urocynchramus pylzowi
ACCTCTTAAACACTACCGGGAAAAAAATGAAGAAAAAAAAAAAAAAAAAAAAAAAAGCCTGAGATTCCAAATGCCTTCTAATCTTCCATACCATCAATGTCATGATCATAAATACCCACTGGAACCAACCCAAGGATAGTTTTCCATTTCATCTTTCAAGGTCTATTTTTTTAAAAGCCAAGAGAAAAACTAGTTCCTCTACAGAAAACAGTTAATCATTAATGGTACATGCAAAACATAACATGCTTGACCCTTTGACGTGGTAGGAGCAGCATGTAAGTGGAGATGACAGGATATATTGGCTTATGCTCCTCCCAGGAAAATCTGCCTTGCTGTGAGAAGGGTGGAATTGAAATCTTTATCACCTGAGCTTAGTAAAGATGTTGCTTTTGAAAGGGAACAATTGGTTATTTTAAGGCTGGTAGCTTGTAGCCACTTCAGTAATTCTGCCTAATAAATGCAAAGTCATTCATGCTTTGTGGTTGATGTCCAGCATCAGACAGGGAAGTGCTTAGTCAGCCTTATTTTGCTGACTCACTGACTCAGCTTTTGGAGGCACAGCCTGTCTTCCCTGGGCAGTGCTTTGCAGGGTGAAATGTAGGAGCTGGCAGGCAAGCAGGCTGGGATCAGCATCCTGCACGCTTCTCTGTCACCTCACCGGCACTCAGAGATGCTGCCTGAGAGATGTGTTCCTGGATCCTCTTGGAGTCAGACCCAAGGCACTGAGTATCCTCAGCTCCTCAGGTCAGGAGGACATAAGGATGCTTGGCATATTGCACATCCAGCCATTTATTTCCCGGGAATAAACAGGGCAGCATTCCTTCATTAGGTTTTGCAAGAACAGGTCTTTAGAGAAAATCAGTATTTGTAAATGTATTTTGTAAATTCACCCATCAAGTGCTTTGCAGCCCTAGGCTCATCTGCACGTAAAAAAAAAAAAAAAAAAAAAAAAAAAAAAAAAAATAAAAAAAAAAAAAAAAAAAAAAAAAAAAGAAAAAAAAAAAAAAAAAAAAAAAAAAAAAAAAGAAATAAGAAAGCAGGCGTTTTTCTTGGTTTCCCTGGCCAGGGCGTTGAGAGTGGCGATGCCATCTGCTGGCGACAGAAAGCCGGGTCCCCTCGCGTCTCTGCAGCTTGTACTGCATAGCCTTTGGTGTCACTGTGATGATTTTTAAAAATGAGCCGTGGCACAGGGTGGGTGTCCCGGTGCTAGGCTGCAGAGTGGGATGCTCAGCCGTTTGTGTCACGGGTGATCCCCACGGGAATGATTAACCCTTGGGAAGCAGAGGTCTGTACACGTGCTGTCACAAGATGTAAGCAGGTAATACTGTGTCTGGGTTTGGTGGGAAAGGGGGGATGCTGGGCAGGAGGATGCTCTTTCTGCTCAGACACTTCCACGGGCACTGTGCTGATGTATCCCAAATTTCCCCCTCTGTGAGCCCCTAACGTATGGCTTTGCACCAGTAGCAGCTGAAGTTCCCTGTGGTAATGCAGGAGCTCACAAGGAATGATACAAAGAGAAACAGCCCAGAAGCAGGGACTGGAAATTATGAACCTCCTGCCCCTCAGGTCTGCTGCCCACTCAGTAGCATAGTCACGCTCCTCCCCACTCCTGTGTCTGGCTGTCTTAGCAGAGGGAAGCAATTTCAACAGCCACATGGGCCCTTCCCTGACCTTACAAAACATGTCCAACCAGGTGAGGAACATCTCTGAGATGTTCACAGGAGCTGTAAAGCTTATTCCTGTACGTCTGCACCAGCTGTGCTGGAAGGGAAGGTGGGCAGCATGTCTGTGCCAGGGCCCTTCCTTCTCCTCCAGTCCCCCAAAGACCACAGGAGCCATACAATGTACTCTCTGGCCACCAGATCATTTTGGCCAGAGGCAGCTAGTGCTGCCTAGGAGTTCATGTGCCTGTGCATTATTTGCCCAAACACACCCATAGGGTCAGAGCTGGGACTGAACAGGCTTCACCTCTCATCTTGCCCTGGGAGTGCTTGGTTGTCTCTTGCCCAAATGTTTTGACCAGAGTGTGTTGCTAAAAACTGTAGGTAAGTGTAAGATGGAGGCATGGAGAGGCAAATACAATAATTGCAGAGCTAAGGAAGATTTGACCCTATTCAGTTTGCAATGCCTTGGCACCTAGGGTCTTCCCAAAGCCTGTGCAGTGTACTGTGAGCTGTAGCTGTAGGGCAAGGCACCCTGGCACAGCAAACATGTTGCAGCTTCTTCTTCAGAACAAATAGGTCTGAAAGAAAGATTGGATGGTTAAGTGCATACAGAAAATCTTCTGTAGCCAAGTTGCCAGCCCCCAGGCAATACTGGAAATTCTTGAGAGGGCTATCCAGGGGCTGTCATCTATGGTAGAAGCTGAAAACAATCCTGGGTCATTCTTCCAGACTTCTCAGAAGAGACCTTCACCTTGAAGGAGTGCTTTCTCTGAACACCACAGAGCTGAATGAGAGGGAAGGAAAGAGTGGGGTGGCAGGGCCAGGGGAGCAGGCAGCCCTGTGCAGCCAGTGGCCCCAGTGCCACCACGCCCTTCTGCTGGGTCACAAATGGAACAGCGGGGGATCTGGAGCATGAGACTCCGGCACAGGACAGAGGGCAGGCACCCACCGAGTGGCCCCCACGTGCTGGGCCGGGTGCCTGAACCCTCACAGCAGGGCAGTGCATGCCCCTGACCACCAGCCTGCTGCTTTTCACAATGGCATTGAGACAGCTTGAGCATTCTGAGCTCCTGGAGCCCTGGGAGCTGAACGCCTGGTTCTGCCCTTGCCAGCAACCTCCCAGGATCGCGGTGGCACAGAGGAAAGGGAAGAGAAAAGTGATGTTTCATGCCTGGGCAGAGACCAGCTGATCTCAAGAGGAAGCATAAAAAATAGTTTCTGATTTAAAGTACCCTCAAACAGTTTCTTACTGCCCTTTCTCATTGCTATGGCTGTGATTAATGACAACAGGCTCCCACCTAGCAGCAGGGATAACTGCTCAGAAAAGTGAGAGCAAGTGTGTCAGGTGGTGACAGCTTCTTCCAGGGCAGGCAGGCTGTGGCTTGGGCACTCAGTGAAGACATCCACTTAAGCTTTCTGTGAAACAGCAGCATTTCAGCTGTGACTTCTGCTAAGAGCTGTGCTGAGGACTGGTGTGTGGTGACAGCAGGCTGCTCCAGCACCATACATACAGCATTGGAGCTGGGATGGCAGGTCAGCTGCTCCAGAGATCACCATCAGTATGGCATTTGGCCAGCAGTCAACCCTCTACATTGGCTGTTAATTCTGATTGAAAGATACCCTGCATAAAGTCATAAGATAGAAAATGGGGACAGGAGAGGGGGCATGAACCGTTTCATTTCTTGCCTAACTCAGCTGAGGAAGCTGCAAAGAAGAACTGGCCATTCTTGGCCGTTTGCCCAAGGCTGTGTGCAGCTGGGGAAAGAAGAAGTGAAAGGAAGAACCTCCTGCTTGGGTACCAGAGGGAAGCATGGTGCTGATAGAATGCAGAGCTTAAGTCTGCAGCAACCAGGCCAAAAATGCAAGCAGTAGGTAAGAGCCCTGAGGCAGTCCTGCCTAACTGTACATGCAATGAGAACACAGAGTGCCAAGGGGATCTGAGCTAATTGCCCTTCTAGCCTGCACTCTGACCCTGGGCAAGTCTCTTCACCTCTGTGCTCTGTGTTGGCTGCTCAGATTTCAAAACCTCCAGTCTCTCCCCACGCATTTGACACAGTGCCTTGGACTGCTGCAATCCCACTGATGATAAACTGGTGGTGAGGTCATTCACAATGTCCATCAGCCCTGACTGAGCAAGCCAAGCCCCTTGTAACCTCACTCTCCTTGAAATGTTTTGTTTTGTTCACTCTCCTTGAAACGTTTTATTTTCTACAGCTCTTTCTGTAAGGTAGCTCCTCATTGTGGCATCAGAGACCTGAAAAATCTGACTCTGGATTCAGGAGCTCCAGAAACTGAATCCCTCAAATCCTGATGATCTTCTTCATGTCTTGGACGCCAGGCCATGGCTGGCTACAGGTAAGTTGATTGTTGAAGAGAAGTCAGATCTCAGTTATTATTTCATACCAATTTATTTAGTTCCTCAGTGTTTTATCAGTTATTTTCTCCTTTGTCATACTCCTCTTAGTTTGTGTAAATTAATGTCTGGAAGGACTCTTGCTCCCTTTTGATTAATGTGCTTATTAGCTGCCCTCATGTCACCCATTTTCTGAACGGTTCTGAGTTCATTTAAAACAAAACACAGTATTTTATTTGGTTGTGGTGGGTTGACCCTGGCTGGATGCCAGGTGTCCACCAAAGCCATTCTGTCATTTCCCTCCTCAGCTGGGCAGGGAAGAGAAAATGTGATGAAAGGCTTGTGGGTTGAGGTAAGGGCAGGAGAGATCACTCACTAATTACTGTCATGGGCAAAACAGGCTTGACATGGGGAAATTAGTTAAATTTATTACCAATCAAATCAAAATAGGATAATGAGAAATAAATCCAAATCTTAAAAACACCTTCCCTTCACACGTTGCTGCTTCCTAGGCTGAGCTTCACTCCCAAATTCTCTACCTCCTTCTCCCAGCAACACAGAGGGACAGGGAATAGGGGCTGTGCTAAGTTCATCATATCTGGCTTCTGCCAATCCTTCCTTCTCAGGGGAAGGAGTGCTCACACTCCCCCTCCAGCATGGGGTCTCTCCCAAAGGAGACAGTCCTCTATAAACCTGTTCAACGTCCTTCTACAAGCTGCAATTCTTCACAAATTGCTCCAGCATGGGTGCAATCCTTCAGGAACAGGCTGCTCCAGCATGGGTCCCCAGTGGGGTCACAGCTCCTGCCAACAAACCTGCTCCAGTGTGAGCTCCTCTCTCCGTGGGGCCACAGGTCCTGCTGGGAACAGGATGAAGGGGACAGCCCTCCAGCATGGGCTTTGCACAGGGTCACAGCCTCCTGTGGGCTTCCACCTGCTGTAGTGTGGGGTCCTCTGTGGGTTGCAGGTGGGTATCTGCTCCCCCAGGGAGAGCCATGGGCTGCAGGGGAATCTCCGCTCCAGCTCCCAGAGCACCTCCTTCCCTTCCATCTTCTTCATTGACCTTGGTGTCTGCAGGGCTGTTCCTCCCACAAGTTCTCACCCCTGGCTGGCTGCAGTTGCTGCTCTGCAGTGTTTTTCCACCACTTCTTTGACCTGTTATCCCAGAGGCACTACCACTCTTCCTGGCAGGCTTGGCTCTGGCCAGCAGCAGGTCTATCTTAGAGCCCGCTGCCATTGGCTCTGTTAGCCATGGGGCATCTTCTCAGAGAAGCCCTGTAGCCCTTCTCTGTAGCCATGAAAACCCAACACATCAGTTTATAAATAAACGTATCTAGTGGTATATAATCACTGTGGATAATGTAAATAATGTGTCTTATACACTTCATGAACAGATGAATCATCTTCTGCTGGCACATTGTAAAAGGTGTTACCCAACCTAGCTCAGGCCCTGGTGTGCAGCACACTGTGCTTGGAGGAGGCACTGGCTGTCCCGAGACCTGGAGGCTCTTTCCACCTGGGCAGAGCCTGGTGGGCTCCGGCAGCTGAGCTCCTGCAGCTCTGGCAGGCTCTTTCCCTGCCTCTCTCCCTGCAGGTGCTGCCATGCCCCGAGGCTAGAGCAGCCCTCACATGTCAGAGCAAACCCCAACACTGACATACAGTCAAAACCCAAACAACTCCTGTCATGCAAACCAGTTGGAGGGTGTGGAAAACCCTGGCATGGCCAACCTCTTTGGGACTTTTTCTTTCTAACCCAGCAATAACAGTTCAGTGAGACTATCCCAGATCTGAGAAACCCCTCATTAGTGGGAAAGACAAATTAATATTTACATTCCTCCAGAGACAAAAATTATCAGCAGAGATGGATACAGCTGAATTGACATGGACATGCCACTCTTGCTGCTGATAACCAGGGAATAAATGGGGTCACTGCAGTCTCCTCTAACAGCTGTATCTGGGCCACCAGAAATCCTAGGGTAAGGGTGAGCAAGCTATCACACCATTACACCAGTTGTCAATATAATACCAGATTTAAATTGAGGAAAGTTGGAGGAAAAATCTTATGTGTGGGCAGGAAGCTCCCCTCCCTGGGAGTCTGCTGGCCTGGAGGTGGCCACCATCCCCAGCCAGGGTTTCAGGCTGGTCTTTGAGGTCTCTGGGTCCTTGCTGCATTCCTGCTGCCATTTCTCTACTCACACCCTTGAAAACTTCAGGGGCTGCAAGGGTTTCCCAGATGCAACGTGTCTGGTAGCTGCTTCTTCTGGGCTTTGTCCCCACTTGCTCCTCCTTGTTAATGAGACCAGCATGGCTTCCAGTGTTGCCAACTGCCCAGCCCTGGCTGTGCTACATTATTTTCACCCATGAGACTCATTTCTTCCTGAGTAGAGAGTGAAATTCCCATGCCTAATTCTTCTAGGTTTCTTCCCCTTTGTGAAAGGAGATCAATTGATGTCATTGTCTGATGGACCTTGCAGCAATCATCAGTGTCCGGGATGTGGTTTCAGCCAGCAGCTTATCCTGGGGATCCCTGCAGACTGCCAGCCCAATGACTGGTTGCTCAGTGCAGGAAACAAATGTTGCTCTGCTCCACAATTCCCTTGTTGGAGGCAGCACTGCTGGGATAACCCTCCAGCCCCTGCCCACCAGTGACTGCTGCATACAAGCAGTTTTGGCTGCAGCTCACCAAAGGGTTTCCAGCCTCCATGACTGCCCTGGGGAGCTCAGGGACTTCATAAGGCATCACTTCAGTGGTGAGACATATTCCCTTCTAACCTGAGCTGTTGTGGAGACAGGTTATAATTTTTTTCTTTTTTGACACCAGAATTTATCTTAAATAGCCTTCCCTACCATCTCGGGAATTTGCAGCGGGCAGTGACAGCTCCTCTTGGCTTTCCTTTGGGTACACCACAAACATCTGGTTTCCTCTTAAAGCAGCCTCCATTTCCTTGGTCAACTGGTTCTCCAGGTGCTGGTTCTCTGTGGGGCACTTTGCTCTTGTAACCAAGAGCAGTGTTTGTGCAGTGCCAGAGCACAGCCTGAACGGCGCAGACACACAGAGAGGTGCCAAACAATATTGACTTCCTTGCTTGGTTTTCTCATGGGTTGGGCCTCATAATCCTGTAACTTGATCATTATTATTGGCAAATGGGCCTCTGGGCACTCTTTTGGGTGAGGTGCTGACAACCAGAACCACAAACCTTAAAATATTTATCTTTCCAGGACAAGCAAATAGAGCTTGCCTTATTCCCCAAGCATTTCCCTACACATCTCCCAAATATATGTAAAAATGGGCATTTTTGGACATCTTTATGTCCTCTTGGAAATTTACTCAGCAAATTGTTTTACATCTGCTCCAGGACAAGCTCTGTTAAGTTACTCCAATTATTTCTTTTGCTTGGTTACTCCAGCTATTTCTTTTGGTTTGGTGTGAGTATTGGCATGCTTACCTCCAGGTCTGTGCCCTTTTTGCCCCGATTTTAGTCCAATATACCTTGTGTGTTGCGATCATTTGGGAGAAGTGTTGAGGCACAATTTAGGTTTCTGGCAAGTTTTTTAAACTGCTGTGTCCCTGGTGTCCCACAAGGAACCAGATCAGCCTTGGACTGGTTCAGCAGGAGGTCTCTTACAACTGCAACCCAGCCTGCTGGGAGGAAGCTGAAGGACCAACAAAAGCAGTTGTTAACCTCAGTGCTTGGTGCAGTGCATCCAATGGAAACCCACTTCAACAACCTTATTTACTGAGAAGGAGGTTACTAAAATAACCTCTCTTTTGTACTGCAGGGATTTGTTTGATTGCTAGGGAAAAAAAAAAAAAAAACAAAACAACAAAAAACCAAACCATGATTGCAGGTGAGAAGTGTCTTGGTCTGAGTGAAAGATTATCAGATGGAAGTGGGAAAACCTTATTGTTTGAGAAAATTATCCCAGTTCATGGGAAGAGAGGAAAAAGATGTTAAAAAGAATCAGTGGCTGTGTTGTTTCTTCTTGTAACATTTCTTACAGATAAGATCTGTGTCTCATCCCCAATGCTACATGCATTGGGTGAGACCTTCTTCATGCCTGTCACAGTGTGAGTTCTTGAAAGGGTTTTTCTTAGTGCAAAGTGAGTCCAGGGCCATCAGTGATCACTGGGCTCACTGCAGGGGGTCTTCTGGAGATGAAGGTGGAAAACCCCTTCCCAGGACATGCTCAGCAGATCACAGAAAGCAGCTCTGCTGTCATCTCTGCAGTCCAAAATGTTTGTGGGACCTTGGGTCTGCTGTTTGGGGACCCAGATTCAGTAAGGTGACACCTTCTTGCATTCAGCCAAAGAATCCACTTCACAATATCATGGAGGAATATAACTTTGTGTTTGGTTTTGGAGTAATAGTCAAGGACTGGCTTAGGTGTAATTCTTCTGGAACAACTGCATCTGTAAATTTTCACATTTGGGCAAGATTGCACTGCTGTAAATCCGTATTACCCCTTGAGCAGAAGAAAATAGAACTAGATTTTATACTACAGATGTATCCAGGAGGAGGGCCTGGCTGGATGATTAGTGCCTTTGCTCAATTCACACTTTAATAGCACCAGATTTGTTGCTGAGCTCTGTCACAGAGGCGAAATACCTTGACCCCCCTCAACCTGAGCATCTGAAAATAGAGCAACCTCAGCTGAAATTCACCTCATGCAGCATCATCCCTCTTCTGTAAGCCATCCTGTGTCTATGCATGGCTAGCACAGAAAAAACAGGCATGGGGAGAGCATTGCCTCAGTGGCTGGGCACTAAGCCTGGCGGCACAAGGAACACAGATGTTCGGCTGAGGCTGAAGGAAACTTTCATAGGGTACAAGTTAAAGAAACTCAACCCCAAGACCAGAGGTCACACTTGAAAATTGTGACTGTGGAGTTTATCTTAGGTCCCATCGCTGTGGCCACTGGGAACTCCATGGCAAGCATACAGACCATCAGACAGAGGACATGAAACCTAAGGAAAAGGAAACACTGATAAAAAACTGAATACAACCGGTCTTTTCTCAGTTGAGGAGTCACGCTGATTACTCCAGTGCTCTTGGCCTGCTGGTATTTTAATCAGAGGGTCCCACGAGCACATTGCATTTAATGTGTATTAAACTCCCAGCCAGGAATGCAGGCAGCAGAGACAGGAACACTCAAGGATGAAGTGCCTCTTAATGTGTTTTCCTGTTTAAACAAAACCATGTACTCGCTAAACACCGCCAGGGAAGGAGGCAGAGCCCTTGGCAAGCCAGCCTACCTGCAGCACGCTCTGGGCACATGTTTGCTCAGTGGCTTTGAGAAGTGTACCCACTTCTCAAATGTGTTGACATTATAAAGCTGGGTTCACTGTGGGCCCTGCCAGGCAGGAGGGAGGGCTGCCCATCTCATCGCTGGCCCCAGTTACTCTAACCCAGGACATCGTTATTTCTTTGCAAATAGCTGGTGCTTGGGAGAACTGGATTACTTCCCAGGCAAATTTAGATAGAAATTAAGTTCTGCCTTCAATCATAAAGCAAACACAGGCAAAAGTACTCGAGGGGAAAACAAAGGCCTTGTGTGGCAGCTCACAAGCCCTGCCTGGTTGCAGACAGACATCACTGCCCAGAGAGATTCTATGGGTGATACACAGTACCCAAAACTGTGTCTGGGGATCAGGGGAGTCACAAAGATCTGCCCGAGGCTGGACAGATGCCACACTCCCTTTCCTCCTGCATGGAGGTCAAACCTTATTACCAGGTTTGAGTCTCACTCAACACATTCAGTATCATCTTGCTTTTGGGACAAATCTAAGTAGAGGCAGGATATCCAACTGTCAGTGTCTGTCCATTTCCTTCCCATTATGAAGTTCACATTAAATCCTGCTATTTGGAAAAAAAAAAATAATGTATGTGGCAATTTCTTTATTTCTGTTTTTGGTTATGGTGCGTGCCTCATGCTGACCAGTCCCAGATGCTCACCTGGTTGCCCCCAAAATCTTCGTCCTGCTTGTAAAAACTGAGGCTTTTAAACCACAGAAACTAGACATCTTTCACAAGCTCTTTGAAGCCTGGTTTCAGGACTTGGAGTTTCAAGCTTTCTTCTTTCACACAGAAGAGAGAAAGAAGATGATGTAACAAAAAGTTGCAATGCTGCTAAAGCTGTGCAACTGCAGCCTCTTGGTCCTTAACAAAAGCTCCAGATACTGGAATTCAAGATGAAATAAATCAGATTGACAACATTGTATTAAAAGCACTAAATACATTTTCACTCTTATTATTCTATTTCTCTCTGTGTGACTGTACTTGTGATGACAAGTCCTGCCATTTAGATAAGGAACCAGGCTTTGAAGCCAGGACTTGAATTAGGTTTTGGTGACTTTCCCTTCGTAGGGAACTCTGCCTGTTTGGTTGGTCTCTTTCCACATTGAAAAGAAATATCCTCAAGCCAGGCAAGCTCCACTTTCCCCGCGAATCTCTTTCAATTCCAGCTCATTCTGGCTCGGTGCCTCTTTATGCCATCCAAAGCATTGCCTGCAATACAAAGAACAGAAAAAGAGAAATCCATTCAATTAAAAAATGACACAAAATAAAAAGTGCTTTGGAGGGCAGGTGTCAGAGCTGGGCACTGTTCTCACTGTCTGACTCTTGTGAATTTGTTAACCTTAAGGATTATTAACAGAAAGTTTATTTCCTGTTCTTACACAGGTTTCATCTGCAATTTGTGGAGGCTTGGGGTGTTTTTTTTCTAGTTTGAAAATGTTTTCTCTTGTCTGTGTACACTGATAAATTCCCATTACATCTCCTGAGACAAAGTAACGTCTCTGTTAAAAGAAAAGCTGTGGTGCTCTGTGAAGGCCTCACTAAGGCAGAGGGACCCTTTCTCTGAATTCTGTTCTCTATTCATCACAAGGATTCCCCGGCTGCTCTGGAGCTCCTAATTTTTGCTAAACCTGGTAAAGTGTCTTTTGGAGGAATCAGTATGCATATGGGCATTTCTCCAAAGCTGCCTCCTTCAGCACAGAGCAAATTAAATTCAGTGTCAGTCCCAGGGCTGCTTCCCTCAGGGCCCTTTGAAAACCTCAGCTTTTAAGTCCTGCTTCAGCCTTGCAGTGGGTTTCTGTAAAGCTTAACAAGCTTAATTTGTTTGGTTTTCTTTCTTTTTTTCCCCAGACTTAACTTGTCTTGCAGCACTGTCTTCGCCATATATGAAAAGTCTGTTTTGAGCAAAAAATGTGGCAATATAATATGAACATACAGGGACTCCTGAAGGTGTCCTTCCTTAAGGTCTCTTAAAAATTGTCCATGTTTAGCAAAGGGAGGTAGGGGAAGTTTCATGAGTGGGATTTGAGCGGGGGTTGGTGAATAATAAAATTCAGGTGCAGGGTTATGGCTTTGGTGGTGTAAGGGTAGAGAGAGATGGGGAAGAGGAAGCTGCACATCTCCAGCTGAAGAGGGGGTGAGAAATGAGCAAAGTGAGCAAAGAGGGGGTAGAAGGGCATAAAGCCTGGGCAGTGATGTGGCCACCACAGCAGTGGTGGGATTGGCCAGGGGCTTGGAATAATAATCCTCACCCCACACCGGGCTTGTGTGCAGCAGTGCACGAGGAGTTTATGAATACAATTCCAGGGAGGATCTGTCTGAAGTGTAAGCACGGGCAATTTCCCTAATTAGAGGAAGTTCATTTACACATGGAGAAGAGCCAGAGCTAATCTCTGTGTCCGGTTACCACTGTGCCTGGGAAATGCCTCCAGGCTTGAGCACCGCTGCGAACTGAGCAGCCATCTGCCACGGGGCCACAGCGCCGGACACAGCGCGGCACAGGGGCGGGGACAAGGTGTGACAGGAGGACAAGGCTTTCCCCTCCGTCACCTTTGAGCACACAGGTACTGATACAGAGACACCCACCCATTCCCCCAGAAAAATGGAAATATAAGGGAGCTGTGCTGTTTCACTGCTGGAAAGAGGGAAACGCAGGTCTGCAACATCACTGCAGCTCCTTGTGCTGAAGGAGGATATGAGAACTGAACCAGTCTCCCATGTGCTGGGTGAGGAGAAGGAGGAGGGCTGGGGTCAAAAGAAGTGACAGCCACCCCACCAATGGCTTTTTTTCCAGCTAGAACACCTGACCTCTGATGGAAAAACTGAATTGATTCAGGGTGCTGAGAAAATTGCTGGTTAGTAATGGAAGCAAGAAGCTCAGGTAAGGGGCTGATGAAGAAGAACCTTTAATTTCAGATGGCTAAAAGGCCTTCCAGGAAAAGCCCAAGGTACAATACAGAGGAAGCCAGAAACAATTACAGAGAAAAGAGCTGCAGACAAAGGCATGAGGATACCACCAGCTCTCAGATATTGCATCTGCAGAGCTCTCCTTTCACAGATCAATAAAAAAGATGCAGAGAAAAAGAAAAGAGAAGAAAAACCCCACATTTTGTAGTGAATACTTCCTGAAGCATCAGCTCTTGGCTGTATTACCTGATGCCAGCCCTCTTTGAAATTGAACCCCTTCCATTCACTGCCAATCAGTAGCCACTGACCCAAGTTTAATTTTCTGTTATTTCATGGTTTTTTTTATCTTGTTAGTGTGAGGTGGAAGGACTGCCACTGTGCTGTGCAGTGAGAGGCAGCCTGTGAGCAGAGGACATTAGGGTTCATGGTGGGAAAGGGACTGACTGTCCCCATTTCACAGACACTGACCACAATTCATGTGCAGTAACGAAGTCTGGAAATGGACAAAAAGATGACTGCAGGCTTCCCCACAGCAGCTTTTTAATATTTTTGCTCCCCCAACCACAGCAAATCTTTTTTTTCTCTCTTCTTCCACACCAGCATCTCTCCTAGCAGGAACTTTAAAATCCTTTAATGCTTTTAAAAGCCTTTGCACTCAACCTTTGGATTTGAAATCTATATAAGTATGCATACATATGTAAGTGTGGGTTCAGGCACACACCTTAGGGAACTCCTGAACAAAAAGGCCTGTCAAGGTTAGGTGCTAAGTGAGCATTTCCCTCCATCACCCCCAGCCTGGTCCTCTTTCCTGGGGGCTGGTCCTGTGCCTGGCATGGTGATGCAGGGCACACTGTGCAGGCTGCTGTCCCCCTGGGCTCGGCCCCCGACTCACGGCATATTCCCACTGTGCAAGCTTTGCAGCTCAGAGCAGGGTCTCTACCTGGACTTCTCTAAGGCCTTTGATGCAATCCTTCACATCATTCTTGATACTGAGTAGGAGAGATGCTGTATGGACTGTTAGATGGATAGTGAATTGGCTGGATGGCTCTGTCCAGCAAGTTGCAGTTATGTCCAGATGGAAACCAGTGAAGAGAGGCGTCCCTCCAGGGTCAATCCTGGGACCAGTACTATTTAGTGTCTTCATCAGTGACATTGACAGTGGGATTGAGTGCACCCTCAGTGAGTTTGCTGACCACCAAGCTGAACTGTGTGGTTGATGTGTTGGAGGGAAGGGATGCCACCCAGAGGGACCTGGGCAGGCTTGAAGAGTGCCCCTGTGGGACTCCCATGAGGTTCAACAGGACCAAGTACAAGGTGCTGCACCTGGGTCGGGACAACCTCTGGTGTCAACACAGGCTGGGGGATGAATGCATCAAAAGCAGCCCTGCAGAGGACTTGAGGATACTGGTGGGTGGAAACTGGACATGACCCAGCAGTGTATGATTGCAGCCCAGAAAGCCAGCTATATCCTGGGCTGCATCCAAAGCAGCGTGGGCAGCAGCGGGAGGGAGAGGATTCTTCCCTTCTATTCCTCTCCACCTGGAGTGCTGCATCCAGATCTGGGACCCCCAGTACAAGAAATACATGGACCTATTTGAGTGGACCCAGAGTAGGGCCACAAAAATGATCAGAAGAATGGAATAACCAAAGAAAGGCTGAGAGAGTTGGGGTTGTGCAGCCTGGAGAAGGGAAGGCTCTGGAAAGACCTAACTGTGACATTTCAGTACTAAAAGTGTATGTATAAGAATAATGAAGAGGAGCTTTTTACCACAGACAGGATTAGGAGTAACAGTTTTAAACTGAGAGAGGGTAAGTTTAGATTCGACATATGGAATAGATTCTTTACTGTGAGAGTGGTGAGACACTGGTACAGGTTGCCCAGGGGAGCTGTGGATGCCCACACCTGGTAAGAGCAAGGGCTGTGGCACAAGGACCTTGAGAGGCTCTGGTTTGCCCCAGAGATCCATCCCTGCAGCACTGCAGAGCCTGAGCTGTGCTGCACACTCAGGGCTGCTCTGGCCCCTGCAGGTTCAGAAAGTGGCTCCTGTCTTTAGCTTTATTAGGGAGATGTTGCTAATTTTATAGACTGCCAAGACTGACATTTCTCTGACCATTTGTCAGAAGCACCACAGCAAAAATAGTACCATTAAAAATGGATCCTACCTGTGACTTGAAACTGAAAGCCATTATGTGGGCTAGCTCTAAAATTTATGCCTTAATATTGTGAGATGGGTTTATAAAGGAGCTCCATTTCAGGTTCCCATTTTCATCTCTTCATGCAGCCAGCACTGAAGGATTACAAGCACTTTTCAGGCTCTCTCTTTACACTGTCTCTTACTCATCCCTAAAAATCACCAAGTGAGTTTTCCAATATCCCATTAGTCACCTAAGAACACTATTCATGCTGAACTTTCAGTTTAAGGAAGATCTGTGGCACATGGCAACTAAAGTTCGATTGAAAATCCTGTGTTTCCACAGACAAAATCCATCCCCCTAATAATATTTATTAACAATTTTTAACCATCACCCAAAATTTTAGCTTTACCAGCTGGGTACACTTAGAACACTCAGGTTCAGGCCACTCTTGCACAGGATGAATGGCAGCTGGCCATAATCTGTGCACTCACCACTTCCCAAAGGCTCTGCATACACAGCCAGCAAAACCAGAGGTTTTTATTCCCAAGGACACACAAGTCTGAACGCGTCACGCTTCCAGGCCCTCGGGAGAGGGAGGATAGTCTGTCACCTCCCTCGGTGAGCCAGCAGGGGAAGCCGGGCAGCGGGAGCCCTTTGCCCTGCATTGCTGCCTGTCTCCTGCCTTGGGATGCACTCACTGCGAGTGCCCCGTGACTCCTTCAGTGCCTGCTTTTGACTCTTCTTACATTTGATTGTTCCTAAATTATTAACACGCCTAGTACTCTGTGCTGTGGCTTTGTCTGAAGCCTCTTCCTTTGATCTCCATCGCCTTTGAAACTCTGCCTGTGTGTGTGGGCAAGCCACGCTGCTTTCTGCAAACCACCACCCTGCAGGGTGATATTTCTCTCGCTGAAACCAGTGCAAAAGGTCCTGCAAACCCTCTGGAGCTCAGGACACAAACTGATGCATTGTTTTAATGTTGGGGTACTTTTAAGAGCCTGGACATTTCCCTATGTCTCTCAAGGTGTGAGGTATCTCCTGCAGTCACCAGCAGCACTGACACATCCTCAGAGGCCCACAGCACCTCCAGTATTAGCTCCATCTGTTGCTGCTGCTGGTTTACACCCTTCAAGTATAAATTCAAGTCGGTTTACACCCTTCAAGTGCCACGCAAGAAAGCTCAAGCATCATCACTGCACACATTTGTATTGCAAAAATGCAAATTTTGTGCCAGACCAGCAGCTGGGTTGCCCAAAAATCTGTCTGTGAAGGCATGTCTCCTTCTGGAGGGGTGTCAGAAAAGGGATGTGCCAGAGCAGTCTTACACATGGTGTGTAGTTGAACCCTCCAATAGAAAGCCATTTGAAGACATTACGAGGCTGGAGTTTGAAGGCAGGCTTTGGCATGCAGGATGAACGGATATTGCTTCCTATCTTCACCTTAAATTCTGGAATGTGTCAAAGAACAAAACACGGGCATAGGAAAGCACCAACTATGACTCTTAGCAAACCCAGTGGACCAGCTGATTACCTGTTGATGAGCAATTTAATTTGAGTTGAATTACATGCTCTGGAAGTCTGGCTCTCAGGGAGGTAATTAACCTGAATGTCTGCCCTCTGATGGGGCCCAGCACGCTGGTGTATGTGTGGTGTCCATCCCAGCAGCTGGCAGGCAGCAGGCTGCTGCAGGAAGTATCCTGACTGGTGTGCAGGGAGGGAGAGAGTCCTGACTGCTGAGCACGAGGAATATCCACACTGCTCATCTTCTCATGTCACAGCACTTTTGAAACACCAGTTAATAGGGACTGTTTCAAGAATGCTTTTAAATCAGAAAAAACCCCTATGTTTGAGCCATGTGCTGAATGTGTTTGATTTGAGGGGAAGCCAGGATAGCCAACACCCCCTAACATTAACATGAGCTGGCTGGGGCCCCAGGCTATCGCAATTTTATTTACTGGAGATTTATCTTTCATGTCCGGTTTATATTTAGGCCGGGTTGTGCAAGGCTGTCCCATGCTGCTGGGCATGCACTCATTTCCTCTGACATTAGTGGCAGCACTCACATGGGGGAGGACTCGCTAAGGTGAGTAAAGGGTGGCTTCTGTGGGGAAAAAGCAAAGTTTCCAAAATGGCATCTTCCTCATCTTGGATGTTTTGGCTGGGCTCACACTGCAGCAATCACAAGGTTTGGTGGAGGTTCCATTTTAGCAGGACATTGTGCAACCAAAGGAGGAGGCAATTCTAGCTCTGGTGGGAAGCCCCATTTCTTGAAATTCCTAACACTTCAACACTTCCTTAAATGCTTCTGTTATGGCCTTTGATAAAATGCCTGAACAGCTATTTCTTTGCTGTGTGATTATTTATGCCTTGATCTTGGTCTTCCAAAGCGAAAGGAGAGGGTGTGTTATAAACACAACTGCAACAGGAGTTACACTGGCAAGATTGCTGAGAAATCAGTAGCACTGGGGCACGTGCCAGGAGCCAAGCAGTTGGTAATTCTAGAGTGAATGAGGCCTTATATTGTTTTTATCCAGGATCTACAGGAGCAAATCAAGTTTATACAGACAAAGATCACATCTGCATGCTGTAAAGTGCAAACAGTATTTGCTGGCAGAAACAGCTGGCAGAGCTTTGTGGACACAAAGATAGATTATTAATTAGGAAAGGATATTTCTGCTGTTATGAGATCATGTATTTTGGGGGTGGAGAGATGGTACATAACAAAACCAGGGTCTGAGCTCACTTCTGCCTTGTGCAGCAGTATAAGGTCTCAGCAGAGCTGAAGCCTTCTCCAGCTTCTGTCCATCACCCATCCTGGAGCAGGTCTGCTCCCTGAGCATTACCCTTGACTGCCAGTAAACACATGGCTGCTTGCAGCTTCAGTTTCTGAAACCACCACTTGACTGCCAAGATTTCTCAATGCACATCCTCAGAGGCATGTATAGCTATGCAGTTCCCTTTACTTAATGCAAAAAGAAAGAAAGGGTGAGGAAAAACGAAGATTATCAGTCAGATCTACGTGTCCTACATCTCTATGGCAACCATGTGCAGTTTGGCAATGACACAGGTACATCCAGGAATTCTCTTAACAGCATCCACCTCAACCCAGCAGCCTGCAAACAGTGCTGGAAATCTGTCTGGCACTCTGAGAGCAAGGCAGGGGAAGTGGAGGGCCAGCACAGAATTACCCTGCCAGGGAATTTTGATGTCTTCACTAGTGGGTGCTTCACCGTTTAGGTGAAGGAGCACCTGTGGTCAGAAGGCACTGCAGTGACTTAGTGAGCATGAACCAGCTTTGGGGTGACATGAGGGGTCCAATGAGCGAGGGAAGGTGGGGATTTGAGGTGCTGGTTTTGCCACACTCATATTCTTATGTAACCAAGCAGGTCTCAAAATGTGGCCAGCTTTCCCTGATTCCCTCTCCACAGTTTTGGTCCAAGCTGTGATGGGAGAGCAGAATGCATGGGACATCAGCCACCAGCAAGAAGCCACATCAGTGGGCATGAGTTTGTTGTATCTTAAGGAAGGAGCAAAGGGCAAAAAGGGGTCAAGTTTTTGAACTAACTGGTTGGAATATCCACCAGCTGCTGTAGAGGCTGTACCCCCCCAGCCAGCACAAGCCACGGTGTCCCTAGCCCAGCTGGGTTTCCAGCAGTGTCGGTGCTGTGAAGGTGGTGGCAAGCAGTGGAGTAGTTTGAAGGAGAGCGTGGTTCAAAGGTGATTTTAGCTCCCAAACAAAAACAACAGGGCTTTTAGCTCCCAAAATGAGAGGTTAAGCATGGGGGAAGCTCTCCAAGAGACTACTGTCCCAGCAGCACCATGTCTCTCCCCATCTCCTGCCCTCCACCTCCTTGCAGAGCTGTCCCTCTGAGGATGCTGGTGAGCATCACCACTTCCCAGGCTGGCTCCTCTCCTGGTCCATGGAGCAGGAACCTGAACTTTGGGGCAAAAGCATAAGGGTCTAACACTGCCTGTCCTAGTGCATTGGCTATTTTTTTCCAATTAAGCTTTAGGAGATCCTTGACTTGAATGGGACCTGAACTTGTGCAACACCTCCAATGAATATTTGTCCATACTTTTCTCTGAGGTTAAATATCTTTGCAAGATTATATCCCATTCCTTCTTCCTCATTTCTCAAGCCATGCTCTTAGTTTTATTCTAAGCAAATACAGGTTTTAGGCTTCTTGAGAAGTCAAATATTTAATGAACTCTCTCAGTGATGGTATTTTCCCTCCAAACTCTGTGACTAACACATCATTTCTTGTTTAGAGCTCTGTTAAGTGGGGGGTGAGGGCTGGCCACCCATGGGGCCACATCAGCAAGAGAGTATGCAGGACATGGAGGGAAATGAGAATTCCCCTCTAGTCAGTACCCATGGGGCTGCATCTAGGGGACTGTGGTAGGGGGGAGTCCTAATGCTGTCTGTGGGGGAACCTAGTGCTGTTGTCCATTGCCTAAAGGGAATTACAGGGAAGAGAGAGGCAGGCTCTTCCCAGAGATGCACACTGAAAGGACCAAGGCAATGGTCACATGTTGCAACAAGGGAAAATCTGGTTTATTAAAAGGAAAGTGTCTTGCCACAAGGTTGATCAAACACTGGCACAGATTGCCCAGTGAGGAGCTGGGATCTCCATCCCTGGAAAAACTCATAACCAGAGTCCTGAGGACCTGGTCTAGCTTTGGAGCTGGCCATGGCTTGGGTTCCTTCTCCCTGAAATTATCCTGTGACTCTGCAATTCTATTGTACACATAAAAAAAGGACGAAAAAATTAAAAAGAAGGGTAAAGAGAAACAGTAGTTTCTGTTCTGATGGCAATAAAGAATAGAGCAGCAGGCTTAAGCACAGCTCTGAAATGATTCAGTCTGATGAGTCTGCTGATGGTTATGCCTGAGAAAAACACAAGCTGCAAAACACAGCTAAACATTGTTTATTCTAAACCTAACATAAGATTTTTACTTTTTTTTTCCTCTCCTTATGAGTTTTCAAATTCACACAGGACTCTTCTGCCCCCTTAATGAACACAAATCAAATAGGGATTTTGCTTTGCTCTGTGAAAGTGGAGAGCTGGAGCTGCCTGCTTTAAAGCTGCTAAAGTTCCCTCAGGGTGGCAGGGTGGCCATTTTATTTCCTTCAGCTTGAAATAAAACCCTCTTTTTAAAGCCCTCGTTTGATTTCCACACTTGATCTCTGGTATTCTCAAGAACCAGAGCCTTATCACTACAATGGTATTGCAGATAAAAGGCCTGACACCCACCCTCCATGAGGCCTTTTGCCAGGAGAGCCAGGGGCACAGCTCCCTGCAAAACAGCTGTTTTATTCCCACTGCTTTGCTGCAAACTTCCCTGGTGCTTTTTTGTGCCCCAGGTCCTTGGGCTGCCTGCACTGGGTGGAAACTCCACTCACAGCAGCCTTTCCCACTCCTTTTCTTTCTTGAAATCTCTCAGGTATCTGATTCAGATTAAAAAGTCTCTCTCTCCCATTCAAAGGCTATTGAATTCTTTAGGAAGGGGTGTTTCTGGCTGCTGTAATCTCTTTGGAAAGCCAAGAGTTTCTCAAGCAGAGCATATACTATTTTGCAGGCATAAGGTGCTCTCCTCCAGGTGGGCAATTCCACCCTGCAGCTCCTTCATCATTAAAGTGAGAAAAATCCCCCATTTGGGCATGTCTGACCTGTGTTAGACAGAGTCACATACAGGGGTTCATTTCTGTAGAGCTGGCCCAGGAGGTGGCACAGGGCTGCATCAGCACCAGGAACAGACAGTCCCTGATGGGACACAGAGTGCACCTGCCAGCTTTCAAACCACAGGCTCCCACCAGCGCAGTGGGTTTCTTCCAGATAAACTTTTTGTAGCAGGGGACTGTGGCAGTTCTGGTTTGATGGAAAAATCCCCAGAGCTGCACTCAGCCTCCTGCCAAGCACAAACCCAGGGAGCCCTTTCTGTCCCACCAGCAGAGATTCTCCCAGCACCACGTGCTCCAGCAGCCACGCTGAAGATGTCGGCCCAGGCACGGCACAAATGCCAGCAGCTCCTTACCACCATGTCACCATGTGAAAGGGGCAGGCCTGGGGCTTGAAGTGGCAAGGAGGCTGAGGTGGCTGAACCCCAGAACCACCTCCCAACAGATCCCACATTGTGTATCTCCGTGAAAATTGCAGATAGCAAGATGATGGCATGGTGTCCCATGCCAGGGGGGCTTAACTCACAGCTTCTGGGGTGATGATCACAGCCAGACAGCCCACAGACCACCTGAGGCAGAAACTGGAGCCATGGACACTTAGGCATATCCTCTTGGAGCCTTCTGTGAAAGCTCAAACTGCTCTTGTGGCAGTTCCCACTGGCTTGTCTCTGCTGCTTCTCCAAAGCAGTGCTCAGCTCCTGCAAACTCCCACGGGATTTTAGGCTCCAAACCTGCTGAAGAATGGCAGAGGTAACTAAAAGGGAACTTGGAAGTCTCTTTCATGTGGTGCTAGAAAGACAAAACAGTGGGTTTAAGGAACACAGTGTAAAATAAAGTAACTTGTGTCTGCCAAGATGGATCTCCTGTGGGCTGCCTGCAAGTAATCCTTTAGGCATGATGCTCTTCTGTCACAGGAAAGGAGTCACTCTCTTGCACATGACCAACAACAGTGACGAGAGATTAGGAAGGAAGAGAGCTGTCACAGTGACAAGCTGTGTTCATATGACCTGGCAGCACAGATCCCAATGAGGCAAAAATAGCATCATGGGTGTCTGGGCAGGTCAAAGGATGACCAAGAACTCGGAGGGGCAGTTTTCAGGGCAGATCAAGAGCTATCTCTGCAACACCCATGCCTTGTTTCTGTGCCTTGCAGGGGTGCTGTCTCTCCTGGCTGGTGACAGAGCATTCCCACAGAGCATTCCCACAGAGCAAGGGCTGGCAGGTGGCATTAGGAGGAACATCGCAGTGGTCCACAAGCCACTGTCCCATGCCTGCAGGATGCTCTTCAAGGGTCACTGCAGGACCTGCCAAGGGGACACCTGCCCAAGGAATGGGTCAGATAGCCATGCATGTAGAAATGGTTGCAGCAGCTCAGGCAGAGCAGGTGCCCTGTGAGTCACAGCTGGGTGGGGAGCAAAGCGTTTCCACTCCTCACCCGACAGCCCTGCCTGACACAGGTGGGTGGGAGGCACACGGGGCACTGCCATCTCCAGATCCAAGGCCCTGGCAGCTGCTCCATGACAGTCTCCTGTTGCAAAGAGGCCAGCTTAGGGGTGGACCCTGGTCCTGAGCCCTTCAGACTGGTGGGGTTTGCCTCCAGCCTCTGTGCTGAGGGAGATGTGCAACGAAAAGCAGATCACTCCTACACACTCCCATTCTTTCTCTTTTACTGTTTTTCCCCCTGTCAAATGGAGAACAAATCCAGGCCCAAGGTAAGGACACCAACATCTCCCCAAAGTGATGAACTGGAGAGAAGCCTGAGCAGTATCCACACTTTGCATGGGATATGTAAATGTATGGAGAGAGACCCAGCCCCAGGAGGTTCCTCTGCAGGAACTGACAAGGTGACCATGTCTTGTGTCCTGCTCCCACCAGCTGCAGCCTGGACTGCTGGCACAGCTGCTGGGGCAGGGCCAGGAAAGCTGGTTTCACAAGGCATGGGCTGTGCCTTCACTCCAGGCATGGCCTTTATCAGAGCTTCTCCCAAATCCTCTGGCATGCCATGTCCTTTATAATCAAGAGGCTGGAGCAAGCCCCTGGCCCAGTGTCCCACCTGGGTATCACAAGAGGGATATCGAGCCCGGGTGACCGGCTGTTCTCCAAAATTCCATTGCACAGAAAAGCCACCCAGCTCATCTGTTTGGCATGTTTGAGCATTGCCTCAACATCTGAGGAGACTGTATTGATCACTAGGTGGGTAAAGAGAAGTCAATCTGCTCATCTTTCCCCCCATGCATCCTTTAATGTGCTCAGGGAACCTGCATTATATTTCATTTTTCCCTGTTAGTCACAGACATACACACAGAGCAATTATGGCAGGCAGAGAAACACAGTAAAAAGTATATTTAGCAAACCTGTCCTTGCCTCACCTTGAATTCTGTGTGAAGTTTTGATCACTGCAATATGAAAAAGATATTAAACTACTGTAGAGTGTCCAAAGGATGGCAATGAAGATGGTGAAGGGTCTTGAGGGGAAGTGGGTAAGGAGTAGCTGAGGCCACTTGGTCTGCTCAGCCTGGAGGAGACTGAGGGGAGAGCTCATTGCAGTTACAACTTCCTTGTGAGGGGAAAAGGAGGGCCAAGCACTGATCTCTTTCTCTGTGGTGCCAGTGACAGGACCCAAGGGAATGGCCTGAAGCTGTGTCAGGGCAGGTTTAGATTGGATATTAGAAAAAGGCTCTTCACCCAGAGGGTGGTTGTGTTTGTGGGCACACAGACACACCTGCCTAGGATCAGGGACTTGTTTCTGTGGCAGAACAGGCAGTGACTTGGGTGTCCAGCTGCAATCCAATGACCAGCTTCCCAAGTGGCTTTCACAGAATCAGTCTGTCCCCGCTCAGCAAAAGACAGATGCTGGGAAGAGGCAAACCCCTAATGACAAGGACCCACCTGCTCTTGTCCCCTTACCCCAGGGGCGATGCTGGGGTGAGGGGCTTGCCCAAATTCACACTGGAGGCAGGAACAATTCAGATTTCACAAAGTCCAGCGCTGTGCTTTGTGCTAAGAGGGGTTTAAGCTGTAATATTCCTTTGCCAGTTCTCATATACAGATCATGGGGCAGGATACTGTACTGGCTTTTTTGGATGAAAGACACTTTAAAAAGTATTATTCCTGACCCCTTTCCACCCTGATTTGAAATGAAGGATCACACCAGGCTCATGGCAGCCAGGCTGGCACAGCAGCTTCCCCCAGAGGGAGATTTTTACCACATGACATGTGTCTTCGGGCATGGGAGGAACAGTGATAGCATCAGCTGAGATAAGGGGAGAGGAGCCATTATCCTGGCAGCCTGGAGGTCAGCAGAAGAGGAGGCTGAACAAATTCCAGCTCCAAGGGCCCAAAACATCACAACTGTCATGTTGTCATGGATTATTTTGTGATAAATATGCACATGCCACTCCCAGCACTCAATTGCTTTCCATCATCAAGCTGAAAGAGAGTAGGTTTGGATTGGATATTATGAAAAAATTCTTTACTGTGAGGGTGGTGAGGCACTATCTCAGGTTGCCCAGAGAAGCTGTGGGTGCCCCATCCCAGTAAGTGTTTAAGGCCAGGTTGGATGGAGATCTGAGCAATCTGATCTAGTGGAAAGGGTCCCTGTCCATGGCAGGGGGGTTAGATGTGAACCAGGTGATCTTCAAGGTCCCTTCCAATACAAACCATTCTATGTTTCTATAATTCTATGATCCTTAGCAGTGGGGCTGTGCTGGGGCTGTTCCATGTGCATCTGCAGGTCAAACACACACCACAAATCCTTCCTGGAGATATGCACAGTTCAGCCACTGTGGCATGCAGAATGGCCTCCTCTGATAAATAAACCAGTGCAGCCTCCCACAGGAAGAGCCTCTTATTCTCTCTCTACCTCATCCCAAAGTAGAAGGAAAAAGTGTGACCCAAGGCTGGCAGGTGTCAGGAGCTTGGAAAGACTCTGTGCTCAGCTAAGCAGGCTGGGAGCAGCAATAGGGGCTGCTGGTGTGCAACTGAGAGGGTTGCAGAAAGGGATGTGAATTTAGGTCCATGTCAAGTACTTCCATGTGAAAGATTCATTGCTCTGCCTGGCAGCCGTGCCCACAGGGAGAAACAAGACACCATCACTGGAGAGGTGTCTTATTGCCTGCTTTAAGCATAAACTGTGCCCAGCTCATCCTCTCTGGGTTCTTCCAGATTTGTCTGGGGAACTTCTCAGAGGAAAAAACAAAAAGATTTTTCTGTCAAATGCACCTGTTGAGGCAATTTTTTCCCACCTGATTTGGCTGCACAGTTCTGGATGCAAATCCAGGCAGGGTGAGGTCTCTCAGTGGCTCATGTTCTCAGTGGCTGCTGCTGTAGGGACCCCCTGGTCCAGTGCTGCATCCCAGCATATGGCACCACCCTCTGAGCTTCCAGCCTTCTTCCCTGGGCAGCTTGCACGGGCATCTTGCTGCCTCTCTTCTCCTCTCTGGAGCAGTTTTTTGCCTAACTGGCCTACCTCAGCCAAACGCAGCGCCAGGGCAAAGGCGACCCAGGCAACCAGGTTTGTACAAATCCAGCTAAAACAGCCCCCAAGGTAAGGCAGGATGCCCTCTGTGCTGAGGAGAGCAGTTAAAAAGCTGGCATCAGTGCAACATCGGGAAACCCAGGTGAGCAAGATCGCTTACGCAAGCATAATACGATGGGGGAGGCTGTGGGCTGACCCTAACTCTCATGGAAAAGGTTTTCCCTGATAAATGTGCTGAGAACTGCAAATCCCCAGGTATGCTGAGTTCCCAGGCTGCTTCAAGGCCAGGAATTAAGCCAGCTTTGCAGGCAAAGCCATGAGGACACTGGGGAGCTGTCAGCCCAGCAGATGATTTCATAGACCAGCAAGAGCAGAAGAAGGGCCAGGGCCAGGGCCAGGCTGGGGCACACCAGCCACTCTTGTGGCAGCCCAGCATGGCCCTGGCTCCGTGCAGCCCGGAGCACTGCAGCCCACGCACAGCCACGTGCCTGCACCACAGCAGCAGACAGAGCATCTGCCACTGCCCTGGCCGGCTTGTCAAGGACTGGGGGCACGGGTCTGATGGGAACCGTTTCATTTCCCAGTCTGGAGAGGTTTTTTCTCCATTTGGAAGAAGACTATCAGCCTTTTCTGACCTTCTTCCAAGGGACAGATGTTTTTGGTCCATCACTCATTCACTGCTAAGGCTCCAGGCTATAGCTACTGCTATTTCCTTTAGGGTTTGGATTCTGTTCCACAGCAGTGGTCCCTGGCTAAGTTAGGCTGTTTAATTAGTTATTAAAATGGAAACACTCTTTTTTTGATCACATCTCCTACCATTTTGGAACACGTCCACTAATAGTAGACACTACTCAGACAAGCATTTATTACTCTGCCTTGAATAGACTAAATAATTTTGGCAAGTCAACCTTTCTCCTTTGGATGTGCCTGGCATCTGACTCCCACTCACATTTGCTTTCATGAGGGTACAGCTGCCAAAGGTAAGGCAGCTGGACCAGGCAGCTCTGTCACCCTGACAGCAGCATTCCCACCCATTGCAAGGGGATATAGGGTTGCTCCATGTCTTTGGGGTGATGGCTTGCTCTGAAAGCCTGATTAAGTGCTTGTGGAGGTATCTTGTGGTAGGATTTCCTGTTTATGTTGCCCTACACCTTGTTATTAGCATCACACCTCTGCTGAATGCGTGCCCTCACCCTGCAGCTCTGCACGAGTGGGGCGGGAGGAGGTGGTTTGGGAAGGTGAGTCAGGAAAACACTGGGGGCAATGGCTCAGAGGTGGATGACAGAGAGGAGGAACCATGTGGAAGCAGTGGCACCGTGCTGTGAGGGGACAGACCACAGCATGCCTCCTCTCCCCCTGGTAAACTCACCAATTTACTTTCCAACTACACCCCAGGTGGAGGTAAGAGTCCTCCATGCATTCATCTGGGATTTGGTTTGGCACAGGGTACCCAGGAGCCAGGAGATGCCAGGAACACAGACTCAGGGTCTCAGGCTGTTTTTCTCAGCTGCTTTTTGTCCTCTCATACATTTTACCTTCCAGAACACTCCTTTCCTCAGCAGGAAGGCGCCGCAGGCTCTGTGCCACACACGCAGCCTCAGCAGGGTTGTGTCACCCTGGCCCCACCATGCACTGTGCCATCATGTCCTACCCCAATTTAAGCAGTGACCTACGAGTCAGCTTGACACCAAGGAACCACCTCTGGGTGCCTGACAGAAACAAATCAGCATTTCAGTGGGGAATGCAAGTGTGGCAGATGCGCCAAGGCAGCCTGAGGGAAGCCAGAGCAGACCACAGAGTGAAAATTTTGGTTTCTTGGTTTTGTGGCAGGCTGGTGATTAGCTTGGCCTTTGCATCGACCTAATGAAATGTCTCTGCACAAAGGGACACCCACGTTCCCCTCTGAGGCTTGCATGGGGCAGCACTTCCCATCACCCAGGCACAACTTGAGCCTTTCTCCTTTAGAGGAAGATTGATGATTCCTGAGTGCTCAGCATCTATCTAACGCTGTTCCTTTCCTTGGCAAGAGGTATTTCCGAGGTCTGGGATATTTTCCTGGCAGGCAAAAAGTGGAAGTACACTTCCAGTATGTGTCAACCCCAACTACCCAGTGTTCCCACACTGACATGCATGGTGGGTGGTAGGTGAAACCTCTGATGTTAGGATTAGCTTTTCCAAAGCCCTTCAGAAAAGCTGACAGTTTGCTGTAAAAAAAAAAGGAGAAAACTATCAAAAGAAAGATTTTTCTTGTCAGACATGAATGTTTGCTGCTGCAAAGCAAATAAGGAATGCCTCAGGGCTACACTGAGCACCCAAGTTTACCCAGTTGTTAGTATTTGCATGTTTAGCTGAGGCAAGGGACAAGCACACCATCTCTGTCTCTGTGCAACCTGCCACACTGCCCTGGAAGCAAAATTAGCCACTTCTCAGATCTGAAGACTGTGTCCCTGCTGAATGGCTTAATTTGTGCCTCCGTTCAGAGGGGCAGCCACAGGGCACATCAGCCCACCACTGCCACAGCCATAATCCTTTGGAGTGACATTTCACAGGTGGCAGAGCTGTGGACTGTGTTAGAGGGGTGGTGGTGCTCAATACCTGCAGAAATTGAAACTCTGGGTCTGTCATGCACACCCTCAAAGCAGCAAAGGCAGCTTGTGAAAAGGGGCCACCTGGCCCCTTGCTCCTTAAAATGCTCATGGCTGAAGTGCTTGTGGGTGTGCACCTCTGGGGGTGCTGGGATGTCCCCACTTTCCTGGATGTCTCTCTTTCCTGGAGAGCCAGGATGTGGCTGGGACAAACCAGTGGTTCTGGGAGATGGGGAGTTGTACAGGGCCCAGCACCACTGCCGTGTGCCAAGGCTGGGCACTGCCTCTGCCTGGCTGAGGGTGCAGGTATCTAACCCTGACAGGCTTTGGTGGTGCCTCCCCTGGGTACTGCTTTTGGCCCCTTGGTCCCCTCCTCAGGCTCCTATGCCAGCAGAAGCCAGCCCAGGGCCTGGGACTGGAGCTGCTGCCAGGAAGGAGGTGCAGGGAACACCCGGGTGAGTGCTGGTCTGGGTGAGGCAGGAGGGGAATCTCCATCCCCAGCCCCAAGCAAGGCACTGCTACATCCCAGATTCACTGCAGGATGTGGGGCATGTGCTATCTCAGCTGCTTTAGCAGCTGGCAGGGATGGGGTCCAAGCCCTGTGCTGGACTGCACACCCTGACACAAGGCATGTCCCCAGGCAGGGCAAGTGACAAAAGCCAAGGCAGGAGGATGATTCCTCATCCACCATTATGGCCTCTACTGCCCCCATTACCTGTGAGCTGGGCTGGACTTCCACAGGTCCAGATAAGCTGTGCCAGTGCTGCCAAAGGCCTCCTATGGCAGAGGTGGCTGCAGGCAGCTCCACAGACAGACAAACAGCCACCTCACTGCAGAGCCAACCCCAAAGTGCTTCTGCCAGGCCACCCTGCAGCACTGAAAACACCCATTGGTTTGCCATGCACAGCACACGGTGCAAGGCAGTCAAGTCCCACGAAAACATAAAAATAAAACATAAAAAAATAAATGCCCGTGTTTCAGCAGTTCCCCCTCGGCTGTGCTACCAGAAAAAGGGCATTTAGGGTAACAATAGAGACTCTGGGTAGCTTGGCACTGCACAGGGAGCTGCAGACTAAGCTCCCCCTCCTCCAATTTGCAGGCCAGATGGAGCTCAGGCAGGATGTGATACACCAAGCACCCACTGCAAGATTTTTCCAGGCTGGCTTGGCAAGGGATTACATGGTTGTGGCAGCAGGAAGAGAGCCAACAGAGACCAGTGGCCAGACCACGTGGGGCACCAGGCTTGGGTGTCCCTGCCCTGTGCCAGGCCAGAGGTGCCCACAGCTCCCTGCTAAGGAGGGCTCTGCAGCCAGCTGAGAGCAGGGGTGGCCTCAGCTCATCCACAGCGCTGATCCTGCCGTGGGGAGCTGCAAGGAAAGCTGCTTAGAGCAGATGATGCTCGGCTGTCCCTGGAGCTGGGCCCTGGCAGCAGCCCTGGCTGCCTTCACGTGGCAGGATGGCAGTGGCAGAGCACGCGGCAGCCACAGCGCTCCCTCTGCTTTGGGGATGCCGTGTCGCTGCTCCGCCACCGGGCTGGCCACCTCGCTGCTGTTAATGCATTAAGTCCATTTCTTCAAACTGAAGCCCTGGCAGGACAAAGTAGGCTCCCATTGGCCTTCTTCACTGCTGAGCAAGAGGAGTATCGGCCACCATGGGTGCTAGACCACCAAGTCACCACGCTCCAGGCATAGAAGTGCTCCTGTGGGGCCACCAAAGCTTTCCACCACAGCAGCAAAAGTGATTTTTAAGCTTTCAATTTCAAGAAATGAAGAGTGTGTGTGGAACACGCCCAGTCTCCCCGTTACACCCTCACCAAGGCTTTTGCCCCATGGCAAAGGGCTGCCACTGCAGGGAACACTTCCTCTCCAGGGAAGGGCTTCTTGCAGCCAGCAGGTTGGTCAGGCTGACCCCAATATCCCTGTCATCCTGATGTGGGCAATTACTGCTATGGCTGGGCTCAGTCCAGCCCCAGGAATATCTCAGTAACTGCAAATAGAGAACTCCTGCTAGTTTACTCATTCGTCCCAAAGTTGAATTTGTGGAGAAGCTTCACAGTCCATTGCTGTCAGTGTCAGGTCAGCACGGTGCAGGTCACTCGGAGGGACACACTGGGCAGGGGAGGATGACAGTCCATACTGGATCACAGCATTGTTGCACTAGAGCTTTCAACCTTGACACATTAAGAGGAGAGGGCACCTTGCAGGAAATGTTGATCCCTTAGTTAAGCACTTAAGATGTTGCTAAAGGTTCTGCTTGCTGTCAGGCCAGGGGATGACTGTGCCTCCCTGAGGGAGGAAATGTTGCCAAAAAGGTGTTGCAGGAATATCAAAAACTTCTCCCTGCATAAGCTAAGAATCAATAACACTTGGGGAAGGGAAGAAGGAAATATTTTCTTCGGAGAAAAAGGGATGGGGCTGTTTCTGGGGGCAGAGTGAAGGTCTGAGCAGCCTTTCCTCCATGACTGCAGAGCCAGGCCTGCAGGAGAGCTTGGCTGCAGCACCAGAAGAAGCTGGAGCACCCTGAGTGACAGGGCCTCCTTGGCTAGACAGATATCAGTAGACAGTAGACAGATAGACAGTAGACAGATATCAGCATGGTTTTCTTTAAATTCTACACAGCTGTCCTACTATAAAGTAATTTCATATTTATCCGACAGACATTTACACCCACACAGTGCCCATCTCTGCCCAGGCTCGTACCAGCTCTCCAGGCACCCACTGACAGGACTAACTAAGGCTCTGGCAGACAAGCTGTGCTGTCTTTCAGCAGGACAGAGCACATCAGCTCTCAAAGATCTTCATCCCAATGACCTGTCTGTGGCTTTTACACCACTGCAAGAAAGCACAGAAGGCTGGGAGGTGTTGTTACACAGTGGAGAATTCTCCTGCTAAATGGATGGCTTGCTGTGGTGTACTACAAACACAGGAAGAGCTGGGGATGGGCAAGATGCTTCAGTGTTTCTCCTTGCTTTGGTAGGACTGATCAGCACCATTGCAGGAGGGTGAGGGTCACCTCTGGTCTTTCCCCCACAGAAGCCCCCACAATGCTTTTGAATAACATTTTGAAGGGTTGGATCTCCCCATAAGTGAGGCTTGTTTGCAGGTTTTACTTTTTAAGACCTGAATTTAGATGGTGCTGTGCAAACAGAAAATAAGAACTAATCAAAGTACTCAGAAAAACTGATAGGTCAGCATTTTAAACCACTAGTTTCAGCCTTCAGAACATGTTTCTACCAGCATGGTACATGATATAACAAATAGCTGGTCTAGGCTATATAAATACAATATATTATCACTCTTTCTTAGGTATACTTGAGTATCATCCTGGAAAAGTTGCTTGTGCAGCTTTCACTTAAACTGTGGATTAGGAAAATTAATGACATGCTCACACACTGGAGATCAGCTGGAATATCTGCTCCCACCTGTGACAGGAGAGACAATGCTCCAGGAACATGTCTGGGCTGTGCACAGGAAAGGCTCCTGCCTCAAAGATCACTGCCTGTGTGATGTGGTAGGGAAGGAAGGAAGGGAAAGAGGAACAGTGACTTGCTAAAGTGACAGGCTGAAGGAGCTGATGGCCCTACCAGAGAATGGGTCTCTACCCTTGCTGAACCTGTGATATTTCTGTTTCTGCCACCAGCCCACCAACCCACAGGTCAGGTGCTTTCCCTGTCTCCCAGGAAGCAGGGAGAGCTATGTGTGATTTTGAGGCAGGCTAGGCATTCAGAGCTGCACCAAAATGTGCTCTGCACACTGAAAATATCCTGCCCTGAGCATCCCAGATGAGGAGGGCAGACTGAGCCCAGCTCCCTCATTGCACAGCTGAGAGGGAAGGCTTGCCTGTGCCTGCAAGGGAGCAGAGGAGACAGCGTCAGCAGCAGCTGCACATTGCTGCCACACAAATACCACTGCAGAAGCACCTGTGAGGAAATGAACCATTATAAAGCCTGTGCTGGGAATACCTGGGTGCACACAGCCAAGCCACGAACTGGAGATGGATACTAAAGGAAAAAGGGGGTGAGTGAAGGGAATGAAGGCTCCAGACCCGCAGCTGATGGAGGAGAGGATGCTGGGTTAGAGCAGGGAGTGACCTGGAGTGACCAGCACTGCTGGCTGTGCTCAGCTTGCTTCTCCTCTCCTGCCACCTCCCTCCCCTGAAAACCCTCATCCCAGCCCTGTGAGCAAACTGGTGTGTCATGGTGCAATTACAGGCTGACAGCCTGTGTCACCCAGAGGTGGGTGGGAATTAAGGCTCCACTGACATCTAGCATTTTTCTCATTTTTGACAGTCT
The DNA here is from genome assembly GCA_013397555.1 of Urocynchramus pylzowi. NCBI lineage: Eukaryota > Metazoa > Chordata > Aves > Passeriformes > Fringillidae > Urocynchramus > Urocynchramus pylzowi. Next base: position 459,717 of record VZRH01002464.1, read on the forward strand.
GACTAATTTCAGAGCAATTTGGTGTCTTCTTGCATTCTGTCGTTTGGGTTTTTATCATTATTACTATAATAACTTTATATTTATCCACGTTTCTGTTTGATTAAGCATCAAATAGTTAATATCCCCATGCAGTAGTCACAACAAGAATAAATCCAGGGATCTTCGGTCTCTTGTTGGCCCTGGAGCAAAAACCATGTGACCCAGGACCTTCACCTTAGAGGAACACATGAATTCTGGATATGATGATCATTGAGCATTGCCTCTGGGCAAAGCCAAGAAAAACAGTTTACTCCCTGGCTCCACTGTTCTTTAGGTTCCTACAGCAATCAAGCATCTTCCTTCCTCTCTTTACTCACCTGCTGTTTGTAGCTTAACAGTTGTGTTAATATGTGAGGCATGAATATTGTCTAGAATATGTATTTATGCAACCTCTCAGGCATTTGAGGATGTTTCAGAGGCAGAAAGATACGTGAGCAGCACCACCATCAGCAATGCTCACCAAGGAATTACTTGACAATCACCAAGATTTCTCTTTTTGGGCAAGTTATAATTCTGCATCCTAGATAACAGTGGCACCTTGATTTAGGAAGTTATTTGCACCTCCCAGCTGAGCTGGAGCAACTCTCTGTGACTGTGTCCAGCAGACAGTTTCAATGGAAGTGCCCTCTGGTGCAGGAAGGTGAGCCAAGGGCCCACGGGAGGACGGGTGCCACCAGGTGTAAGCTGGCGGCGATGGCACGGCTCTGGTGGTGAGTGCCCACTGCTGGGTGCAGGGAGACAAGGAGCAAGGGCACAAGGGTGAGAATGCCAGTGTCCCCTCCGTGCTGCAGATAGGTCTCGAGGGAGCCCCTGGTCCCGGGGAATGCACCCACCTGCACCAGTGGGAATTGCAGGTTGCTCCGTGTCAGCCGGGGCAGTGAGGGAGGGCACAACGGAAGGAAAAGACACAGGAGGTGTCTCACTGTCATTGCTGCTGAGGTGGAAGTCATTCTGGGACACAGTGCACGCCCATGAGCTGTCCCAGCCTTGGCAGCTGGGTCCTGAGCACTGCTTCATTCTTTGCCTGGTTTACAATTCTCCCAAAGCACTGCGGTGGCAGAACCAGACTTGAAAACCTCAGCTCACCACAAGTGAGAGCTCCAATGCAAGGCTACCCCAACCAGGGCAAGGGATGGATGTCACCATATCAGGAGGCACCACAAGGGCAGGAGGGTTTGGGTGGACATGGCTACTTGTGAAAGAGCAGGTCTGAGCTCTGGTCTGGAAGAGCAAACTGGCTTTGCCAGGCAGGGACAGCTCTGGCTTGGCACAATTTCAGCTCTTCCAGAACCACTCCCCAGAGGAGAAAATATATTACTTTTCTTTGTCACTGGAAATGTGACTTCCCTGCCCCCTCCAGAGCAGAGGCTTTGTAAGAGGAAGGTCTCCAGACCTGAGATCCACAGGAGCAATTCCATTCCATTAAATGGGAACTAGAGCATGCTCTCACCTTCGGGTGGCTTTCCACCCTGCTTGTTGCCTCAGCACATCTGGAAGGCTGTTTTGCCTTCCAGAACCAGCAGGCATTTCCTCAGGGTTCCACCCAGGAAGCACATAACATGTTATACCTGAAGGCCATCAACAGGCTTAGTGAGACCCTGAGGTGCCTGGGTCAGGGCCTGTTTGTGTACGACCCACGCAGACTTCTTCCGCAGCTGTCACAGGAAGGGCCCAATTTCACACCCTTACTGCTTGAACATCACTTGTAACATAACAGGAAGAGCCAAAGAGGGGCATCCCACGCCAGCTGAGACGGAGTTTGAAGCAAAGGTGCCCCTTTTGTGCCAGCAGGAGGGCTCAGGGCTGGTGTGGAGCTGCTCTGCTCTGTGTTGCAGTGTGCAGCTGCTGCTTGCAGGGCTCAGGGAGGGCCCTCTGTGCACACGTGCAGGCAGCAAATACAGGAGCTCACCTGGGAGAAAATATGCAGAGACATTTAACCCAGGAGCTTTTCATCACCCCGGTCAGACCAGTCCCAGCCTGACTAACAGGAGGCCAAGCCTATATTTACTGCAATTTATATAAATCAAGAGGCATCCCATGAAAGACAACCAACCAACCTAATTGCTCTAGGGACAAATTCCTTCTGACACACACATCTGATAACATCAATTACTTCCCCAACAGACTGATTCAAATGCTGTGGGTGTTTTCAGAGGTGATAAACATTATGGGAGGAGGCTGGGCTGAGGCTGAAACACTCTGGCAAAGGCATGGACCTGTAAGGAACAACATACATCAGAGACCATGCACTCACAGGCAGCAGAGACCCCAGAATGAGCTGTTCACATCTCCCTGCACACCACAGGCCCAAAAAGCTTCCAGCATCTTATAATAAATTCAGACTTATTGTTAAAAATTTTTTGAAGCTAGACTGTGCTAAGGCACACTGCTGCATCAAAACCTCCTGCAATAGCAGGGAATATGTCAAATGAAAAATGCTTAAAACTGTGGAGACTGCTCCCTGGCAGCCTCCTCAACAAATCCATCCTGCTCTCCAGCCAGGTGCTTGGTGCTCAGGTGAGGGCAGGCTGGGGTCAGCAGGAGGCCAGGCAGTGCCTCAGGAGAAGGGGATGACACTGCAGCCATTGCTGCTCATTGCCACACACAGAGCAAACCTCCCTGCTGCTACAGGTTCCCCTGCACCTCCACCTGCCCCTCAGGAGCTGTGGCTACCTGGGGGGAACTCTGCAGGAGAAGCTGGTCCAGGTGAGCTCAGACAGCTGGAGCAGCACAGCCGAGCACCCTGCAGTCTCAGTGACTTTGTGCCCAAGCTGCTCAGGTCTGTACTGCTGGTCCCAAGGCATGCAGGACTGAGCTCTGTGCCTGTGCAGCACAGGCACATCTCCATCTGATGGCAGCCACCTCAATCTCCTCCCTGAGCCAGGGACAGCATCCCCATCTCCATGGGCAGGCAGTGGCTTGTTGGAAGGTGGAATGGCCTCTCAGAGCTGGCCCAGGCTTGGAGTCCTGCACTGTGCCCCCACAGTCATTTAGTGGAATTGTTTTTCCACGGTTTCCCAGTTCCAAGGGTCTGAAATAATATATCATATAGCCTGCCACTGTGGAGCCTTCTCATAGCAATGGGTGCCAAGGGTGTGCTTTGTGTGCCCTGGGGTGCAGCAGAAGGGCTTTGGAGGGCATCCAAGGGTAAGAATGCCTGTAGGGCTACAGCACTAGAGGACCATTAGGATAATTGGGAGCAGTTTGCAGCAGGCTCAGGAGGTAAATTTCCTATCGGCCGGGTGAAATGGGTGGGTACAGGGAAGTTAGCCCTCATTTCCAGTCGCATTTTAGGGCTAAGAGCAGCTTCTCTGTGAACCTTTGCAGCTGCTGCCCACCCCAGTGAGTGTGTGACTCTTGGGAGAAATAGGAGGTGTGAAAAGGGAGGAGGAGAAAGACTGGACGGGAGTTCAGAGAACTTAATTGTAAAGTGAGCAAGAATGAGGCAGGACAAAAGTGAAAAGTAAATAAAGTCAATAGAAAGCAGTAACTGCAGCACACTTAAATGAATTTGTAAATCTTGGAAATAAAAAGGAAAGTCGTTGTTAGAGTGGAAAGGAAGCTCGAGACCTACAAGAACTCTCTCGTGTCTGTGAGAAGTTGAGGTCAAAGAAAATGCCACACTGACCCTGCTCCTACACTTGGAAATGCTGCAGGAAACCACCTCACTGCGAGGAGCAGCTGTAACTGAGCACAGACAAACTTCAGGTGGGAAGGACCTGTGCTCTCCAGTTTTTGCTAGGAGCTGAAGAACCTACAGCCAGCCACGGGAACAGAGGGAGAGGCATCTAATGGTAATTGGTTGTGATTTGAAAGAACTAAATATAAATCCTGGGGGAAGACCTCAGCAAGCAGCACGTCTCTCCAGGGGACGCTGACTCAAGCAGAAGTGGCATGACGCAGATGAACAGAGAGGCAAGACTGTCCTGAGCAGAAATCTCATTACAGCTACTTAGCTATTCCTGCTAAACTGCCTCCTATTTACTGCCCCAAGGGCTTAAGCAAAGAACATTAAGAGTGAGATTAAGAAAGCAGAAATGTCGGCTGAATGTCTGAAAAATTTTCCCTGACACAGCAGGATGAGCCAAGCGTGTCCGCAGAGATCTTTGCCTGGCTGAGGCAGAGTGGAAGCACGCACAGTCCTGCAGCAGCGGCTCCTCCAGCCCCAGCCACAACTGCCTGCGGGCACTTCCCACCTGCAGGGCTCCTCGGGGCTCCTGGCAGACAGGGGAATCGAGGATGCAAGCTCCCCCAGGGCATCCTGTGCGCAGAGATGCTCTCACTAGCTGGGTTATTGCCCCCAGGCTGTGTCAGTTGCCCACTTGTCACTCGCCCTTGCTAGGGATGTGGGGAGCAGCCCACACATCTTGGAGCTCAGGGTGGGGATTCCACACGAAGGAGGGAACAGCTCTGACCTGCATCCCACTGCCTGGCAGAGAATGTGCAACATCTCATAAGTCTCTGAGCGGAGGGGTGAGCCTGAAGCACTGTTATATTTTTATTTGTGGTAGCCTTTCAGCTGCTCCCACAGCCCCCAAGAGCACTGAGGCTCACACAGGACTGTGCTGTAACAGAGAAACTTCAGCCTGCGCTCACCCAACCAGCAGTTTCCCATCTCTCACCCAACTCCACCTTTTGGTCCTCTTCAAAATGGACTAACTAATCAGAAAATGAAAAAATACTGGGGCCCAAGCCTCACTAATGGACAGCAAAGCCTTCCTCCCTCTCCTGCCCCCACTGCTGCCCTCCCCAGCAGCAGTACCTGCACTGGCTGCAGGAATGCTTTGTTGCTGCCCATGCAACTCCAGGCTGCCTGTGCTGTAATTTGCCACACTGGCACAGGCATCTGTGCTGGTAATTATGCACGTAGTGGGATCCCCAGGGTTACCCACGGGGGCTAGCCCCAGCCAAGGGCCAGAAGGGAGAGAGCACAGCTGAGTGAGGAGTCTGGCACCCACAGAAAATGTCACACAGTGTGTATCAGTGCCTCCCTATGGTGGGAAATGACAACAAGTACTTGCTTTTATAAACAAGAGTTGAGTAACAAGCGCATAAATAACAGCATCTTTGTTCATCTTCCCACCACTCCTGCTATTGCAGAGTTCCCATCTAGGCAGAAAGTTAGTTATCTCTGGGATGAGAAGTGCAGCTTCCAGGACAAGGACTTTTCTCTGAAATCCAAGGGAACAGGGAAGTGGTTGCTGCCAGGTTTAGGTGGATAATTGACCCATGCAGTCTGAGTAACTCTAGGCTGGAGAAGACTGAATGTCTGTGAGCTCTGAAGAGGGGAGCAAATCTCCAGCTCTCATTTAGACATCCCTGCATTGAAGCTTTTAAGCAGATGCTCAGCTTCACTCACGAGCTCAGGTTCCAGACCAGCAAAAAACACCTGTGGTTCACAGGTGAACCACAGGTGGCAAGATCCAATGCCAGCTGCCACCAAACCCCAGCCCCAGAGGCTGTCAGGAGTTGATGGAGCTTCACCAGGCAGGAGGTAACAGTAATTCTTCCTTCTCAAATGAATTTTTCCCAAAGACATATTTTCAGCAGTTGATATATGTCTCTTCTGACATGACCTGGGCCTTAGGACCCAAATCTCCACTGCCAGGGATTTTCTAACACACAACAAGGGAAAACTGCCTTGGCCATGGAAATCCTGGTTCTGCAGCATCTCTCAAAATTGCCAGACTGGAACACCCTGGCCTCAAAGCCCAGGAGCTGGAGTGGGGACATCATTCTCTTTCAGGCTCCATGCTCATTGCTGTCTTGTCTTGGGCAAAACAATAATCCCATGTCTTTTTGCCACTTCAGACCCAGAATAGCAACTTAAATTCTTCAGAAAAAAAGAGATCATCCTTTAGCAGTGCCCTGCTTTACAAAAGGGTGAGAACCTCATTTTTAGCTCCTGTTTGAATTGCTAAAATAATTACTTACTTCTAGGCACTTTTAATTAAAACTCTGCTGTATTGCTAGTTATGTTTAAAACAGTTAATATTGAATCACTCAATCTACAATTTCCTGAAATCAGCAACCAATGCTGCATTTAGTATTCCACTCCCAAACCATCCTGTAAGAGTTATTTTTATTTGTACACTTCGGTGACCACTGGTAATTCTGCAGCTCAAATCAACATAATGCTTTTTCCATTCCCCAAAATGACACCAAAGTATTAGTGAGAATTGTAGTTGTCCAACCAAATTATCATCAATCACGTTAAATTAAAAAGCATGAGAGGGACTGTTCCACTTTGAATCATCTTTTTGTTCCAAGTAGAGCAAGAGAAATACAGTTCCTATTCTTCCCTGCTAACGTTCCCAGACCGCACTTCCCATTCCCTCTATTCCTGATGCTCTGCAGGCACCACCAGGTGTGGGGACTTTCCTTTGAGGATGACAAGAATTTGGAGATGTCATGGCATTGCCCAGCCAGCACTCAGTGGAGCAGGCTGGGACACCCTGGACTGCAATGGAGAGAAAAGAGAAGGAAAACAAACTTCAGTAGAAAAGTTGCCTGCAGGGAGATGCTGCCACATGCTGCAGTGGACCTGAGATCTCCATGGGATCCTGTGGTTGGATATCTCACCCAGGCATCCTGGCTCAGCAGTGCTTCTGCCCCTCTGCTCTTCCACAGCCCACAGGCACTGTGGCAGGGCCTGCCTTTTCCTGTGCCTGGCCTTCCTAGTTTGACTCATCATTTATGATAAGTGAAAAACTTCATTTCCAGAGCTCTCCCTGTATAGCCATTGCCTGGAATTGTGCACAGCTGGGGATCATACCCATCTGGGTACTAAAAAGCCTGTTATTTTTCACATGGTATCTCATTCCAGCCTCTCTTTGGCATTTGCATGGAAAGAGGCTTTACAGAAAATCTGGGGTAGCACTGCATCCTTGTGTCAGGTGAAGCTAAATAGCAATGCAACTCCAACACTCAGCTTATAGTCACAGCTATCCCCTCCACACACCTTGGGATGGATGGGTGGATGGGTGGATGGATGGATGGATGGATGGATGGATGGATGGATGGATGGATGGATGGATGGATGGATGGATGGATGGATGGGTGGAGGGATACAGCATCACTCACAGCATCCCTGAGAAATCCCTTGGGAAGTCCTAGCAGGAAAAAGCCATTTAGAGCTGGGACTTAGTCCTTCTGCTTCTTGGCCATAGGGAGCAAACAAACCCAGATTCTGGAGCACCCAGGTAAGGTGTGAGCTATGAGGACCAGCTCTGCCAACTCGGCCAGCTGCCTTCAGTGCCGACCACAGGACACCACAGCATTGTCACCTGCGTGGTCACACCCAGGTGGATGCTCTGCTGCCTGCCTGCAGTTGATGTAGTTCTGCAGCACTGAGCCTCCAGACCCCAAAATGCCAACCGTGATGTGGGGTGAGTGAAGGAATTCACCACCTCTGCTTTCTCTGGTGCTCACCAGCAATGAACCACTGACTGCTGAAAGCACCAGCACGACATCCCCAATTCTCCTCTGGGACAAAGGATGGGATTTGCTTTCAAAACTAGGATTTAAATATGCTTTTTAAATTCTATTTCGGGGACTTTCGACTTAGATCTGACTAAGCCATATCTCCTCTGCCGGGAGCAGAAATGTCTGGGGCTGACACAGACGTGCCAGAAAACCCCGAAGTGTAAGGAGCATCGGGGACTCTGAGGCATCTGGCAGCCCGCACCGAGCACCTCCGTTCTCTCACCTCTCCATGCAGCGCAGGCGCTCCAGCACCTATGGCTACAGCTTAAATTTGATCTCACAATGGGCGACCGAGCCTGGGGGAGGCCAGGCAGAAATCCCGGCTCGGCGCACTTCCCCGGGCGGATGCGCGGCGCACGGACGGCAGCCTGGCGGGCTCCCGAGGAGCCCCGGCGGCCGCGGAGCAGCTCCCTTCCGCCGTGTTCCAAGGGAGCCGGCAGAGGGCGGCTGCACCCTGCCCAACGCCGGGAATGCCGCGCCGGGAGCGGCTCCGGGAATGCTCTCCGGGAGCGCGGGGGTGGCGCCCCGGCTGCGGCCGAGGCGCACGGAGGATGCCGGCTCCGTCGGCTGCCCCCGCTACCTCCCCCAGCGCCTCCGGGCAGGGCGGAGCTCGCCCGCCGGCAATCTCGGGACACCAGTGGCAAAAATGCTGCTGCCCGTCGTCTTTCGGGGCTGCTGCAGCTCCGGCGTGGTCCAGCTGTCCGGAGAGGGCTCGGTTTGGTACCTGAGACGCCCCCGCTGAAGCTGCTGCCTTAGTGCAGGGAAGGATGGGTTGGGCAGATGCCAACGCCTGAGCCCGTGGGGGTCCCAGACCTAAGGGTGAGTGACAGGGGGCAGGGATGCCCTCCTCATCCTGGCCCCGATGGGGATGGTTTGAACGTTCCCTGGAAAAAGTCCGTGCAGCCCATGCCAGAAATTGGCTGAATGCCTTTCCTGCCGTCCCCCTTCTGCAGCGAGGTGGGCTCACCCTCCGGGCAGGGGAGGCTGCCCCGCTGCTCCCCTTCCAGCACTCACTGCCACATGTGAGTGGGGGGGTGAGCTGGGACAGGAACGTGCCAGGCATCACAGAACCATAAGGAAGGGCACAACCTTGTTAGAGATGCATTTTCTGCAAATCATGCCTCAGTAAACAGATCAGAGGAGCCCCAGCTCGTACATAAAGATCATTGAAGAGGGGGAGTGGAAGAAATTTTACCCCAGAAATAATTTATAGCCATTCTTTCCCAATAGCTAATGCCCAGACAATTAGGTGATCCACATCCATGTGTGGCAAACAAACTTGGACTGGAAATGCTTGCTGGCTTCAGCAGTAATTTTGTTATCTTCCCAAAGGCTAAGGTGTATTGCCAGGGCCCATCTTCTGTCACAAGCGTTTTCTTTCTCCTCTTTCCTAAAGTCCACTCTGGGATTTCCATCCTGGCTTTTGCCACACTTTATCTGCATGTGGGACAAAAACAATCATACAGCAAACAGCAACCACAACCATGATGTTTCCATCTGCAACACACAGTGCTGGTGAAGGCTGGTGGAGACAGCCCATGTTTCCAAACCGAAAAGTCAGAAGGGAAAAGGTCCCTGATAAACATAATTGACTATAATAATTAATTAGGAAATCACTGGGGCAATTTTACACCTCCAGGATAGAAAACACGCTGGCAGGTCATTTCATTGGTACTTTACCCTGTTCCTATGAAAATGTGAGGGGAGGACACACTGCTCATCCCAAAGGTGCTGTGCACACCAGTGGGGCCAGAGATGTGTCACACACATGTTCCTGGCCCGAGCTGCACCCCAGCAGCATGGCCACAAGCAATCCCAGGTGCATCACAACAGAGCCTCCCTGCTGCACTCCCCTCTTCAGCCACAGAGCCAGAGACTTCCTCATTTGTGCAAGGACACCAACACTGAGTTAAGCAATCAAAAATGGCACCAGCTCTTGGCACCAAGCTACTGGTGTGGTGGCTCTGCCAGAGCGGGCAGTTGCCTGAGGGTGGCCCACGACACCATGGAATGAGTGTCTCCTGTGTGCCAGGGAGATGTGGGTCCCACAGCCTGGGCTGGCCAGGTGAGCCATGGTGGCTGCTTCCTTTGGTTGTTGATATTATCTTGTGTTTTGAAGCCACAAGCCCAGACAGGGATGGGCCCAGGCCATGGCACATTCCTGTGCTTGGCTGCACGGACAGATATTCACTTCCACATGGACATGGACATGGACATGGACAGCAAGTTAAGGCTGACAAGAATCTGACAGATCCCTGGGCAGGGTGGTTGCTCCATTGTTTGTTCTCCTGCCTTTTACAGCCACAGGCACAGGCAAGGACAGGACCAGACCATGACACACTCCCATCCCTCCCTCCACAGCCACTCAGCCAGAGATTTCTGCAGCTTTCCACGAAGCCTAAAGGGCAAAAAGGTACACAGAGCCCCGGTCTGCACTGCACCATGCTTCCACAGGCAGCTGGAGGCTCCCCACAGCCTTAGACAAGGTGGAACCAGCCTTTGCAGTGTTCAAAAAATGTGTGTTTGTGGCACTTGGGGAAATGGCTTTGTGGTGAAGGTGGCAGTGCTGGGTTAATGGCTGGAGTCCATGATCTTAGAGGTCTTTCCCAACCTTAACGGTTCTATGATACCATGATTCTACAACACAACATGCTCAGTCTTCATTTGCCTGACACTACTCATTGACTGTGGCACACATTCATATTCAGCTCAGGTTCCCTGAATGATTTTCAACGAATAAACTATTTATGAATAAAATGTAACCTATCGTACATGCAATGAATTTTCCTGGCGCGTACGCCTGGTGTGCAGCTCCCTCTTGAGCGTGCATTTCCTCAAACGAAAACTCGGAATTATGTATAAAAGAATCCAACATTTTACAGTGCAAATCACTACTCTAGCTATAATTAATTTTCACCATCATAGTAATGTTGTTAAAACATGAAGCTTCCAGAACAAAGGGATGCCCAACTTAGACTATATTACAGGATGGTCTGGGGCATTTTTAGCAAAGAAAGTATGACAAGTCACATTCTGATTTCTTTTTCCCCTTCAGCTTGTTCTCTTTTTCTGTATAGTATTTAAAACTGTTTCACTTTTTGTGGTTTAAAATGAAAGGCAGATATTGTACTGTATTATTTTGTTACCTTGCATATTCTGGACTAACTTGAGAAATCAAGGCTCTTCTCCTGTGTAGAGGATTGTAGCTAAATCAACTATTTACAAACTAGTTCTTATCAGAAATACAGATTCCACAACTCTCAGGACAACCAATGATAGTGCTTTGTCACCCCCATAGTGCAAAAGTGTTTCCTGATGTTCAGACAGAGCCTCCTGTTTCTGTTTGTGCCCCTTGCCTCAAGTTCTGGGGCAAGGATTTCATGGGTGGGCTTCTGCTGAGCAGTGCTGCCGGGATGTCTCACACCCAGTAGTTACTCAGAAAGGAAACCAGGAAGGGAAGCAGGAGTCCTGCCTGGCAGAACAAGCCCTGGAGGGTGAAATGTCATGACCCCATCCCTGAGGAGAGGGGAGCTCTGCATCCTCTTGAGGACTCGTTACACACCCTGGCAGCAAAACCGGGGCAGGCAGTGACGCTCCCTTTGGCCATGGCACGCCGAGCGAGTGCCTTGCCCCAGCACTGCCCACTGCTGCCATCCAACACACCTTTCTGTTTCACTCTCCTTGAGCTTTTCTCTTCATGCACTGGCCACAGGGCCCCGAATCTAAAACCTTTGCTGTTTTAGAGGGATTCTACTCCACAGGAACCAAGCTGCTTCTGCATGGACATCACAGCCCACAGACTGAGCAAAGAGTGAATGTCCATGAGTCACCCAGCTCTTCTCCCACAGAGAAGCAGCTTGCTCTTGGTTATGTGCTGGAGGTGCCTGCATCTCCAACAGGAGGTGGGAAAAGGAAGTTTTTAGCCCTCAAGTGTAAAACAAATGTTCAATAAATAGAATCACTTTTCAGCCATGAAAAAGCAGTGTTCAAGTCAGTGGTGCCCCGGAGCTATTTACTTGGTTACAAAACTGGTGGGTGTAGAACAAAGCAGCTCCTGGGTTTTGTTATGCACACTGCAGGATTTTGCTTGAGCACTTTGTGTGTCTGTCTGGATCGCTTTTAAATGAGCGTGAGGTGCAGGCGATGCTGTGTGCTGTGGGGACTCCAGCTCAGCCCTTCCCTTTCCTTCTTTTTCAGAGAAAAAGATCTGCTTGTGAGGTAGGGTAGATAAATGGAAAAAGTTTGTTGGCACTGTCACTTGTCTGGTGCTATCCCCCCATTTCCCTAAATAGTTTGCCACAAATTAATTAACACACTTGAAGCCTCAGCCCCTTCCAGCGCCCATCCCTGCCACCCTCTGGAGCAGTGTGCTGCTGAGAAGGCAGCAGTCAGTGGTGCTTTCTGAGATAAAAACTGCATGTTGAATCATAAGGTCACGAGGGCTTACTGTGGTTTTCACAGGAACAAGTCAAGATGCACCTACACTGGACAGAAGTTTGGAGTATTCCTTCACATATCCTGTCAGCCACATCCCTGTCAGCACTGTGAGCATGGTAGGCAGCATTCCGTGGAACTAGACCTCAGTGTCCCACCATGCCTCATCCATGCTGAGCATGACTGATCCATATCCTTCCAGGGGACACCCCAGCACTTCCCCTGGGTGGGTTGATGCCAGATCCTTGCCCAGAGATGCAGAGATGTGTGTTTGGGCAGCATTCACCCACAGGTCACCTCCCATCCCTTCCCGGGGGATTCCTCACTTGCCTTTGAGTCCCTGTAGGGTCTCTGCCCTCAGGCAGCAGAGCATCCACAACCTTTCCCACATCATCATCATCATCCCAGAGCAGGGGTTTTGGGGAAAATGACATGGCTGGGCCCTGGCAGGGACAACTTGGACTTATTCTGGATATAATTCTGGTGCATTTGAGTGGCTGTTTGGTTTGCATCTCTCTCCACAGCTGAGCACAGCCAGGAGGACACACCTTCTTCCTCCCCTCCACTCCATGCCGTGAGGGCCTGTCTAGCCTGAAACCTCATTGGCTTAATTGAAGAGGTTATTTTGTGAGAAAGACTGACCCATGCCAAAACTAACACAAGAAAAGAACCATCATCTGTTTCCTCTTTAGGAAGTGTCATTGCTATGCCAAAACCATGCCCCAAACCCCTAATGTTTGATCCAAGACACTGTCCAACAACAATAAAACCACTTATGGTTGCCCTCCTAGCCTAGTCCAGCCAGGAGGCAGGGAGCACCTAGTGCTTGGAAGACACTACTTTGGGATGCCCTGTGTCCATGAATAATTTGTTGTGCAAAACCTAAATGTTCCAGAGGAGATAATTTTGTGGTGCCAGCATCATTATTCAGTAGATTGCACATGCATCCAGTATCTTCATGGAAAACTAGGCTGAAATAACCACCTCTGAAGAAACCAGTACAGAGCAGTTGGCTGATTAAGTAAAGCAAAAATAGTTTTAGTCCTGAACTGATTTACCCAGAATTAAATCCTTTTGTTTCAGAATAAAGTCCATGTGGGAGTTGCTTGGGTGTATGTATGCCCAGGCCCCAGTGGGAGGATGCCAACAATTTCCACATGAAATTAAAACACAAAATAAACATTTAAAAACTAGCACAAAATTGAAAAGAAAAAAAAAAAAAAANAAATCCTGGGGCAGGTCCAGGAGCTGTGATATTGAACCAGGGTATCACAGCTGATATCCCCAGCAGCTAGTGCAAGATACTGCCCAATTTGGGGTGAGAACCCCGGGAAGGGATGGGCCACAGATGAGGGCTACATGGCCTAGGTGCTTGAGGGCTTTGCTGCTTCTGACCATGCACTTGCAAGCAGGCAGGGTGGTACCTGCAAGGGAGGAAGGTGAAACCTACAATAAATTGTGACTCTGTCAAAGGCAGCCAGTGTCTGTGAATAGCTCTGACCTGTCTGGGCTGTCCCACCCAAAACAGCCCCGCTCTGGTTTGCGGCCTCTGGCAAAGAGAAGGGACTGGCACACGGTGTTTGCACTGCCTTGGCAGGAGGCACCCGGCTGAGCAGGTGGGGCAGCTTCTTCAGCCAAGCAAATGGTGTTGCTTCATCAGGGAACAGCCTCTGGATCCAGCCCATGCCTGCCTGGCACCACTCAGGGCACGGCAGGCACTGCCAGCAGGGGCAAACAGGAGAAGCACGCGGGCCAAACGAGGACGCCCAGAGCCCTGTCCGTGCCCAGCTGACATCAGCACAATGAGCTGCAGCAGGGCTCTGGGGTGCTGAGGGCTTATCCAGCCCCCTCCACATCTGGCTGAGCCCTGAGCCCTGAGCCTGCTGCCAAGAGTCACAGTGGAGTGGGAAGAGACAAAAGGGAAGTGGGCTCTGCTGTCAGCAGGGAACGGTGAGAAGGTTTATTCCTGAAGGCTTTGCTGCAGGCACCAGAGAGTCTTCCCTGGTTATGAGAAAGATGTGCTGGGAGCAAAGAAATCAACTCTGAGCAGCCTGTGCCACAGGGTTTCAAAAAATATCACTGGAAGGATGTCAAGGCTCATGGCTAATATCTGGATTTTTGAAATTCACAATTATATACAGAGTTCCTCTAATTTACTACCACATTAAACATATAAACCTACAACTTATTGTTCCATAATCTCTCCCAGGGGAGGTTTGGCTGTTGCAGGGTCCTACAAGAGCTGCAGTGAATGTTGGAGGTTAGTCCAGCAATCTCATTGTGAGAGCTCTTTGTGAGATGGGACTCCAGCAACAACTGCTGCCCCCCAGGAAATGCAGTTTCCCACTGCCATGGCTATCTGAAGAAGAAATGGGGTGCTGGATGGAAAATGCTGTCCAGGAGCAACTTACCCATGAAGCCTGCAGCTCTGCTGGTCCTGCAGTTTTTGCTGGGTCCCAGCAGAGCTTGGAGCCACTCCTCTGGGTTTCTTACATGTCCATAGTGAACTCTTCTTGGCCAACAATCTCTTCTTGGCCTCTCTGTTCCCTTGATTCTCATTCCAGAGAAATGCCTCCATTTCTCAAAAACTCTCCCTTTGCCCAGCAGCTTTCAAAGGACCTTTGGGACAATTTTCTTCTCTTTTGTTTTTCCGTTCAATCCCATTTCTTCAGCAATTGTGTGATACTTAATGCAAATATCTTCATAGGTCAAGTCACTTCAGGTGTTGAGTTCTCAGAGATGAGAGAAGTAACAAGTTGTTCAGTCTGTTCAGTTTCTATGGCAGCAAGAAGAGAGGTTTTTCATTAGGCTTTGCTTCCAAGACAGCGCTTCCAGAGCAGTTCCCAGGCTCTGGCAGTCAGCAGTCCCTGTGTTTCCTGTGGCTTCAGGAGCTGCCAGACCCACGGACGTGCCCCAGATGGAGCTGGCTGGCAGCTTGCATCTCAGGAGATCAGTAGGGAGCAGAAGCCCCAGGGCTCTGGAGTGGGAGGAGGCACTGCTAGCACAGGAGGAAGAGTCAGCAAATAAAATGATGCATACCATTTAGGAGAAATGTGAGGGGCTTTGGGGAGGTGTCTGGAATCAGAGAATGGAAGAAAGAATGGGGAGAGAATGATGCACATGGATGCCTTTGGTAGCCTGGCCAGGGCAAATCAAGCTGAGGTGTTGCTTTTCCACCAAAGGTGAACACGTTTTTTCCTACAGGAAGCATAACTCTTCAGCTACCCAGTTTGAAAACATTGACTTTGAAGGAGCAGAGGTTCAGGATAGCGGCACATGGCAGCAGGAATTGGACTTCCCTCTCTAGCTTTAGCCATATAAAACTCGGAGTCCTGATCCCATGAAGGCAGTATATTGCCTTGGTGCTGAGCTTGGTGCTCACAGGACTTGATCCCTGTTGAGCCATGTGGAGTCTTAAGGTACACCTGTAGTCAAAGCCCAAAATGGGTTTGAAACCCAAAATGTTTCCACTGGCCAAGTCTAAGATGGTTGTCCCTCTAATCACCAGATTAGACTCCCACTTTGTAGCCAATAAAGAAAGACAGTAAACTCCAAATACCATCATCAACACTATCAACTCCCCAGTCTTAGACACACCCCTCAGGATGGGCTGAATTCTCCAAGGGGAGCACACCACCACCTTCCACAGATGACAGGGACAGCCCAGTGAGCCAGCTGGGCTCCAGCCCTGCCTCCAAGACCTGAAGTGAGGTGACATGACTCCCACCTCACACAACCTCCCACATCACCCCCATCTGGCCAAACAATGCTCATTAGTCTTCTCTTTATCACTGCCTATGACCTGAGCACTAATGAGGATCACAGGCCAAGAGGTCACAACTATGGAATTCCCAGGTCTGTCCAGGTCTGTCTCCAGGGCCTTGGTGCAGCTGCTGCCTCTGTGAGAGCTCCCAGCAGTGCTTGTAGGGCACCTGGAGCATCTCTGGTCAAAGAGCACAGCTCTCCTTCAGCCCCTTTGTGCATTGCCCCTGTCCAAGGTGAAATGCTGCTCCATGGACTAGGATTACACTGCTTTCTTTAATAAAAGTGGTGCTGCATGAAGATTAAATGTTATCCTATTCCTATGCCAATAAGCCACCTGCATAGCCTTCATTTCAAGGGATTGTGGCTGTTGTCTCCTTGCTGCCATTGCCCTGCAGGTTACTTCAAGTGTGCCAGAGAATGACAGAGTATCTCAGGTCAGAAGGGACCTCTGGAAGCCATCTCTAAGTAGGTCCAGTTATGGCAAGCTGATCAGGACCATGATGACTTTTAACACCTCCAAGGACAGAGACACTTCCACCTCTCTGGGCAGCCTGTGCCAGTGTTTGACCACTCTCACAGTGCCATTCTGATGCCTTACATCTGCAGAGAATTTCCTGTGCTGTCTCTCCTCCTTTCACCATGTGTGTCCTGTAAAGGTCTGGATTCATATTTTGTATTACCTCCCATAGGGCAATTACAGGCAAAAACTGGATCTTGCCTTTGCCTTCTCCTCATACGGCTGAATAAGCTCAGCTCTCTCACCCTCTCCTGGCACCTCAGTGTGCACCAGCCATCTTGTGACCTCCACCAGGCTCTCTCCAGTCCATCAATCCCCCAACAACTGTCTCTATACACCAGTGCTCCTCTCCCTGCTTTGCTTTGCCCCTGGGGGAAGGACACCCTCCCATACGTGTCCAACAAGAAGCACACGCAGCAAGCACAGGACTGACAGTGCCCTCAGTGTCCAGGTTCCTGGAACACCCAAGAACCAGGGGTCAAAACCCCAGACCAGCAGGTCAGCAAGGGAGAAGGATACACCTTGTCACTCTCATTTTGAGGACAGAAGCAGTGCAACAGGGTTTGCAGCAGCACAAACAAGAGGATGGGATCTGAGCATCTTATCAAACTCCAAGACTAAATCTATTTTACAGATACAGAAATGAGGAAGAAGGAGACCAAGGAACCATCTCACAGAAAGCCTTCAAAGATCAGGGGACCTGACCACTGGCACAGGGTAGGTTATCCTTGAGACACTTCAGGGAATCCTCAAAGATTTCAGAGCAATTCAGGTCAGGTCGCTGTCTCTAATACAGGAAGATGAGGCTTGTGCTGAGGATGTGTACTGAAAATGTATTTGCAAATGACACTGTGACTCTGCATTCAGCAAGTGTCACCAGACATGGGAAGTAAGGAAAAAGGCTCCTGCCTGTGAAAGAGTTTCAATGCAGAAGAGGACAAAGGGCTGTGGGTGCCTGTGTGTGCGGAGCCCTGATGGTATCTCACAGTTTGCAGGGCAGGTCTATCCACAGCCAGCTGTGGGCTGAGCCCAGAAAAGATCAGAGCTTGCCTGGGGGCACAATTTAGCAAGGGTCTCCAAGTGCAGCCCTGTGATCCCGCAGTCACTGCCCCTCCCCGGGGCTGCCCTGGCTCTTTGTGGTGCCTGCAGCACAGCCTGCCCACCACACAGGAGCCTTCACAGCAGCACAGCCTTGCAATCAGCTCTGAAGTGGAAGAAACTGTTTTCTCAGCATTTTTTTTTTCAACTAATGTGTCCAGGCTAGTATCACAGTGTGCTATTAATCCTGCCCTGGTTTGTAATTCTGCTTTCATGTTGGCTCCATTTATCTCTTTTTAATACCACTATCTGGCCTCCTGGTTCTCAAATGTGGGGACTATTTTTTTTTTTTTTTTGTCTGCTGCAGCAGAATGAGCTAATTTGGTCCTTCAGTGCATAAGCAACAAGACTGTGAAGTGGAATAGAAGGAGATTTTATCTCTATGTATGTCCTTGGTCAGGTTGACACTAGAACACTACATCCTGCTGAGGTGCCATATTTAAAAGAGCACATCAAAAAATTGGAGCGGGTAAAGAAAAGAGACGTAAAAAATGGTTTGAGAGCTGAGGAAAATCACTTCCAGGGAGAGACTTCTAGAGGTCAGCCTCTGTAACTTGTCAGAAAGAAAACTGAGAAGTGATCTGATGATGTGTATAAGAACATGTGCGGAGAGAAAATATGGGATGCTAATAGGGCACTAAGAATTTAGTCTGAGAAAGGCCCACAGACAGACAGTGATGGGCACTGCAGAACATGCCGAGCTGAATTAGGAGTCAGGCACACTTTTTAACCATAAGGACATGAACCTTCTGGAGAAAATTGCACAGCGAGTGACGGATACTGCACTTCTTGAGGTGTTTGAGACAAGATTGGATGCTAATTCCACATGTCAGCATAGAGGCAGGGTTACCTAGGGATGGAAATTGAGATGAGTTTGCCCAAATACAACCTGGGAGGCAATAGAATCTCCCTTCACAAAAACTAGAATTCCACATTTTATTTTATATGCCTTTTCTTCCTGTTGCCCATCATGTTCTTGGACAAAATCCTTGTGGTGGGGGTGTGGGCAGCTCAGTTCCTAAAGTATTAATAAACTATAAACAGGCCAAGTGGTCCCTTTTAAGGCTGGGGGGGATATAGGGAGGGAGAGCTGGGGTGTGAGGATGTGTGCTGGGAGGCTGCTGCCATGTGAACACCTTTAGGACTGTGGAGCACAGGGGTAAATGCCAGCACCCCAGCTGGCCCCAGGATTTCCACACTGGCCAGTGTGGAAGTGCCCATCCAGCTTGGTGTGGAAAAAGTGTCATCAGCTTCCTGAAACTGAACTTCTCCCTCTGCCTCTGCTGGTGGGTGCCAGTGGCAACTCCATGAAGCAGGACTTATAAACTCATGTCTTTGGTGTACAGGAGAAGGGGGGAAAGGCTGTAAGGCCCAAATTGTGGCAGAACTCATCAGCACTAGGTCCTGATGCTCGCTTAGTCCACTTCCCTGCTCACAGGCAGGATGGCTCTTCCAGTGCTGTTTGTGGGGAACAATTTTTAGTCCAAACACATCTTGCTGGAATGGTGTCTCCATAACTCTTCCAATTTTTGCTGTAGGGATGTTTGCATTTTTTCCCTTGATGTTTAACACAAATATCCCATATGTTAACTTGAGCCTATTTCCCTCTGCCTTCCCCACAGTGGACACTAGGAATGGTATATCCTCTCCCTCTTCAAACACTTTTAGATTTTTAAAGATTTTTTGAAACTAGATTTAAAATAGACTTTTTAGAAAAATGTCAAGTTTACATCTCTTAAAGTTTTCTTTTCAAAAATGTAGGGACTCTCATTCTGAGAACCTTCCTCCACAGACTATGTTTCTTCTCACCTCTTCTATTCTTTACTGCCTTTCTGTGGACACACTCAGGTCCCCCATGTTTTCAGTGCTGGCACAGTGCCAGCACTGGGAACAGATGCCCAGGGGATAAGGACAGGAAACCCTTTCCTCCACCCAGAGAACAGGATGCTGGTCCCTCATACCCAGCTAGTGATGCCCTGAGACACCCAGACCATTCCCTGCACTGCTGTGGCTGCTCAGATCGTTTCCCTGCCCTGCACATATACAGTTCATAAATATATCCCCAATTATGCAACTCCTCTTTAGTAAACATGGGCCTTTCAAAAGACTCCTACACGTCTGCATCAGAAAAATAACACGTCAGAAAGCCGCAAAGAGAAACTTCCAATTAAGCACACTTTGTAAATCATCTGCGGTTTCTAAACAAGCCTGGTGCATCACATTCCTCTTGGTTTTCCTCGTGATGGATGTTTGCAGTCAGCACTTTGTACACAAACCTTTGCAGTGGCTTGAAAGCTGAAGCTGCTCTGAGCAAGAGGCGCGTGCCTGAGCCCAGCCCCAAGGCCGGGAGCTGCATCCAGCCCCCAGCCACGGCTGCTAGATGCACAAACAGAAAGCTGCTGGGCATGTAAAGCAACTACTGAGCTGTTCCAGCTCTTAAAACCTCCTCAAGGGGCTTATGAATCTTGAAAGCAGTTTGAACCCTTTCTTTCTTTGACAATTTCTTTCTCTCTTAAAGGACACATTTCTGCAGATGGCTGCATTTGGGAGGTTTCTGTTGGATCAAGGAGTCAAGTGGTCTTCAAGAATTCAGAGCTCAGCAGGACTCTGAGTCCCTTCCAGCAGAGCTCTTAGGCTGTGCAGCCTCTGTGCTTCTTAAGAAATTTCCATATTTATCAATCCAGTGTGGACACCATATCCCAAGAACCCTAAATCAAAGGGGTTATAAACTCCATGTACATGGCATATAAAACACTGAGGGATTTGTGCTGGATGAGCAAGTGGGTTCTGCACACTCAATACCTGCACATTCCTTTCCATACAGGAAAATTACATGGAAAACTCCAAGGCTTAAATAAAAACTAGGCTTAAGTGTAAACTTGCAATGAGTCCTGAGAGACTGGAGGAGATTCTGGAACATTTGCTACATGGCATGCTAAATCAATTCTTAAGAAAAAAATGAGTTTGTCTCAAGGTTAAAACTGAAGCTGAAGCTGAAAAGCAGAGCTTACTGGAGACACAAATGGTCCAGCTCTGTTCAGTGTAGCAACAGCAGCTGGAAAATCCTGGCGGGACCAGAAAACCTTCAGGAAGCTGAGCCAGGACATGTTGCACCATCTCTCTTTGGGAGCAGATGGAAATGGTCCCAACCTCAACTTCACAAAGAGCAGGCTGCCTGTGCTCCCAGCTGCCCATGCCCCACAGTGCCCCAGCTGAGTCTGGGAGCTGCCCAGCCAAACTGCAAACCGTCCCATGGCTGTGGTCTGGGCAGCTTCCTTCAGCAAAGGCTGTGTTTGACCTCAGCCCTTGGAAGACACCATCTCTAGGGCTCCTAACAAGCATCAGGGACAGCAACAAGCTCAGTACATCCTGGCTGCACCCATGATGGGATGGATCTCCTACCTCTGCTCTTGCCTCTTCCTATGCCTATCTTGGCTTGTCTCACTGCTGTCCCCAGTTTCTTGTTCAGGCTGGGGCTGTCATTCCTGCACCTTGCACAACTCAGGTCTCTGAAGAGATGCAGTGCCCACAGAAAGATCAATGGCCTTGGCAATACCTGTTTCCCAGGACCCTCTGTCCCCTGCCCTTAAGAAGAGTGTTAGCAAAACTCACAGCTAAGAGAAATCACAATTTAATCACAAAAGCCATATAAACTATGAGTTTATATATATGAGTTTTATAAACTATGAGTCTGTTCCAAACTCATACCCCTAAAGCATCCCTGGATCCTCACTTGGGCAGCTGCCTCATTGTCCCAGGACTAGCTTAAGCAGGAGGAATTCCTACCACCTATCTCTTCCTCATCCTGTCTCATGGTCCTTCCCTGATCGTGTTCAACACCATCCCAAGTCAGTGTGACTCCCATTTGGGGAGCTCTGTCAGGTGGGTTCAGACACAACCACACAACCTTGTTCCTGTTCCTGTCCTTCACCAAACCTGGCCAGGCATTTTTTCTTAAGTGTGACAGTTTTTTTGTCTTCTTAATACTACCCTGCACCATTAGAGGAAAAGACTGGCCAGGCAGCCTGCAGGTAACTTCTGTCAAAAGGACTGAGAGTTGAAACGTGGTATAAAATACCTCTGGTTGGAAGAAGTCTTTGAGAAGTAGAGCTGCTGGGTCTCTAATGGGAGACAAAGCCTTTGCAGTCCCAGGGTCACCAAGCAGCAAAGCTGTGGTTGTCTACACACAGCCACTGCAGGCTGCTGGCATGCCCACAGAGTCCCAGCAGAACAACACAACAGAGAAACCACAAAAAAATTAAAACTATTGCTCCTCTGTCACTGAGGAGCAGAAGAGCAATAGTTTTATTCCCACCTTGGCTGTGAGAGCCACCAGCAGATACGAAGGGAATCTCTTGAACAGACTCAGACTAAGTGGGTTCACTTCTTGCATAATAGAGTTTCTGGTGCCAAAAGCTTAACAGCTCCATTTGGGAGGCTGCAGTTTGGTTTTGCATCTGGACAGCTCAAGAACAAGGAACATGCACTGGAGAATCCTGTTCCAGCAGGGTCCTGCACAGAGTGACCGGGTAGTCATGGCAGTGAGGACCTGAGTGTGAGTTCCTGGGCTTCAAGAGCAAGGCAGAGACTGGCAGAAGGCAGTTGCTATCCATCCTGTCCCTCCCCATTCACATTCATTCCTGGTTACTGGTGGCCATGGACCCCTGGACTGTGTTAGCTGTCAAATATTTTCTTCCCCTTTGTCTGGGTAGCATCCAAACATCCACAAAAATGCTGTGGTCTCCAACTTTATGGGTGCATGTAGCTGCATCCCCTGCAAACAGAATATCCACATCTTTTCTGTTGCTGCTGTCTGGAGATCTCCTGCATCTTCCTCCACTTCCCTGTGTACTCCAGTGCCCAGGAACACCTCAGTTATCTAATGAAGCCTGCTTGCTGTGCAATAATAATATATCCAAACCTTCTGCCCTGCTGCAAGTCATAAAACCAAATACTTGATTTGTTTGCTTGATTACAGGAATGTACCATGACAGTAATTTCTTTTTTTCTTTGCCTTACTGGGTAACTTGCTGTGTGTGGCTTAAGGACCCACCATGTACGCTCCTGATGATCTGTGTTAAATAAAGAACAGGCTCTGTCTTTATGAGGAAGGGTGCTGAGGAGGATCCAGTTTGTACAAGAGCCTGAAGGAGTTTGTACAGTACAAAAAAGCACAAGGTGTTGCTTTATATGGTGAGTCTATAAAAGCATTCAGGGATGTATGGTAAATACCTGGGAGTGAGAAATATTTGTTAGACAGCGCTATCAGCACAAGATCAAATGGATACAAATCAAGTGAGAACTTAGATTGGAAACAAGTTCCAAATCATCTGTGAGGAAGCAAAACATCTGGATATGCCAAAGAGATGTAAAAGGCCTCCTGGGTTACAGGCTCCACTCCATCTTAAAACTGATTAGCTTGTCTTTTTCCTTCGTTTTAAAATAAGTTTCCTGCTCTTTTCCCATCCACACCTATGCTGCATGCCTGAGGGAATCACCACTGATTTCCCTTGCCCAGACTGGGTGGGCACACAGGGCTGCAGCCCAGCATCCCATCCTCCCCCAACACTGCCTGAGCTCCTCCCCAGCCTTCTGCACACAGTTTGCTCCCACAGGCTTCACTCGGGGGCTGTGTTTTGCCAAAGCACAGCTGCCTTGGCAGGTGAAGGAGGGGAGCCTGGACGTGGTGCCAAGAATTTGCTTAAGCTGGGCAATTCCCAGTTTAAATAAATCTGAATTCCCAGGGTCTAGGGAGGGAGGCTGACCTGGCAGTGCCACCAGCATGTGGCTGGCAGCCCCCCAGGGAAGGGGCCGATTTCCTGCCTCGTTCCCCCTGAGCTGAGGCACACAGATCCCTCAGGCAGGGGAGGATCAGGCTCTTGGCTCTTGGGCGAGGGGGAAGGAGACTGGTCCCCCAGCACCATGATAGAAATGTCTAATGAGATACAGCAGAGGGACAGATATGCATACCCAGGGACCTTTCTACACAAGCAGAATTTAGGAAAGCCAAATATTTATTTTAAATGTCTGTGCCATATGCTGATGAAATGCTAATCTGCACAGAAGAAAACACACCGTAAATAAACTCCCCAGAAGAACCTCACATTCACTGAGCTTCATCTTTCCGAGCAAACTAACAAGTAGAAAATAAAATCAACACCATCCATTATAGACTCTCTCCCATAAGAAATTCAGGCAAGCTTAGGATGTCATGGGCCAGTGCTTTTCAGACCATCATCTGTAGCTCACAGGAACACCTATTAAAGGTCTGCAAAAGGTATTTAAGAAAAACAAACCTGCTCTATAAAGAAAAAAATAACTTGCTTTATGTAATTCACAATACAGAGATCTTCAGCCTCAGTACAAAAAATGCTAGGGGGCTGCAAATCAAAAGCAACTGAGAAATACTACTGTCTGCTTTAGGGTTGGGAACTGGGAGTCAGAGGGACAGCTTTGTCTCCTCCACTGATCCCAGGACCTTCCACCTCTCTTCCCATCCTTCTACCATCTCAGCTCCCCATAAGCATTTGGAGCATCTCTTCTTGCACACCCAGATTGTACCCAGCACAACAAAGCCCCAGGACCCTAGAGAAATACACCACTATTAACATTGCCTTATTCTTCCAGCCCTCCAAACACAGCTGCAGTCCCACCGCATGCCAAAGTTTGAAGGCATTTCAAGACAGGCAGCAAGCTTTTAGAAAGTCCAATTTGATTATCTAAAAGGCAGCTTTTGTAGCAGCAGAGACAAATTGGCCCCTGGACATTGTCATGTTTTAAAGCAGCAAGGATGGGTGATGAAAGCTGTTGGCAGTGCCTGGAATTGGTTTCCTTTGAGCCACTTCCACCCTCTTACGTAGGTTCTGCTCACTGGTGAAGACGCAAAGGCCCGCACTTTTATCAATATGCATATTGTGGTGGTGTCAGCTTCTCCTTGAGGGTATTCCCCTTTTCTTCTTGCTTGTATTTATAAACCCTGTGCAGAGTTGCTATGGTTTCTGTTCCTGCCAGCCCAATTGGTATTCTGTGCAGTTCTTCTCACCTTCACCATTTGGGTGACCTTTCCTTCACAAGGAAGATCTCATGCCATCAGCCTGTTCAGTCAGATGTCACACAGCACGCTGTGCCAGAACACCAACAGCCAAGCAAAAGAGGGCTCTGTGGAACCAAATCATCTGCAAAGGCTGTCTGAGAGACGGATAAACAATGGCAATTATTTCAAAACAAATTGGAAACAGAAAGCACAGCCCAGCAGTGCTACAAAAAGGAAAGCCACAAAAAGAAGAAATTGCAGATCTCTATGTCTTGAGTACCCTTGTATCTTCCTTTAGGCAAATATTTTTCTACCTTTCTTGCTCTCCAAAGTCAAGTTCAAAAAAAAATCTTAATTCCGAGACATTTTCTTTTACCTCAGTTAAACAACATATGCAAGGGGCTGCTTACAAATGAGAGCAATACAATTGCAAACGGCAGTAAAAATTTCTCCCTTTGTCAAACAAATATTCTAAATATTATATTTATGTGAGTTTGCACAAAGCTACACTGCTTACTGTACAGCCAGACAGTCAGGCAGGATTCATGATGAATGTCTCCATAAGTAAGCATCCTGGAAATGGGTTCAGTTGCTTCATGTACCAACCAGATCATGGGATCTCCAAAATCCTAATCCAGACACTGAACAAATACCCCATGGCTCCCCCCTAACTCTGAGAAAAATGTTCCTACTGCAACAAAGAAATCACAAATACACAAAAGCCAGGAAACCGTGCTTGGACATGATACAGCCCTAACTCTGCCTGTGCAGTAGGAGTGGGAACATCCCCACATTTTGCCACTTTATAACAAAGCCAGAACTTTTGTTGTGGTACCTCCTTGGCTGCTGAGGTAAGTTTTCTTCCATTGGGCAACCAGGCTAGCCAAGATATTTCATCCCATCTGCTTTTAATGCTAGCTGGGGCCTTCTAAAGAAGAGGGAAATTGCCTGAATATTTCCAAGACACCTACATGCAGACATGTGAAGAAGCATGGCACTTTAGCTGATCAAAAGACAGCTCTGTGCTGCACACAAAGAAACTCCTCTGTCAGAGGCACTGAACCACCACGTATGTGCTAAGTGGGTCACAAGAACGGGTCACAACCGCACACAAATCCAGGGAGGCCCAGAACACGGAGAGGGCTGAACACTCCTGTGCTGTGGGATGCAGGAGCACCACCTGCTGCTGCAGCTCTGTTAGCTGTGCTGTGAGTGGCAGCTGGGCTCTGAGCACGGGTGATGAGGCATCCACAGCGAGGCCAGGCTTTCGCACAGCGCTCCAGTGAGACCCGTACCACGCGCAGGGAAACGGCCGTGCGAGACGTTCTCTGAACTGCACCAGCAACCTGCTTTATTCCAGAGCACTGCTGAGCCCACCCTTGTCCATCTTGGCTCCACTCTGCACCACAGTGCTGCCTGGTGGACAGCTCACACAGAGGGGGCTCAGCTGCTGCCGTGGTGCTGACACCCACTTTAGCAGCTCTAGGACTCCCAGGCTCCCTGCCTGCTCTCCCGCAGCACGGTGTCACCTGCGTGTGCATCACGTACACATCTGTCACTACAGCTCTCAAAAAACATCTCAATTCACAATCTGATTGAGGGTGGCTTTTTCCAATAACAGATTAAAAAAAAAAATCACTATTTCTTCATCTGCTTCCATGTCCTCATGCCTGGATTCTACCATGAAGTCTTTGCTCATTTGATGGAGGACTTCTTTACAGCACACAAGCTCTTTCATCTTTCCCCTGATCAGAACAAGTCAGTGCACCTTTGCTATTTCAGTCCCTTTTAAACTGGGGTGAGCTGAACTTCCTATGCAAAGATTTGACCTCTCCTGAAATCCCCTGATCAGCATTTCCCTTGCTCACTCTTTCATGTTTGAAGCATTATGAAACACTGGAAACTCCATTCTTTCATAAGGAAGTTAGTGAGAAAATTCAAATAATCAACTCAGTCCCAGGAGACACGGGGTCTCTTTCCAAGTTTGAAAGCTCCTTCCTAATACAAGTTTTGCTCTTGAAAGTCTCCTGGTTAGCAGGCAGCTGACGATACAGCTTCTTTGGAGCCTGATTATACTTCCAGCCCAGGGGCAAGTAATAAAAAAGGCTGCCTGGCTCTGTGAGGTCTGAATCAGGTGCTAACACTGAACATCTGCTGGGTCCTCTGCTCTCCCCTACCCTCCCTTCCACGTTCTGGGCATTGGAGTATTCTCCATTTTATAGCTTGTGGCAACAAAAGGCCAATTTAGAGAGAAAGCATTGCTGACAGCTTTATCCAAAAACCCCAGATTTTAACTGCTCTCCATCCAGGACTTTGGTGAAAGAGCACGACGACATACTGCAGAGCTCCACATTGCAGGGCAGCCTTTGGAAGCAGTTAGCAGCAAAGCACTCCCAGCCCCACTCGAGCGAGACGGACAGACTCTAGCGCACATTTATTACTTCATACAACAGATCGTGCACTGTACAAAAATTAACAATGCCACCCAGCAGGGCCTTCACAGATGTTTAGAAAACACATAAACACAGCTCTAAGACATGTTTTTTATGTAATCTAGGTACAACTACTGAAGCACCACCTACTGTGTGTGTGTGTACCCCCACATGTGTGGATGATCTCCATACACAGGCATAGATTGAACAATGTCACAGCAAGCTGTGACATGCTTGTACATTGCTTTCCAAGGAATCTAGTATCCTTACACAAGGCTTTCCACCACTGGGACCTGAACTGGTCTTACTTTGAGCCCTAAGCTCATCCTTTGGGCCTTGAGCTGCTGCCACTGTTGGCTGCCCTTCCATCCTGGGCTGCTCCTCGCTGCACCCAATGCTGGCTCCCCTGGAGTTAATAACCCAGTCCCCAAGCCCACCTAGGTGGGTGGGCCAGCATGACTTGGTAAAGATGAAAGGGTCAGCATGCAAGGACAGCTCCCTTTCCTGAAAGGTCTCAGCAGGGAAGGGATGGTCTCAGCCTTCTGGGGCGCCTGATCTAGCAGGGCCCAAGTCACGTCAGTAATTCTGGGGCACAACCATCACAAACATCTACTGCCTGAAAACTTTCACTTTTCTGTTCTGCACCTGTAAAGGATGAAGGGGCCTGTACAGTAAAAACATTTCTGGGGTAGAAACCACGACCCTTAGAGAAAGAGTGCAGCACCTGAATAATTCCTACTAAAGGGAATGCCCAGTACAGTGAATTTTGTTTAACAGCCAAGAGGGAAGTTTAATGCCTTAAGGTAGAAGGTTCATCGAAGAGCCAAGGACTGACATTTTCACCAAGTGCTGTGCTTTCATCAGCAGGAAGGTCACTGCTGCTTGCAATGTGAAACTGAGCAAACTGGAACTTAGACCCTACTAAGCAGCAACTGCTGAATCCCAGCACTGCTCTTGGGCAGCTGAGTAAGGTTGTTACTGGCATTCATGTCAACTCCCTTCTACATTTTGGTTCTGTAGATAAAGCTCCTTGGGCAGCAAAAGCCTCTTTAGTGAGAGACCCCATAGTGCTAATCTGGTATTGGCCACAAAAGGTTTGTGTAGCTTTACTAATGTCTACTGCAGTAAAACAAACAAACAAACAAACAAACAAACAAACAAACAACTGTGGCTGCCTACAGCTTCATAAGGAAAAATGACAGTCCATAGCAATATTTTCAGAGCTTTCTCTCTATGAAGGTCCAGTTATTCCCTGTGAGGAATTATAGAAACATTAAGGTTGGAAAAGACCTCTCAGATTATCAAATCTGACCATTAACCCAGCACTGACACGTCAATATGTTCTCACATCTACACATTTTTTAACACTTCCAGGGATGGTGATTTTACCACTTCCGTGAGCAAACTAATATGTGATTTAAGGTTTTTTGCCTTAGTGGTTAACATGTCATGGCCCAAGAGACCAGTGTGCTGAATTACTGACATTTTTGGGAACTTCTGAGGACTCAAAAAGGAGCAAATAAGGATATATTCCCATTCAATAAGAGGTGCTGTGTGCTTCTTACTCCATCACATCTGTCTGTGCCACTAGGAGTCTCTGCAGAGAACTGTAGTGTTGAATACCTACCAAGCTGCAGGGCAATTCATATCCACCAAAATACTTAAGGCCTAGCTCACAGCATCCCCAAAAACCTGAGAGCTTGCATATTTCTCTGTAAATCTGGTTGTTTGACCACTCCTTCACATACCTACCACAGGAAAATTTCATGTGCCAGACTCGCTGGCTGAGTCTGTGAAAAGCTCATAGTCAGTGTGACAGGTATACTCTAGAGAGGATTTCTCATGTTAGACTTTAGAACCCTCCTCATCACTGCACTTGTATGAGGGAAGGGAAGAAACAGTTAAGAACATAAATGAGATAATACAGATTATTTTCTAAATATTACTAAACCAGTAATATTTATACATTTTTAAGAAATCTTCACAAAAAAAAGATTAAGCATGAACAGTTCTACAACATAAACAGGTACAAGTCCCATTGCCTAGTAATGCTAGGAAAAAGCTCATATCTAATCAGAAGTAGAAGTTCACAGCCTTGTGTTTTAAACTAAGGACAGTGTTGTGTTTTAAATACAGCCTTGAAATTAGTATCTTTACTTTATTAAACTCTTAGTACTAAAATAATAATAATAATAGTAATAACAATTACATTTAGATAGCACAGACAAAGCACAAGATGATACATAAGCATAAAAGTGCAAGTTATAACCTAAGTCAAAGTGCCTACTGGTCAAACAGGTTCAAACTATGTTCAGAGAACAAGCATAAACCAGACTGAGAACAATCCATGCCTTTTTCTTTCCCTCTCATTCCCATCAGAAGTCATTGCAGGTAACACTGATAACAGTCTGAAGTGACATCAATTCTAAATGGGAGTACATGAGAGGAGAGTCAGGCCCATGTCTTGATGGAAAACTGATCCTCATTTCCTCTGTGTAATGCCAATTAATCCACAGGCTTTGCTCTGAATATCCCAGCACAGAGAGAAAGAATAATAACTTGGATGCCACATTCAAGAGAGGCAGAAGCAGCACTTAAGAGTGGGGGGGGACAGCAAGCCCTTGTCTGTTCCTCTGGAGTCACATCCCCCAGCTGATTTATTGACTCCAGCCATAAAAAATGACTAGGAGGAAGTTAAGTAACACTGCTCTTCATTTGAAAAATAAAAAGACTACCCTCAGAAGTATGACTTTTTCCCTTCCTGTTTGTCTTATTTTTCTACTTCAGAGATAAAATATCTTTTACAATATCAGCTCATTATTGCGTTCATTCCCTTTAAAGGCAAATAGCTTAAAAGATCCTGTCACCAGAAAGGGGTGGGATGAGGGCAGAGGCAGACCTTTTATTAAACCTTTAAAAAGATTTCTAACTCATTTTGAAAGTGAGAACAACAAAAACCATAAAACTCCAGCAAAGGAAAGCTGTCGCTGAGATTAAGCAGATCCAAACTCCGCCATCCATTTTTCATACTTCTCCAGGTCTGCAGCAGAAACAGATTTGGAGATTTTCTTCAGAGCCAGCTCAAAGTCCCCCTTGGTAACTGGCATCTGAAGCTCTTCTTTAGAAAGTGCACGAATCTCTTCTGGAGTTAAGCCATTAATACGTCTTCTCATTGCCATTAAAGATGCATCCCTAGAAATACAGGACAATGCATGGGAGCTAATTGCTAGCAGAATGTGCTGTAAGCCTATGAATTTTGATTGTATACTCTTGCTAGAAACCACTGGCAGGAACACTTAAGACAGCATTTATTTACCACAGAAGATGCAGTTCACATCTTTCGCAGCTTCCATGTTCCCAGATCACTACATTAATTCAACATCAAGAATGCATTGGCACCAAAACCCATTTAAGCATATGGTAAATGTGCAGAGATAATTAAAACTATAAAACTGAAAACCTTTTACAATGATTCATGGAGATGAAATTTTACAACTTAAGACCAGAAAAGGGCAGGGTGGGAGACAAACTCAAAGACTTTTTTTTTTCAAGTAATCTGGATTTTTACACCACATTCCTTTTAGACTTCAACCTTCTCCCTGCAGCATAGCCCCAAAGGACAGTCAGCTAGGCTTAAGAGTGCAGCCCAGCTCGGCTGCCTGCTTGTCCATAGCACCTGGATGTGTGAAGGGCAGAGCAGGAGGCATCAGACACAGCATCACATGGCCCTGCAGCGCTGAGGCCATGGGTGCCTGTGGCTCCTCATGCTCTGCCTGCTCTGTAACTCCTCCCTAGCTCAGGATCCTGCCAGCCTGGCCCACTGGCTTGAAGAACACTGCTCATTTTCTCACACCGTGGCCCACAGGCAGTCTGAAATTACATTTTCTTTTTCCCCAGGTTTCTCCCAGCAAGGGATAACACAAGCCTTAGGGAGAAAGGTAATTTCACTACTACGTGACACACACTGAGTTTTCAAATCCATGGAGTGATTTCACATTTTCAGAAAGGCAGCAGGGGGAGAAGAAAAAAGATTCCCAAGCCATACTCTTACAGGATCAGTTTCTCTTGACAGGATTCTTAAGGGACATAGACTTCCTTCAGATAAGTTTCTTCAAATACCTATCCTTCACCAGAAAAGACTGATTTGTCAAAAATGAAATTAATTGTGGGAACAATTAATGGATGGAAATAAATTAAATACCAATATTATAATCTATATCCCCCCTTGCACCTACAAGATTCAGGTAGACACCAAGGTTCAGCTGCACTGGGGGCTGCCCAAACATGCAGCATATAGAAGTCCCAAAGAAGTATTCTGTGAAAGGAATTTTTTGGATTATGGAATTCTAGCTCTTAAACTAATGTGATTTAAAAAAAAAAAACCCAACAATCTGCTTTGCACTACATTAACAAATGCAGACAACTACAGTAAATGCAGCCAATTGTAACATGAGATTTGCTCAGATAATTTTTTTCACTTCAGATTCAAGAAAACCACATCTCACAGAAAAACTGCATGGTATTTGGACCACTCCACATGACAGTAATACATAAATACAGTAAATAGATTTGGGCCTCAAACACAGACACTGTGAGCATGGCTTCAGCTGCAGTGGGTATTGCCTTTTATCATAAAATGCAAATGATGTCTTCCCATGCAGTTCTATTTGCAAATTAAGGGCAATGGGATACCTGCAAACATTAGTGATGTCAGCACCAGAATAGCCTTCAATCTTCTCAGCAATTTCTTCAAGGCTGATATCAGGATCTAGCTCTACTTCCCGAAGATTAATCTTCAGCAGTTCTGCTCTGCCTTTTGCTAGAATGTAAAAATATTTGTTCAAAGACTGGCAAGAGTTACGTCAAAAAATATATAAACACAACTTAGATTTTTCAGTGAAAAGCATGAACAAAAGATTTCAATATAAGAAAAGAGAGAGAACAAGTCATAGTGAAGTGTGCAATCAAATACAGTAAAGTATTTGATTAAATGCAGTATATTAAAACAGCATGGTCGAGAGATATTTGTCAAAGTGATCTGTCACTAAAAATGTCTGTTGTGTCTCAGGTGATAAAGCATTTGGTCACATATTACCCAAGGGCACAAAAGCACAATCCTACAAATTTCTGTTTCTTCTCACATCTCTTTGGATCCACTCCCTATTTGAAGGTTTGACTGCATATTATTCATAGAGTTTCATTAGAACTACAATAAGGATTCTATTAAAAAAGCTTCAAACAGCACAAACCCCTTAACAACAGGCTGAACTCTAAGCATATGTTTAAGTAGTTTATTCAGTTGGGACCCAAGAAATCAGCTGAAGCCTGATAGAAAACAGACACATTAATACAATAAACATATATTAATCTATTTTTGAAAGAAAAGTCCTAGTATCCCACTTTCCCACCCAGATGCAGTCTGCACACAGTGATAACCAGCTGTGTAAATGAGCACTTATGCAGCCAATTAACCATTTCTCTTGCAGAGGGCACATGCATATGTGCATTTGGGTACACGTTAAGCAGCCTAAGCTTGTGAGAGGGAATTCACATTTGACAGCTTAGGCCCCCGTGTTACTCTGCACAAGGGTGGGAAGGAAGAGGATGACTGGTTTCCTGGCTTTCACTGCACAGGAAAAATACGCCAGCTCAGCATCTTTATTCCCCAAGTGATCAATTTTTATGACCTATAAAAAAGGACAACTGCAACAGAAGAAGTAGCAGTAGGAAAGGCTAAAAGTCTTCAAGAAATGTCCAATAAAATACATTATGTTTTATTCATTGATGTCCCTAATTCTTATTTTTTTAATTTTTGGGGAAGGAGAAATACAAAATAAAATAGAAAGCTCCTCTAGAGCTGCTGGTTTTGTGTACTTTGCAGAACTGTCAGGAGCACGGAGTTATCCATCACACATAACTGGCACTAGCTATAAAATGGGGATTTATTATTTAGAGGGCACAATGTACACACAGCATACCTGCAGAGAGTATCCTGCATCAGAGAACATTCTTCTAATTGTTGCTGTGGGGCTAAGCAAGTCTGTGCAGCATTTTGAAAATGAAATACTACAGAATATATGCTTGCATCAAATTCCACAATATACAGGTGCATATATGCTACCATACCACTTTTTCAGTTAAAATGCCTGACTACATCAAATCACACAGCACAGTTATAAATGCATCACTCAGACTTGCCCAGTTACAAATGCATCACTCAGACTAGCACAACATTCTTACTTGCAGAATAGATACAACAGAAACTAAGACTGGAAATAAAACCGGATCACATCTCCAATGTTGTCCAGGGTGTAATACACTGTGTTAAAAAACAATCTGGTTTAATTAGAAACAAGAGGAAGAGCTGATAGGATTTTAAACTAATTGGTCATAAAGACAGGCATCCTGTTAGGGGCTGTAACTGCCTGTAAGCTGCAAAGACAAGCTGTAGAACTATTAAGTGTCCTTAGACCTGCTAAACTCAATCACAACCACTGTCACCATGGACACGCATCTTGTTATCTTGAGTGCTCATGCAGGGAGATGAGGCATCCACTGTACCAAGAAGAGACGGAGCTATGCAAACTTCAAGTGATAGGAATCTCAAAATTAATAGGACAGGTGAATGACAGCTAGGAAAGACAATACAAGCTGAGATGTCTTAGGGCAGGAAAGCAATCAGCCTGCTGCATTCTGAGTGACTGGAAGCGCAGTAATAAAGGCAAGCAAGCAGCGATTTGCAATGAACTAAGCCTGTAAGTGAAAATTCATGGATCTACTTCTTTCCATTTGTCTGCAAGGGCATGGAGTGCATTTGCAATATTTGTGAACATGTCCAAAGGCTGCCTTTGATGATCACTCAAGGACTGACTGTTAAACATTTAAAATAATTCCAGGCTCATTAAAACTAACTCTCTTTCAAAATATAAGAACCCATCAATGGCTTGCAATGAAATGCCACAACTCTTTGTTTTTCAGCCCCCAAGCAAGCAGCATTTCTCTTTTTTTCACTCTCTTAAGAAATAAAGCGATCCAGACAAATGATTAACCCCTGAATTACACTGCTCATCACAAAACCATCAGGATTCCTTGGAAGCGCAACAGTCCTGCAGTTCTCCTAAACTCGTCTTGTAAAAAGAGGAAAGGAAAATGGTCTTATCAAACACACCTGTGGGCAAAGGTATATAAATCCTCTTCTCCAGTCTCCGTCGGAGAGCTTCGTCAATGTCCCAGGGAAAATTTGTAGCAGATAATACCATAACCATCTTGGAAGGATCATCGTTTTCCAGAGCACCACCCACCCCTGCAAGCACAACAGTTCAGAGCAATTTCACTCCAGAGCTCTTGTTGATGGAGATCCTTGCTG
The DNA here is from genome assembly GCA_013397555.1 of Urocynchramus pylzowi. NCBI lineage: Eukaryota > Metazoa > Chordata > Aves > Passeriformes > Fringillidae > Urocynchramus > Urocynchramus pylzowi. Next base: position 493,886 of record VZRH01002464.1, read on the forward strand.
AGAAACACTGCACAGACAAACATAGCCTGGACAAAGCCAAGCAACAGCTCTCTGTAGTCCTGTGTCCCTTTCCAAACTTCCCATAGCTAGGTGTCACAAGACCATCATTATCACAGAGAGAAGGACAGTTCATCATTTTGCTGAGTAAGGGGAGGGCTTTCTTGGACAGTGCTAATAGCACAGCAATATGTGAGTGTAGCCCTACCAGTCCCCCTGACAGCGCTATCTCTGTCGAGTCTGGTCATAGAACAGGAGTCACTCAGCTTACCAAGTGAGGACTGCAAAGAGATCAAAAGCTTTCCTATCCTGAGCTTACCACAATGAACCTGCAAATTTGAGAACATTTAAAATACTAGTTTATATACAGTAGTTTATACAGCAGTTTGTGATAGCTGCAATATAAAGGCAGCTATCAAGCCTCTACACCATACAATATTCCTCAGATGGTCATGCTTGTTGTGTGCAGCTGCACAAAACAGGTACTACATCTGACTTAAAAGAGTAATATTAGCTGCCATCATGGAATACAGCAAAAGCAAATCTCACAATGGGGTTCCACAGTTGGAGAGTCTAGCAAAGGGCAGAATTTTGTTTAAACTGAATACAAATTAAATACCTGCATTAAACTGCACAAATCTCCATTATCTTCTTCTCGTGGAGTCTGTGTCTCTTTAATATGAGCTTTCAAGTTACCCTAAAAATAGCCATTTTAGAAAAAATAAAGCACAACACCCTTTTCAGTTATCTGTTGTTGAACACTCCAAAAACACACTCATCTCAAGTTGTGCCTCATTTTTCCCTTATGCATAAAGCCAGGTTTTCCAGATAGCTCAAGTTCTTACGTTCCCACCTGTAAAGAAACAGCATCCCAGCCCCAAAGCCAGATCTAAGCCCTTGTTACCATCCATTTGCACAAGCAGCTCTGACTTGACTCTGCGACTGGCCTCGTGCTCGTCAGACGTGCCCCTGCGGCTGCAGATGGAATCTATCTCGTCAATGAAGATTGTTGTTGGTGCATAAAACCGTGCCTTTATTCAAATGAAAACATAACCATTAAGGCTGCTCTGCAAGCACAGGCCCTCATCAGACCACAACCCAGCCCTGCTAGACACACTGCATACATATCTTCCCTGACTGTCACAAGGGAGGAATTCAAGACCTTGATTTACAAACTGCCACATGTTGAGAGTTATACACTTTAAATTGTATTGTACTCCTTAGGTCAGTGTTGGTTGGCTTGCCCCAGCAAATGACATTGAAAAGGGGAGAAGAAAGACTACCACAATAGGATAGTCTTCTTGACACAATACAGGCAGTTTTCATGCCTGGGTTTTGGGCTGGTGAGGGTTAGGCATAAGGGACAGAAGGGAGCTCAACAATCTCAAGAGACTCAGGTTTTAGCTGTGAATATTACAGGAGTGCAGGGAGGGTCTCAGAGGTATAGCCCACATGAACATGTCCTTCACACACCCTGCACGATGGACTGCACCCACGGCTTCACTGAGAGGCTTGTGACCATCATTCAGAACAAAAACAGAACTAAACCACGTATTGCTTCTAGAATAATTGTTACCAACCCCTTCCAATTTCAAATCTACTTCATATGGGATTGTTACCTCATAACCAAACAAGTAATGAATTTCTGTTGAGGTCACAACTCTTGATTTAGTCTGGAAAATGCCATCCTAAACATGGGTGATGAAGCATTTCCTTCTTAATCCTCAGTAACATACCATATGTGGAAACCCAGAAATTATGTTTTTCTAATTGGTTGAGGGGGTGTCAGTTCAGTGAACTCCATGCTTCCAACATGCTACTGGAAAGGCAGGAAACCAAGAGTGCTGTCCTTTCTCACCTTAATGAGCCCCAGATCACACCATGGAGGACATACCATTTCAAACAAGAGGCGGACCAGCTTCTCAGACTCGCCTCTGTATTTGGACGTCAGTGTAGAGGAAGACACGTTGAAGAATGTTGTCCCACATTCTGTAGCAACAGCTTTTGCTAGCATTGTTTTGCCAGTGCCAGGAGGACCAACCATCAGCACACCCTGAAAGGTGAGAACAAAGGTAATGAACAACAAATTAAGAAAACTTTGTCATTGGTACTCTACACAACATCACTCATCTGTATGAGCCAAGATCTGGATTTAAATTAATAACATAATCCTCATCAGTGAAAAATAGAAGATAAGTGTCCTGCTTTCGAGGACAGTGTGGAAGTGTTCTGCCATTTCTTCTTACCACTGGAGTCAGAACCACAAAAGCCAGTACCTGTTGCTTCTACCTAACACCTAGGAAATGGACAAGAGATTTACAGCCTTGCTCAGAATCAAACAGAGTCTAGACTTGAACTTAGGCCTTTCCCAGCTCATAAGGGGCTGCACAGGCAGATGAAGATGGTAAATTCTCCTTTTTGGAACAAAGGCCCCTTCACAAGAAAGTTCCACAGAAACCAAAATACTTTCACAGTAAGTTGTGCTTCCTCAGTAGAGAAATTTTCTACAGAAAAACACTTTCCCAAAATATCCTGACAATATGTATGACTCTGGTTGGTGTTTACATTTGCATGAGAGCATTCACTGAATACATCAGTCTATTTTTGCTTAATCTCCTGATCTCAATGTTCCTATGACCACATTACTGCATCATAGCAATTTCTGGATGAAACACCATCCTCATCATGCTGGATGACTGGACTGTACTGCTATTCCTGTTTTACAGATAAGCAACTGTGGCTCATGTGGACTACTGCTTAGTCCCACAAAAACCTAATCTGAACTTCAGTGATTATTCAGAAAGCTTTAAACTAGAAACAATTCTTATATCCACATCATCAGACTATCTTTCCATCTGTGGTCTCTGAGAGAAAGAAGCACACATGGCTGCAGCTCAGCACATTTATCCATCATTACACAAACAGTTTTTTGGCTTTACACACAGTGCTCTCAGAGCCCATGTTAAGATCATATCACTGAGATGGGTTAATCACTCTTGATAATACTACTAAATACAGCCATCTTTATGGGTAGTCTTTCCAACCCTTTCAGCAGCAGCACTGGAGAAGGACAAAACACTGTTCCATGTTCTGCACAGTGCTAGTACAGGGCCCTGTGATTTTAAGTAAATCAGTGAAAATGTAGTGCTCAAGCAGCTTGGCATTTTTTTTCCCCTCCCAATTGCAAGATCTTATTACATGCTAACAAGAGTTTCCTAAAATTGTACTGTATTGCAAGGGTAATCAAATTAGTTAGTGTTAGAATTGCACATCATAATGTGCTTTGCAATTAATAACTTACATAAAATGCCACAGCAATAAAATATCTGTTAAATGCAAGCCATATAGCAAATTAGATTTCATCTGTTCCTCACAAAAATTTACTTCAAAAAGCACAAAGAATGACATGGAAGAGATCTATAAAAACAAATCAACCGGGAATGCAATTATTCAAAAATGTCCCATTCAAAAGCAATAGCCGCTCTGTATTCCATTTTCCATTAACTCTTAATACCTTTATTGCCATTTAATACTTAGCTAATGCAAGCTCAACATACATTCATCGCTAAATTAAATCAGAAATGTTCACATGCCATCTCTACAGCTAACAGTCCAAAGTCACTCCTCAGGCTGCTCAAGGTTTCCCAAGCTCCAGAGCAGCAAGCATAAAAACTAAATGGACTCACTTTTCTCCCTGTGAACACTCAGACATTCTGATTTGAGATGTTGCACAGTTATACTGATATTACAACAATATTGCAAATGCAGCCCTGGAGTGACTGGGTGAAAATTACTCAGCCTGTAATATGCAGGTCAGAGATGACTTACTGTTCTCTCTGAGCTTCAAATGTGTTCATTTAATATTTTTTTTGAAGCTTCACCTCAATTCAAATCACATTCAAAGCATGTGTTTGATAAACTGTATTTAGTGCAGGACCTGGTGATACAGGGAAGTAATGACATTTTTGGGATATTGGTTCCATTCTCCATTTTTCTGGAAGGTCATATCCTGGCTTCAGGTGCACATGCAAAAACTGAAGCCCATCCGTTGCTTTGCACCTCCTGCTAAGTATTACAGGAAGTGTTACCTTGCACGTGATACTGGTGGCATTATACATGTGCATAACACAGGTGCAAAGCAGCCACACCAGGTGTAAAGCCAGGGGAAAAGTAAGCTCTCTGGGGACAGAGACAATAGAAATATCAGTTAAAAAAAAAAAAAGAAAAGAACTTGAGTTCGCAGCAAAACAAGATGTGCATGGCTGCAAACAGAAATAGGATCAAGTTGCTCTTTCTGCAAACTAGGAGGCTGCCACTTACTATTTAAAATCCTTGACAAACACAAAGAGTTCTTTATTCTTCCTCTAAGGCTCTGTTAATCCAAAGTATTCCAATAAGAAGCTGAAATGCACCACAGGGAGTAAGTGTTTTGATGAAATCACTGCAGGGTTACTTCTTGTTGTTGTAACAATCACTAGCAGAGCAGTGGGAAGCACAGCGAGCAACCAGGCTTTCTTGGCATAAAACATTTCAGAGAAACAGAAAGAGCAAACCCACGGACACTCAGAAACCCATGGCTGCAGCTACACAGCACCTGTGTTGAATCAGGGAAGACAGCTGGCTCCTTCAGACAAGGCACAGTTCTCTGAATACAAGCACAAACTGTGAGGGCTGTCTTGGGAATTGTTCTCAGGGGAGTCTGAGCATCCAAAACCAGCTTCGGCTGCCTTTTTCCCTGAATTATTGTCCTGAATTCCTAGGCTCAACAAATGCCTGCTGCTACACTGATTACTGCAAGAAACAGCCTTCCCTTCAATACTTTTCATCCTTATAGCACAGTCAGAGGTCAACAGTAGGGAAAATACATGCTGTTCTGTGTGAAAAATAAATTCATGAGAGTTACAGCTTCACAAGTCACCAGGGAAAAGGCTAACAATGAAGACTCTTCATAGCCTTGTCAGAAATCAATTTGCATTTCAGACTGAAGAGAGGAAATAGTCTTGGAATCTTTTCCATGTCTACAACCACCTGGTTTTCAGAGGTGACACTGCTCAGTAGGAAAAGGTAGTCTCATGCAAAGAGATGGAGATTGTAACTCTTTAAAGGACCAAGCTGTTGCTTCTTTATCCACTGCCACAACATTTGGAGACAAGGTCAGTGGCATTTTTCACATTTCCTGCAGTCTGCTGAGATACCTGCCTTAAAGACAGATGGCCACTACATCCTCTGTGCATGCTAACAGGCGAGAAAAAAGCAGAGCAGATCTTTACTCCGTTAGATTTTGAACACTAGACAGATGGGGTCCCCATAGTCTATAATGAGAGTATGGATCAACTTCCTCTAAGCCAAGAAGAGAAGCAAGAGATTCAGCTGTTCAAAATACACTAAAATCTCACCCTGCATGTATAACCCACATCTAGGCTCAGTCCAAGATGATAGCTCAGTTAACCCTAAGGTTAACCACAAGGCCATGGTACTGACCACAAGCACTCCAACTCCAAAGGCCCGATAGCCTGGGGCTAGGTTTGCACTGACTGTATGTTTGGGCTCCCTCCCTGCAACTCACTAAAACCTCTGTGAGCAGCTTCCAAGCAGCAATCTCCCAGCTCCTGCTGGGTCTGACCTAAGTATAAGCCAGGGAAGCACAAGGACCAATCAGGAAAAGACAGAACAAGGGTAAGTAGAACAAGATCCGACACATGCTGCTGAACCAGCGTACTAAACAGGAAACTACTCATGTACACAGCATTCCCTACACACGCCACTTCCTTCCACACTCAGAATAACAGGCAGTTTGCAACAGTCTCTTTTCCCCAGTAATGCTTCTCAGTAACCAAAAAGGCCTTGTGTTGTGACTAGGTATTCCCCAAACAAGCATCAATCCATTCCACATCAGAAGCAAAATAATGCTGCTTGCTGTTTACAGAAATGCTCGCCAAACTCCTCCCTCCTCTTCCTTCTTAGCTCTAAGCAAGGCCCAGATTGGGTTGACTTCTGGTCAATCAGCCTAGTTCAGTCCTATCCTTCCTGCTGCCCTGCTTGCAACTGCTTCTGCTACTCTGAATTTCTCACTCCAGGCTGCAACTTTGCCCAGCTGCAAATGTAAGTGCAAAGCTAAGTCACCAGACTGGCCCCCTCTTTCCTTGCTTCCTTGTACCATCCAGGCTGCAGTTTGCAGTCTGAGTGAGAGACAGTTGAAACATTTGGAAATAAACAGTCCAAGGACTGTTTTCTTTGGGGAAATGATGACAAGTGGACACCATAAGCCTATGTAGAGCTGTCTATTAAGCATTTCTGCTTTGGTCAATATAAACTGTTTGCTCACATCTACAGGTTGGCATATAGAAAGTAGTATAATATCAACAAGCTATAAGTGAGTAAATAACAGAAAATACTGTTTACTCTAAGGGCCAGATAGGCTTCCAGCTATTTCTTTCAATGCCTTTTACATGAATCATTATGAGAGGATTTAATAAACAAATTCATGATCTTTTCTTTTCAGCCTTTGCTACAGGCATCCACATATTACAGCAGGAGACTCACATAGCTACAACTTGCCATTTACTAAAACACCACATAAATTCTCACCTTCCAAGGTCTTCTGATCCCTTTGAAAAAATCAGGCATCCACATTGGAAGAACAACAGCTTCTCTTAATAATTTCTTGGCTTCTTCCAAATCCGCTATGTCATCCCTGTGCAAGATGAAGAAACTTGTATGAGATTCTCATACAACTATATTTCTTCTATTTTTGTACAAGAGAAATAGAAAAGCTTTTCACTTAGTACCATTTCTTTTAGTATGCAAGCATATGCCTCATGAGAGCATTCCTATCATACTGTGACCTAAAATTGAATCCACTTTTGGAAGACAGGGAAAAAATTATTTTCAACTCAAGTTACCCAGAGCTGCTTAATTAAAAATTGTTTTAGACAATGGAACACCAAAGCAGTATCTTTAAAGATCTCTGGAGCATATGTTCATTTCAGCAATACCTGTAACAAATGTACTGCACTTAATATCAATTAGCAACAAAAGCTTAACTTTAATCAAATTAATAAACTGTTAAAGCAAAAGATCTCATTTTTGCCTGTCTGTAGAAGATTGTCTCCCTGTTTTAGGAGTTTGAAGATGGGTAATTTCTCTCCTTTTTCACACTAGCAAAAACATTTGAATTGAGAAAATCCTCATACCAATGAATGCTTGGATTCCTTGACACAATGTCTCTTTCAAGAGCTTCGATCAGGTCTTTGTCGTAACCTGCTCCATCAAATTTTGGAATTTCCCCATCACCAAATTCCTGGGGTATTTTCTTTCCCTAGAAGTGAAAATCATACAGGCTTATAAGAATATTACACAACTGACACACTTCTTGGCCAACCAAAGGCATGAATGCAGGAACAGCCTCACAAAGTTGGCTGCGTCATGACTAGCTGAAGACCAGAACATCCAAAGCATATATTGAAGATGCTACACTTGCCACCCTTACTTGTCAGAAGTAAACATCTGACACTATCATCACCAAAAAGGATCAGGGAAGCTGTCACACGTGCTGTCTTTGATGGAGCAAAACCAAGATTCTCTCCCCTTGTTTCATTAAAGCCTTCCTGCCCAGCAATATCTTCTTTCCTCAACTACAAACCACTTATGTCTCACCTCTTATTCGCAGGCCAGCTTCATTAACAATTAAAATGCTTTTCAAAGGCTGTATTTATTTAAGCCCTGCACCAAAAGCCCTAAAGAAGCTCCAAAGACACCCAGGCTTCTTAGACTAGAATAATTTCTGCAGCACACCAATGCTGCGTCAGTGACCAAGCCTCACTCTGCCTCTGCCCCAAATGGCCCAGAGCTTCTAGTTAATACTTCCACAGTGCCGTTCAGCTTATGGGGGTGAAGTAACATTTTCCCTTTGAAGCATCAGGGCTCACGCTCCTCCTCTCTCAGTTCTGAAGGAAATAGCTTCCCCTCCCACCATTCAGGGTGCCTGAAAAGCAGCTGCGCTGGTTGAACGGAGGGGGCTGAGGAGGGAGCTACTTTGGGACTCTTAACTCAGCTTCTAAACACTATCAGCAGCAAGTTAAAGAATCCCAGCTGGCTGGACAAAAGCATCCTAGACGAAGGCGGGTTGAGAGGCAGCTGGAGACACACAAATAACCTCGCAGTGGAGAAACAAAAAGGTAGCGATTACACCCCTCCCAGTTGCCGTTTGCCCACGACGACTTGTGAGGGAGTAGTTTATCTTCCCACTGCTTTTATTTCTTGCTTCCAAGCGAACTCTTGTGTTGTTTAGTACTACTAACTCAGCTTTTTGCAATGGAAACGAAGCTCAGAGTTGTGTCTAAGCAAAGAGCTGGTGTAAAAAAATGTAGTGGTCTGGTGTAAAAAGGAAACGGTGAAAGACACTCTGTGGAGTTTTCAAGATTTCAGGAGAGACAAAATGGAATCCAAATGTAACCATAAAACAAAAAAAAAACCAACCAACCAAAAACAAAACAAAACAAACAAACAAAAAAACCTCGCCAAAACACCACCAAAAAAACCACCAGAAAAACAAAAAAAACCCCCAAAACCCCCAACCCCCCTCCCAAAAAACCAAAACAACCAAACCCAATAAAACCAAAAAAACTCCCAACCAAACAAAAACAAAAACAAAACAAAAACCACCCCAGGACAATGAAGTGAAAGGTATTTGCTGTTTGTTACATACTCCTCTTGTTCTGCAATGGACTGGCATTCCCAGTAGAAAAATTTTTCTGCACATCACAGAACAATTGGTTTATCTTGTTGCGGTTGGGTTTTGTTTTTTCCTGAGTGCAAGCGAGTGAAGGCCGGGCTCGCCGAGCAGGAGCAGGGAGGGCGGCTGGCTGCAGCACGCTGGGCACGGGCAGCCCCGAGAGCCCCGAGAGCCCCGAGCGCGGCGGGCAGACGGCGCAGCTCAGCCCAGCGGAGCGAACAGAAATCCAAAAACCAAAGGGGGAGGAAGGCTCGGGGCCGGGAGGGCGCCGGCAGCCCCGGTGCGGCCGCGGGGCGGCAGCACGGCCCCGATCCCGGCCCCGATCTCCCGGCCCCGCTCCCGGCCCCGATCTCCCGGCCCCGATCGCGGCCCCGATCCCGGCCCCGATCGCGGCCCCGATCCCGGCCCCGCTCCTGCGGGACGTGCTGTGCCTGCGGCCGCTGGTTCTCCTGCCCCTGCGGCACGTCTCGACGGAGAAGGGCGGCCAGCGGGCAGACGTGCTCTCAGCATCACCTCGGCTGTCACTGTAGTGACTCTGAATTCTTTTTTTTTTTTTTTTTTTTTTTTTTTTTTTCCCGTTTTAGGATTNTTTTTCCTGAGTGCAAGCGAGTGAAGGCCGGGCTCGCCGAGCAGGAGCAGGGAGGGCGGCTGGCTGCAGCACGCTGGGCACGGGCAGCCCCGAGAGCCCCGAGAGCCCCGAGCGCGGCGGGCAGACGGCGCAGCTCAGCCCAGCGGAGCGAACAGAAATCCAAAAACCAAAGGGGGAGGAAGGCTCGGGGCCGGGAGGGCGCCGGCAGCCCCGGTGCGGCCGCGGGGCGGCAGCACGGCCCCGATCCCGGCCCCGATCTCCCGGCCCCGCTCCCGGCCCCGATCTCCCGGCCCCG
>VZRH01002464.1:503783-526736 GCA_013397555.1 Urocynchramus pylzowi
TTTTTTTCCCCAGTTTCGTAATTAAAGCAGGATTTAAAGTAGTTGTAGTTTTCACAAGTAATAAGGTTATTAATGCTGGTCCCAAATTGGTCCAACCTGCAATTCTCAGTCAGCAGATAAGTGAGCATATACTAGAAATAATGATTTTTAAAAAATATCACCTGAAACTAGGCAGCAGGAGTAAGCATAATTTTTCCAGTCATCTCTTCGGGTATTACGTTCACAAAATAGCTTTAAATAAAGTTGCTGTGATGGCTTCTCTCTAAAGTTTGCCACCAGATAGGTATACAGGGCTGCAAAAGACTACTTCCACCCTTGGCAACCCCATCTCATAATTTCAGGCGACCAATATCCGTCTTAAACATTTAGAAATCAGCTGTCCTTTCCATCAGGAAGAGCTATGAGTCCCGCACTAACACACTGGAACAAAAACCTTGTTTCCAAAATTGATGTTACTTCTACTCTTGTACTAAGTTTCTGCAATAGTTTCAGCAGTTCGCTCCTTGGTCTGTCCACCACACTGATACACTTGCATCAGGCTTGTGTTCTCCCTTCATTTACCAAATTTACCAGACTACCAAGTAAGTCTCCTTTTGGAACATAAGCTGAACATAATTCACTCTGGCAATGCTTTTTTTTTTCTCTCCCTCCTAACATTAACATATCTTTCTTGAGCACGGTTGTACACAAAATACTCCAGCTGTTTTCTCAGCAGGTCCCCCTATAATGGCACAGGTATCTCTTCTCTCTGCTGGTAACACCTCACAATCTGGGATTTTGTTTACATTCACATCCATAGCATTATCATACTGCCCCCTTTAAGGCAATCTCAGCAGATTAATCACACAGAATAACCCTGAGGGCTGTAATGGCCAGAACTGGACTGGGTTTTTTTTTCTTCCCACTGTGTACAAATGCCAAATAACAACCACCACATGCAGTCTCCACCCCTCACTGCCAAAGCCAAAAGTGGCACCTGACTGTGCCTCACCCCACAGCCAGCCCTACCAATCACCACCAGGAAAAGGTAATGTGCCAAATGGAAGTTCAGCCTGATCCAGTTTCTGCTGATACATCCAAATCCGTCTTCTCCTCTACTGCTGAGCTCCCAGCTTCTAGCAGAAATTCTTGTTATAGTTTCCAAGAACACAGCCTCCTGCTCTGCACCGCTGAACATTATCCCATTTCCATGACTCCGACGCAGTCATCCAATTCTTCCCATGCAACAGCCTCATTTGCCTTTTCTGGTGATGGTGGGTGCTTCCCAGCTTGGTGTCATGAGCAAATTCAGTCAGTGCATGCCTCTTTTGTGTGCCAAGTTAAATTGGCACAAAAATATTAATTTAAATAAAAAACAAGAGTCAAAAATTATTTGCCAGTTGACTGCCACTTCTCCTTTCAGTACTGCTTGTTTACTTTCCCCTTGCTGCCTAATCCTACTTTAAAATTGCTCTACACCACACACTAGATTCCCATGTGGTATTTGGGTAGATTGATTTCTTTCTATAAGACATTAACTACAACTCTAAAGAAATCCTGGCAGAGGCAACACCTTTGCTTAAGAAACCATATTTCACTCTATTCCACTTTTCAATTAGTTCCAAGTCTTGAGCTTTTCATCCACTCTAAATTTGTTGTAAAACATATAAAAATTAACAACTCTGGTTGCCTGGATCGCTTTCCTTTCCCCTTCTCAAAAGAGGCATTGTCAACACAACTCACCATTCACATGAGACAGCATCAGACTAAGTAAATTTTACTGCAAAAATGTGCTCCCAGCCCTGCAATTTCACCCAACAGATCTTTCAGTGTTTTCAGATGCAGATTATGCAGCCTTCCAGTCCCAATGCATGGAGGTCTGTGTTTTCACCTAAATGCAACTATCTCATCTCATTTCACAGTTGGTGATGCACAGGAGGATAATCAATCAAAAATAATTTAATTTATTAAGTCATACCTTCATTGATGTTAATATTCACTTCACTGATATGGCAGCACAGCCCTTGGCTGTTTGATATCCTTGATACTATTTACTGTCCTTATCCACTGACAGTCTAAAATAATCTAAAGAGTACTCCTAAAAAAGTGTTCCACTACTTAGATATGGCATTATGCAATTTCTAAAAGACATACTGGTAGCATTCATGCTGCCTCTTTAAATTTAACTATTAAACAGAAGCTAAAACTCTTGTTAATGCTTCAGCAGAAGGTACCCTGAGAACAAGCCTAATAATTTCCAGTGGAACTAAGAAAGAAAAAAAACTTGAAAGCAGTATTTTAGGAAAAAAAACCAAAAACCAACACATAAGGATTTAGTGGATAGACACAATCTGGTGGGTTTAGTTCCAAATTATTTTATATAGGACTAAAAATGTAATTTTATTGGCATAGTTAGGTTAAAATTACCTATCCCAAGATGGTTACGGTCAGAATGAAAAGATGTTATGGTCTAGAGAGGAGAAACAGTGAAAGAAGGCATTTGTTTCAAGTGAGGCAGAGCATTTCTAAAATATATGTACTATACGTACATTTACCTTGAAAAAAAATGTGCATTACATTGTGGTATTACACCAGGACAGCATGCAACCTACTACACTGCAGTCAACATCTTGGGAAATGGATAGTTCATTACATGTTTAAGTAGTCCTATCCTAGCACCCAAACCCAAAACCTACAGAGCTGAAACATTTAGTAGGAGAAAAGGTACCTGGTTACTTAATTTAAAGCTTCAGGTTTGCCCTATGATTTTTATTATTATTTTTATTATTGTCATGTTCAACTGAACATGAAGAGCTACCAAATCTCTTTGATTTGACGTAGCAGTCTACAGAGCAAAGCTGCTTGATGGTTCAAACTCAGAAACTGAAGAACAAACACTTGTAAGAAAGGATAAAACTGAAAGGTAAACCTATTTTCATGCCTGTGTGCAAAATATAGGAAGCTGCATTAACTTCTTCCACTTCCCACACCTGGCTATTCTTTCATTCAAAATCTTTCTCAAAGGCAAATCACGGATCCCTTACAAGAACCATTATATGGCACATGAGGATTTGTAACCTGAGGTGATTTTCAGTGACATACCCCAGACAAAGGAACTAGAATAACCACCAAGGAGCTAGACAAAGAGGAATACAAGAGCACATGTATTGGAATTTTTTGAGGAATAGACATATTTTCCTTCTGCCACCTAGTGACCAATTTATTCAGATAAGAGCAGTGTTTAAAATGTACCATATTAAATGGAACACCTTCATGACTTTTCCTGCCCCTCACAGCAGTAGTACTGCTAATCACATTATTCCCAGAGACAAGTATTATACAAGTCATGTTGTTGTAGGCTCCTTATAGTAAAGCCCTATAATGCTCATCACCGGAAAGCTTGGAGAGCAGAGTTCACCCTCATTAGAGCTAAGACTTTGAAGGCTGCCTTACACAAGCACATCTGGTGAACCTGTCACACACCATGACTCCAATTCCCCATATAGCTGGCAAAACTTTCAATAATTTCACAGATCTTCACGAGATTTTTATAGCTTGCAGGAGGCACACTTGTTATTTTAAATCTTACTGATCCAGGGTAGAGAGATTTCTAAAATGCTTGATCTGTACAGTCACTCAGTGGCACTGCTGAAAATGTGCCTGGCCCTACCTTCTGATGGTCATAAGGGATAGGATTACTTAAGACTTTTCCTGTGTATCAGAAAACAATTTATGATGGAAAAAGCATATCTTTGAATTATTCCTAAGCTGTCAAGAAGTGCAATAGAAAGGTCACAAAGGAACTTACCAAATTTTGGAAGAAAACTGGTCTAAATATTTTCTTATTCATCTCTCAAGATCTTTACAATACTGTGTGCCCCCATAGGAAGGCATGTCTTGTATCTTTGTCTGTCAGGAAAGTAATGCCACTTCAGTACAGTCTCAACTTGTCCAACTAATACCACGGAGTCCTTGGGTTCCTGGCACTAACTCCACAGTTAAATTTAAAAAACACAAGGGTCTCAGAAACAGCGATTTGCACTCTGACATTTTTTTCCTGCCATGAAACAGTCCTGGTTTTGACATCACCACTTTATAGTGAATCAGTGTTTCTCCTTTTCTTTCACTTCAGCACTGCTTCTTTTTCATGGGTCTTCAGAAGAAAGTACCTCCAAATTAGTCTAGTTTAATTCATTGCTTTTACTTTTAAAACAAAACAGTTCCAATAAGCTTCTTTCTAAACACTGTAATAAATACAAAACCCCTTTCATAAACCAGAGAAAATTAAAGTTGCTTAGAGTTTGGTTTTAATACTTCTCCCTCATATAATTTTCAAATATGTAACTTCAAATAATTTGACACAGATTTACCTATGACCAAGGCATTTATGGAACTGTTCTAGGCATGCCTAAATTATACCATGGTATGGCAGAGGCAATGGTACTGTAGAACTCCATTCATAATGCTTCAAGTCTAGGGAAAGGCGCTGGTCTCACTTTTGCACTTTTTATATTAATATCTTTACAAAATCCCTGTATTGGATTCCTTTAAGGAAAAAAAAAAAAAAAAACAAAAACAAAAACAAACAATAAGCCCACCAAACATGGGAGAAAAGGAGAAGGGACTTTATGCCTGAATGACACTTAGAGATTAGAGACAAGCCCATGGTCTTCACTCAAAGGATAAGAAACCCTCAGCAACAGGACACTATGTTTCCCTTCCTCAAAAAAATCTTACACCAAGATAGAGCAAACATGACAGAACTTTTCTTAATTTGGTGTAATTATTAATAAATATCACCATGATACATGCTTTGATCATAGGGAAAAAGAAAGCACGAAGTTTTCCCACATGGGATTATTGTGACTTTTTATTATCTATATTAAATGACTAAGAGTGCTTCCCTTTGCCACCTGCTGCATCACAACACCTCCCTGCCAAGTCCTTTCCCACTTCTTACCTTGTCATCTCTTGCTCTGGCTCTGGATTCCTTTTCACGGCTGCCTGAAGATTTCTCCCCCTTGGCCACCACGTGTGCTCTGCCCGCGGGCCCGCGGGGCTGCAGTCCTGGGGAGTCTTTCTTCAAAGATTTTCCATCTCGGTTGGGACGTTTTATCTGAGGTGGAGCCCTGACAACAGCAACCACAACAAAAACATGCTAAAAACAGCGAAAAAAGACCAGCATTAAGAAGGAAGGATTCTAATTTGCCTTAGTACATTATTACCAAAGCTGCCAAGACCCTAAGCCTTATTCCCCTATATCTGCAAATCCAAAACCCATTCCTGGTTCTGTCTGATACTCAAAGTAAGAAGAAAAAACACAGAAGAAAAAATTAACAACATTATCACTGTTAGAACAAACCAACACCCATGTAACAAAAGAGGAAACAATTTAGTAAAAGTCTTCAAATCCAATATTCCTCTGACTCTCTAAACCAGGAGATTATATTAGGATACATTCGCATGCACAAATTCTGTACAAACGGATGACATTCCTGGTAAAATAAAGATTTTAAAAATAGAGACATAAAAAAAAAGGTGGCTAAAATCTTTGACAGGCCCCAAAACAAAACAGGGAGGATTTTAAACAATCCGCCTACCTCTGACTTCATTCCCCTGTGTGAAAATGTCAAAACATAAAAATTGCCTTGAAAGCAAAAGCAAACAGAGCAATCACCTATACTTGTGCACATCACCCACAATGTCAAAGAGTACTCAGCAGTAGAATGAGGAGAAAGAATTTGGTTTTAAGACAAGAAGTCATTGTCATTTTTCTCTAGGGATTGAATTTGAAATACAGAACTAAAATAAACAGCCAGGAATGTCAGCCAAATTTAATAAGTGTCCACTATTGAATCTTGTACTAATTCTTGTTTTGAGTAACTCAAAATTTGTTAACCCCAAAAACATTTTTCTGGAATATGCTTTAAATTAAGCTCATTCTTAAACACGTTGCTGGATACAATGGCAACATTTTGCTTTTCATGCATTTTCTTTAAACTTAACAGCAGAGAACAGTGCCTAAGTTTCCTTACTTATTTGCACAAGATTTAAATTTCAGCTTAAAAGAAGCAGATGAAACTATTGGGGCTTTACCACTAAGGAAAATTCAAGAATAAATACATCTTGAAGTTTACATAACATTACCACAGAAAATCTGAGTTATTTCTACCACCCACAAAAGTAATAAGCATTAATATAATTTTACACTTACATTCTTAGGGTTTTTTTTTTTTTGAAAAGCAAAGATCTTTTTGATAATCATAAAGCACAGAAAGTTCTAAATAAACTTGGCATTTCTTTCCATTAACCAACATCTCTCATTTTACTTTGATCCTTTGCTTATGTGAGTATACACATGTTAAAATTCCGTGCTCTTATGTTAAAAAAAAATATTGGCATGATAAATGTTATTTTTGTCTGTAAACTGAATCTGTTTCCAACCAGCTCTGTTGGGTTGAAAATAGGGATTTCAGAAAATGCACAAGCATTTATTTTAAGAAATCTATTAGCTAACTGAAGTTACCTTAAATATGGTTACAGAAGAGATATACCATGTGTTACAGAACATGTTTAGCAATTAAACTAACCAATGGATTAAACACAGGGTGAATTATCTGTAGCTAGGGAGTGATTTCTAACCACCATGTCCTTCGAGATCCTTCAGTTCCCTCTTCTTACAGATTTCTCAGTCATCAATTAATTATTTTGCTCAAATAAACTGAAATGGAAAAGTTTCCTCCTTGCACATGAGAACATCAGCTGTCACCAAAAGCCCACTTACCTCTGCAGCAGACTCTAGTTCCAGGCACTTAGTTACTCCTACCAGAATAAAGGAGTGACTCTCTTTAGAATGTCAGAAATAAATCTGACTGTAGTTTAAACACTTTTTTCTCAATTAATTAGATTTACTCTTTATTACAAGTGCCTAAATTAAATGTAATAAATGTAAATTAAATGTAAATTAAATGTGCTTTTCATGTTACAGAAGCATTCAAAAACAGATATAAAATTATGGTGACCCACCTTTATTACACCCATTCTGGTGGTTGAGCCTCTCCTTACCTGTGTTCAGCTGGAACAGGAGGAGGCCAAACAGCTGGATCTCTAAAAGGCTCATCTTGACAGGATACAGAGATATCTGGAGGTCTGTCCATTTTAAAACTCTCTAAAGTGTTGACAATGCTCTTAACTTGTTCATATTCTTCAACTAATTCTTGTCGGACCTTGAGAAATACGTACGTTATTTAAAAATTGTTACAATTCAAATTTTAAAAAGAACCAAACAAACATAGAAAGTACCTCAAGAAAATATGCTAACCTCAAAGGCAGGGACTCCTGAGTCTTCCTATTCACAAACCCCAGACCTATCAGGGTGATAACAGACCTTTAACAGCAGCATAAACATGTGAATCTCTGTTGAGTTCATTTTCCTGCTTGGTAATGTCCCAACCAGAAATGATTGCTAATGCAGTGACCACTCTTCCCTAACATGTGCTGATGCTTGGATTTATGTGTGCATGTTGACATGTATGCACACATACTCTCATACTAGAAAGGGTGCTGTTGGCAGATCTGCAGTAATTTGCTACTGTTTTGGCATAAAAGATCTCTTATTACAGTCTCTGATGTCCTAGCTGTAAAACCGGCCAAATCATTAAAATATAATATTACAAAATGAACTCTGTGAGGAGCACAACATTAGAGTGTGTCCAAAGGAGAGCAACTAAGATGGTGAAAGGGCAAGGGCAAGACTTATGAGGAGCAGCTGAGGTCACTTGGCTTGTTCAGCTTGGAGAAGAGAAGGCTGAGGAGTGACCTCACAGTGGCCTACAACTTCCTCAAGGCGGGCAGCGGAGAGGGAGCTGCTGATCTCCTCTCCCTGGGGACCAGAGGTGGAATAAAGCTGCATCAGGGCAAGTTCAGATTGGACATTCTTCACTGAGAGGCTGGTCAGTCACTGGAACAAGCTCCCCCTTAAAGCAGTCATGGAACCAAGTCTGCCAGAGTTCAGGGAGTGTCTAGACAATGTTCTTAGTCATGTGGTTTAGTTTTAGGTAGGAGCAGGGAGTTGGACTCAATGATCCTTATGAGTTCCTTCCAGCTTGAGAGTTTCCACTGTGATCTCATTAATATATGTGACTGTCATCAGCAAGATACTGGCATGGACAGAGGGAAAGAGAAGGGTAAATCCCCAAGGCCCTGAACAGATCTTAAAACACTGCATTTACTTTACCAGAAGGTTTATGAACACCTGTACAAAAAGAGCCTTAAGTACAGGAAGATCTTGATCATTTCACAGGGCAAAGCAGCCTTCTTGCTCATTCCAGATGGGGTGACTGTATCTTTCCAAAGACACAAGACATCCAGCTCAGGCAAGATTATTCCTGCCCTGTTTTGCTCTCTTTGCTTTCTCATCACACAATCAGTGGACACATTCCCCAGTGTGAGAGCTTCCAGCTGAGTTACAAATGTGATTGATTACTAACTTGGTTCTTTCAAACTGTCTTCACACACATCCCTCCTGTCCAAAAATAAATCTAGCCAAACAGCTGCTGTGAGATACAAAAGAATGATACAGCATAAATCCTCCAGGGAACCACTCCACAGGAGACAGCCACTTCCTACTCCAGTGCTCCAAGGGTGCTGACAGGATTCCTTCTATCAGCCTTCCAACACATGCAGAGAAATCGGTGGAAAACAACTTTCTAGCACTAACAGCCAGCATGCTGTTGTTCACCTCACTGGACCAGCAAGAGGATGGTATCTGAAAACTGGGGGAAAGTGACTGTTTGATGCTTTGGAAAATGAAAACAGACTGATGTCTGCCAGCCATCTCTTAGCCAGACATGAGCGGACCAAACACACCCTATTTCTTAGTCAATACCTGGCAAATCACCCAACAAGGAATCCTCAACATGTGGACCACAAAGGAAAACTAGCCATAAATTCCTACAGGCCTTAAAGAAACCGACTCAGATGAAACACGTGCAGAAAGACTTCCTTGCAGTTGAGAAACAACCCAGACATGGCCAAAAAAGGCTGTGCCACAATTATGAAGTTGACTGAGCAGTGTCTTTCAGAGATCACTGCCACTCTGAAGCAACCTAGGAAGGATGCAAATGGAAAAATCACTGGGTTAGACTTACCCAGCCTCCTTGTCCCCCATAATACACACCATTATACATGGCAACCCTTAGGAGGCTCCAGCTCAGGTTTTAGAGAGCCTGAAGAAAGCTTTTAAGTTATTTATGTTTAAGCAGTTTCAAGAGATAGTGCGACAAGTTAGCAGCTCACCACTGCCAAACAGAACAAACTCTCTTCACTTCATCTCCCCAACCACACTCTGCCCCTGCTTTTCTGGATTCAATTCTGGCATCTCAATACAATAAGACAGGTTGGTAAAATGGCAAAAAAAATTGGCCTAAGAGGGTAAAGAAAAAAAAAAAGGAAACTTCTGCTGTGTCAGCAAGCTGCACATGCATACCATCCTGCGATCAGGTAAATCCCAGGAAAAAAAAATGACAGGGGGCAGAGGAGGGAGAGAAGCTGGTGCAGATGGAGGGAAGACACGGTAGGGAAGAGCTTGGCCTCTCTAGACATGGCAGGATGTTAGCTACCATGTGCAGCTGCCTGGTCCCCAGAGCCAGGCTTTGGTACAGCAGTTGCCCCTACCAGCCACATCACCTCCTCTGGGCACTGGGTGACGTTGGAAGGCCCAATAAAATGTCTTTCAGCCCACGGGATGGCCCCACAGCTTTGTTTTGACATGCCAACCCCAAGAATTTCCAGTAACCAAGCAGCAAACACATCCTATCATATGGGTATAAAGCACTGTGAACAAGAATTGAGTTCGCTCGTTCTTAGTGGTAGTTACAAAACCCATTTCAGGGAGTACCTCTGTATTTCATAATCTGGCAACTGTTATCCCTTTTCCATCACTAGCTTTTGTTTGCTATGCTAGAGCTTGTACTTCTATACCCATTGCAATAAGTGTGGGTATTTGTACCTTGGTAAATACAAATAATGCGTGGGATTTTTCTTTTGCTGAAGAAAAATTGATCAAGTTTATCTCTCAGTGTTTTCCAAACCTGAAATTACTATCTACAATTAGTGTTAGTTATTCAAAAAGATCAATATTTTAAAAAGTGAAAATAAAAGGTCCCTAAACCATATCCAGAACAGATATCCTGTAACCCTTTCTGATCCCATGGAGTGAAGGTATAGCTCCTATAATGACACCTATTCATGAGTTACCCACAGAATGTTTCTCAATTAATCATGAGGTAACCTACTAAATGTTAATGAAGCAGGCATGAAGCAAAAAACAACAAAAGCACAGATTGACCAAAATGTGTTTGAAATAATAAAAGGAATAATTTACCCTTTATTCTTTAAGCAGGAATACAGTGCACCTGCACAGTGACCATAGTCAGTCAGGGTGCCTTGCTGGCTGTTCCAAGAGCTCAGGGAATCACTGAACTCCTGCCTGAGCTCCAGTGGAGGCCCCTGTGCTCTCAGCTCTTGTGCAACACAGAGCACATGGTTCTAACACGCAGCAGGTTTTGCTTGACAGCCGCTGGCCTTGTTGTAAGCCAGTACTATCTCCCAGGGGCACGCTCTGCTGTCATTCTGCAGCTGCTGAACTGTCACTGAAGCCGCTCCTTCCTACAAGCCAGCTGTCTAGTAAAAACACTGCAACAGCCAAGAAACTCTCGCAGAATAAACAGGGAGAATGTCAACACAAGTAAAGTTCACAGTGGTGGACATGAGACTAAACCTACCTTTTAGTTTTGCTAAGGATGAGTTGCTTCTGATTTTGTATCTTTCCAATCCCAGCCAGCATTTACATGAATTAATATGCCTACCTGTCAGCCAAACCTCAAACCATAACAAAGTAACTTTTTCTTTTTTAAATGGGCTCAGGAGGCCTAGGAGTGAAGATGCAAATGGAGCTACACTCTGCCAACCCAACATAACCCAAGTGCAAGCTGGGAACTCCCTGGATGCAAAACAAGGATGTGTCTTGAGAGCAGGTCACCCTGATATCCCCAAGACAAAGCAGTCAAGAGATGATCAATGGCTGTGAATTTTCCATGAAGTCAGAGGAATTCTTATGCTGTCATGTCTTTGCTTTGGTGGATCCTCAGCATGCACCTTTTGCCCTGTTTAAGATCTGCAGGGTGTGCCAGACTAGTAACAAAATCCCTCTTCCCTGGTTAGCACTGATTTGGAATCCCCAGAAGCAGTATTGCATCAACTGTAACTGAAACAGTCATTTGTTCCCAAGGGAGAAGATGTTAACATGTTCACATTCCTCCTCATCCTAACCATCAGCTCCAAGCAGGAGGAATCCTCATAATCAAGATGTCCAGTTGCAAAGCTGAAGCTGTCTCTCTGTGTGACATGAAATACAGCCCAACAAAACTTGCACAGAACATCATTCTGTCCAGACCAACCTGCAGCAATTTTAAAACAATGCAAAGAGAGGTAGATCAAGAGCATTTGGGAATCTGACCCAAAATCCCAACTACTTCTGGTTCACCTGGGCTTTGACATTGCTCAATAAATACCGGGAAAATCCTCTGTCATACACAAGGCAACAAAACAGATCCATCAGGCATGAGGTACCAATTCAGGATGGAGCACCCACTGTTGAGAAGACACCAAACAGGAAGAACAGTGGTGCATGTAAGAGATGTAAGTTGGTCAGTGGCCCAGCCACAGCTGGAACCATTCTTGGAGATGTTCCTCAAATGAACATTTTTGTTTTACAATGGAACATGTCCACAAACACACAAAACTTAGTTCACTGCCTCAGAAGTATCAGTAGGACAAAAACCCTGGTAGTGAGTTGCACACAAACCATACAGAAAGGAAGGGGATGCTTCATACTGACACTCAGCATCCCAGGAATCCTTCAGAAGGTTCAAGATTGTCAATGTGTATGCAGACACTACATCCCAGAGAAGAACTAGTTTAAGTAAAAATCTTCTCCTTTGAGCACTTACCTACATGGACATTCAAGAGTAAAAGCTCTACCCACACAGTGTTAGTGATTGCTAAACTCCACATCCAAAAGATACCAGTGGTATTATCCTCTCCAGATTCCTCAGGTGATGGAGAAGCTGAAGAACCTGAAGAAGAGGCTAGTTCCATATGCTTGAGGAGACAGAATTTCAGGTAAAAATCAACTGTATTAATACCCTTAACCATGACCTTAGGGTTGCTCTGCTTCTCAAGCCACTTGCAAGAACCACACTGGTATGGGAATCTTCTACTTCTGCACATTACTGGTACCAAGTGGGTTGGACCTGAAATTTGCTAAACTTACATAATGTGTATGGCATAACTCTTTAATGAGAAAGATCTAAAATTAATATCTAGATATTGCTTTAATGCTGTGAATGAATATTACCAACTTCTCATTAAATTTTTTTTTCAGAACAGGTTGTCAGTCAAGACAGCTCCTTGCCTGTGACTGACAGTTTGGATGTAGCTGCTGTTGGAGCTGGAAAGCAGTGCTAACATCCACATCATCAGACTCCCTATTAGTCTGTCTCAAGGAGTGAGAAAGCACAACAATTGTTTATAAAGAGTGGGTAAAGAAGGCAGGTCTATCTCGATAGGTCTCACCAAAACATGCAAGTTCTGGTATGGAAAAGCTAGTAGTTCCAGGGCTGCATCACCTGCTCTTAGGCTGTATCATTTTGTTCCCACAAATGAATGAGAAGGCAAATAACCTAGGGATGAAGCCCTTCAAAATTTTTTTTTCTCAGTCACACTTCTTACTTTTTGCTGTTTGTCTCTGAGCCTGGCACCAGTAACAGCAAAGCAATATTCTAACAAAGCTCATCTGCCACTACTGTGTTGGGAAGTTTCAGAATTAACATGACTGCACAGCGTGACAGACGCTGCTCCCACCTGCTGCAGATCTTATTTGGGACAGATCTCTAAAGCATTTATGTGGCATGGTCAGGGGCCATTCTTCTTTTGCCTAAAGGGGATAATTTCTGAGAAGGTGCCAACTTCAGATCCTCTGCTGGAGAGACAGCTGCCTTCCCCAGGGAATAAATTCTGGAAACTGTGTTAATGGTCCTTTTGTACTTGAGGTTTGTCTCCAATGTGCAGCACACATTCCATGGTGCACAGGCTTCTCTGAAGCAGTTCAAACAACACACAATAACATGAGACTTGAGTGACCTTCACAACACAAGAGCTGTTGAAAGTTTATTGGAAGAATCAGTGTCATCAGAGGAAACACTAAATACTAGATCTGAAGACAATGCAGTGGTTCAGCTGCAGAATGAGGAAATCCTCCTGTTCTACCTTCAGATCAGCTACAAATTTGGCAGGAACTAAAGACATGTATTGGGCATGAACACCTTGTATCAGCATGTCCTGGGGTGGGAAAAAGCTTGAATACAAGTACTTGAATGTGAATATCTCCTATACCACATCCAGCTTACTACATTACCAGGAAAACTATCTCTGCTGGATGTACATGCCCATGCTTTGCAGACAAGCTCTTCATAAACAGACTTCTACAGTTCTATGATAAGCACTTATGAATAGTACTGTTACTACAAAGCGATTGTTAACAGTGTTGTACTTATCAGTACACAAAATACTCTATGTTAGTGTCAGAAGTTTCAAACACAAAGCTATAAACAAATCATCTGCTGTAATAAAAAAGGAAAATTTGCTTCTGTTTTTAGGTGATATCATTTAAACATATGATATTTAGAAAAACTCTAACTGAAATCATCTCTTTAGCTACCCACTGCAAAATTGTATCTTTCATAGGAGATACATTATTATTCTAGGAAATATCTTTATATGATTTTCCTCCCTTTTATGTTTATAGAACACAGTTTGTACCATGAAAAACGGGCCAAAAAAAATGTGAGGAAGACTTCAATACTGAAAGTAATAAATAGATGGGATTCTTATGTTTCACCTGCAGATTACTTCCATGGTTTCAACAGTACTCTGTCTAGCAGGGAGATGGATGTGTGCAAGATTCAGGCTAAGAGTATGACTTGCAGTTTTAGAAACCTGATCCAAATTTGTACACTATAGTCATTTAGTTAGCTGCTACTCAGACAACAATTCTAGTGATGCTAACCCACCCACTCACATTTTAGTTTACTGGACATAAGATGGCCAAAAGATACAAGGGAAAAGAAAGTCCTTAATTTTTTTCAAAAGTATGCAATCACAGAGAGTATGCAGACAGAAGCAAACCAGGAATTAGGCAGACATCCTAAGTGACAACAACGAAAGAAATGATTCAGTTAGAACAACAGAATTCCTTTTGAACACAACATGAAAATTATTTTCCCGTGAATATCAAAAAAATATTGTACAACAACTGTTGCCAACATCACTGAAATGTAAGTTCTCTGCACCTTAAAAGGTTTGGGAGGTATGGTGTGGTTTTCAAAAATCAAGTTATAGTATATGGTCAATGGTATTTCACCCTACCTGTTGCCATTTGCCCTTAATTGCCGGATCTCTGATCGACTGGCAATGTCTCTGGATTTGCTGGATGACACCCTGGTAATATACCATAGAAGAGTCATAATTCCCAAGGAGTGCATATTCTCTTCCTTTTTTCGCATTATCACAAATCTCTGCTAAATTCATCTTCCCTCAGAAATCTAAAAGAGAACATAATTACCAAAAAAAATGAATTTTACATGCTGTAGAATAATTCAGTGATGCTTTAGTTTTGTTATTTCTCTCACAGCTGAATTGTGTCTTTCCAACACTGCTCCCATCCAGTCCTGCTCTTCTACAACCATTTATGTCTGGAGTATCTCTTTACTAGCCTAAG
This sequence comes from Urocynchramus pylzowi, assembly GCA_013397555.1. Lineage (NCBI taxonomy): Eukaryota > Metazoa > Chordata > Aves > Passeriformes > Fringillidae > Urocynchramus > Urocynchramus pylzowi. The sequence goes on from VZRH01002464.1 coordinate 518,602, forward strand.
GTTTCAAATCATGCATCGTAACTCTTTTATAGTGATTAAAACCACAACTTCTTTGCTGCCTTTGGCCCCAGTCCTGTTAAATTAATGCAACAAAATTAAATGCCCTTACCACACTGAAACTAACAAACTCAACTTTAATTTGCAGATCACCACAATGTATTAGCAGCCATCAGCTGTGAATCACAAATCACACGAGGCATTAAATTGCTTTTTATTCTGTTGTATTACATACATGCCTAAATGTGCCAACCAGCATCAGGGATGTCTGCACTTCACACTTTCAAGAGCCCTCACCCTAATGAGATTATGATATGGTTGAATGACTGCTCTACTATAGATGAAGTTGAGAGCCTCATTCTGTTTAAATATTCTTTCAAAGAACTCCAACATCCACATGCTGACTTGAATTTTTTCATTAAATTTAACATGTCACTTTGGGATTTATGGCAGAGTTAGCAATCCAAATTTAACATTCCTCAGAACAGTGACTCCCAAACTACAACCTTCCCCTAGTCCTTAAATTGCAGTATGACTTTAAGGCAAACCCATAGCCCAGCTTTTCCCAGTAACCAGTCAAGAAAGCAATAACCCAGACATTCAGAATTAAGCTGTATTGTGCAGCTAGGTTTGTATTTAAGGTTCAGGATTGAAGCACTGCCTGCCCTTTTATCTCAATCTCACGTGACCCAAAGTTTAGGTCTTCACCACAGAAAAAGAGCATCAGTTCCTTTCCCTTGTACTCTGACTCAGTATGTGTGGGGTCCCTGACATTCACCCAGACATAAACCTCTGGAAATGAAAAATAAAACTTGCACTTCATAGCTATGCAATGAAGAGTTGCATTGAGCAAGAGAGAGGAGGTCAGCTCTGGAGCGTGTCCACTAATTGTATCAAGGGTTTGGCAAGACCAAGGAGGTGAAGAAGAAACTGGGAAGGAGGGTTACAAACACAGTTCAGGCTACGCAGCTGAAAACAGCCCATGCTACAGGAGTGCACACAGAAGGAACAGGTGGTAGCAGACAGAAGCCAGAACAGAGAGAAGCAACCTTTTACATCCTAGTGGGTTATAAAAATGTTAGTAGGTTTTATAAACAGACAAGACAAGAGCAAGACAGCATTAAGGAGTATGTGTCTTTGTACTCCCTTGTCCTTGGCAAAATTCAAACCCCTGACAAGTTAAACAGATACCCACATGAAATTCATTCTGCCCTGAGCAAACACACGCTGCACCTGCCAAGGGTGCCCCACTGATGGTCCTAACTGCTGCCTACAGCTGCACACCAGGTCTGCTCCACCACCTCATCACTCCTGCTCCCTGCAACAAAGCCATGGAAACCTGCCACCCTCACTTAAACCCACAGGTCACACAGCTTGCATGTGGCTGATGACTTTGATAGCAAGAACATGCTGCTACCACGCAGCTGACACTCCACCAAGCACAGCAGGACTTACTGGGGCTTTACTTGTCCTCATGCTGTGCTGCACTTTTCAGCTTGCACAGCATTCCCACTGGCTGTTGTAAACTACTGGGCAGGAGAAAATCTAAGGTGGAAAGGGTGACAACCCTAATTTTGTTTCCTGACATAGGCAGGATACATCATTACCAAGATCTGGATTAGCAGCAACTAAGATAATTTAATTTTTAAATGCAGAAAATTGTAACTAATAGGAAAAAAAAATTATGTCACCCACATTGCACAGGAAATGCATACAATTATAGGAATTGAAGATAGTTTATAACCCATTCAGGTCTCATGAGTCAGCTTATAAATGAACAGAACACCATGTGGGGCAGAAGCCATTGACCTGTCTTCAAACACATCCAGGTTAGGATCTGCTTCACAACAAGCCTGTCACCATTAAGAAAAACGTTCCTCAAATCTCTAGAGGTTTTCCGCATATGTAGTGAAAGAGAGCGAGTAAATAAAACATTTTTAAGGAACTTCTGAATTCAATTCCTAGAAATCCATTAAACAGAACACATACTTGCTTTACAACCTCTCATTGCTCCTTGTTACAGCTAGTTCCCACCCTCTGGCATATTTAACTCCCTTTTGCCTTAAGAGGGCTGATACTCACAACCAACTCCCCTTAAATCCAGAAGAGTCCCCTGCTCACCAGAAGAGACAACCTCCTCATCTCTGTCTGTGGTGGAAGTTGGGTCAATCCACAGGCAGGAGGCAAGCCATAGGAGCCATGCAAACATGTGCCCACTTCAGGACAGTGGTTAGACAAGGAAGATGAGGCAGGACGAAGAAAGATTTACACGGTTTTAAAATCGCAGGAGCAAACCAAACAAGACTCTCCCACTTCCTCCAGCTACCAAGAGTTTGGGGGCTTCTGGTCTCATGCTTGTGATGCCAAAGCTTACTCATGAGCTTGATGCCTGCTGTGTCACACTGAAGAGCTTTTAAAACACTGACAGGCATTGAAACTTGGAGCATGGAGGGAGGCTGGTGGATGTACACCTATGTACCTCCTGAGTGGTCAATAACTCCAGGCTGACAAAAGCCCCTGGATCTTTCTTGTGGATCCAGGCACTTCAGGTTTCACTTATCACCTACCCTAGACACCAAAGCAGGTCATATAGCTTGCAAAGGTCAATATAATGTCACCCATTTACCTGAGCTTTATTTGAAACAGCAACTGTAGGCCTCAGTCCTAAATCAGTGCTTTCCTGAAATCTCAGGCAGTTCTCTGAGATTCTACTGCTATTTAAAAACTAATCCTAAAAACTATTTAAACAAATTACAAGCCTCCTATGCACACCAGTGATGTTACTTCAGAATATCCAAAGCAAAACAAAACAAGTAAGTCCAAAATCAAGGAAAAAATTATTTTTTGGAAGGAATTATTTCCTGTGTTGTTTTCTGGTCATCCCATTCTTCAATGTCAGGGATGGGGAAGGAGGGAGAAGTAACTACAACTAGGTGAGGACCTTTTCATGTTATGTACTCACTCTTTATTATCTGTTCTACGTTGTATTATAGAGTTCATACAACATCAGAGACATCCAAGGAACCAGAAATACAGAAACCATAAATAAAGCGTTTTGTTGTTTGTTATCTGGAGCTTTGTTTAGATATTTAATTTTCCTACCATACCACAGCCACATCTTTTAAGTAAATATACAGCCAGGGACAACTGTTGTCAAGTACATTTAGAACAACTTACACACTACTTGTGACACCAGCTTTTCATTCTATCATTGTGTGGTTCTCTCCTGCACTAGACCATAACAGCTCGTCAGCACGTCAGGATATCCTTGGAGAATCCTCAGTTCACGGGTCATTGACAAGAAGAGACATTACAGACATTCATGTCGGCATAGCTGCCACACATGGGGTCTTAAACCCACTTGTTAAAAACCCTGCAGCAGCCAGGCTAAAAGGTCACAGGGGATATTAATCTCTATTCTTTGGAGCACAAGCTGAGCTGATCCTTATCTGGGGTCAGAAAAGAATTTTTCTCCCAGAACTAAAGCAATGCACAATTGAGCAAGATCCAAAAGACAGTCTCTACTTAAACATCAAAGCATCATACACACAAACCTTATCCATGGGCAGATAGAGCGACTGTGTGAACGACAGGCAAAGGGGCACAGCCTAGCACACTATTCCAAACTTGTGTGCAACACCAGTGGGAATGGATTCAGGACTGGCCTCTTCAAACCATCTCCCTCAGTGCTAACACTAACCACAGTGTTACCAGAGGCAGCAAATGCTCTCCCCTGTACAGGGGGTCTGCAGCAGGGCTTTTCCCCTTGCTTGATCCCAAACATTCACTCTGCAAGTGCCAAAATGGAAGGCACCTTCCATCTTTATATGTCTCTTTTGTGCATGTGTTTTGACACAACCAGTGACATCACTGCATCCCGTTTTCTCCACATGCCCTTGACTCTTGCACAGGATGGAGGACTCTCATTAAATGAGCTGTTAGACACTTTTGCTTTATTCTCATAGTTTCAATAGTCACATCAAGCCTTATTTAATACCTACTAATCAGACTTTTCTCCAAATCAGATATTAATTCCTCACTGAGAGGGCTATACCATACATGGATTTTCCTGGACATGTGTCTTTCTCTGATCAAAATTTTATCCAGGCAAAACAAAAACATTCCACAGCTTCCTGAGATTGCTGGACATATGCTCTCAAGTCATGGCAGCCTTGCAGTACTGCTGACTGGACAGCTGAACATCTGGAAAAGCCTGGACATGTGCTGATGAAGATTAGCTACTAACCCTGTTTCTCATTTTCTGTAAGTCAGCAATGCATGATGTTGGGCACCCTGAAATGCAATGTAAGAGTTACAACTTATGTCACAAGACAGGGAGTCACACTGTTAGGCACCATCTTCTGGATACAGTGCTTATGACTGAGGTATGACTGTACATTTCCACTTCTACAAGGCAGAGACAGGATGACTGTCTGCCACCACACAATCCCAGAACAGGTCAATTGCCACACAGAGCAAAGCAGGAAGAGAAGTCCAGTGTTAAGAGGTTTTGATTTTTGGATTAATACACTTTTCATGTGCAACTGTTTCTATTATCAGAGTCTAAGTCATAAACTGAAGTTGTTTTTTCTTCAAATTCCTCTTACTGCTTGGAAGCTTTTCATTACAGTTAATTGAAACCTCCCCTTCTTAGGTTAAGGCAATATTGGTTTTGTAAGACAACTTTGACCAGTTTCAAATAACTCTCTCTCCCTCAATTATGTCTTCACTTAAAATAGCACAATGATCTGATTTTAAGTCTTCTCTTCAAACTTAAAAATTGTTAAAATAGAGACATGTAACAATATGACAATTCTTTACCTGAGAAAGTATAAACAGCAACACTAACTGGAACATTTTCAGAGGAACAAAAAAAGTGTTTTTCCCTGCATGACATGTGACTCCTACTAGAAGCCTACAGAATTCTATTTCTGTGAAATACAGAATTCTATTTCTATTCAGAAATGCAGACTGTATTTTTTATGTACTTGATATATTTTATTTGATTTTTAAGAATAAGCTATTAAAAATGCAGTAATTAAAAGAAATTAAATAAGTCTTTCCTGCTTTATTATCAAGATGATCTCTTTCATTTTGGTGTTGGGTGCAGAACAACTGATCTTCATTGCCAATAACTATCTGTCCCTGTTCAGAAGCAATTGCTATTGCTGCAGACATTACGTTTGCATGACAAAAACAACATTTTAACTGATTATTGTCAGATAAAAAACAAACAAACAAAAGGCTTGCCAAGTTCCATAGCTAAATCCATCTTTCCCTGTTAACATGGCTTTGTTTGAACATGCAGCTGTGGTCCCATGGACTGGTGTGAAAACTAACAATCATGACTTCACAGGATCACAACTCCTATTAAAAACATATCTATAAGTAAGGACATGGCTCAGTTCCAGCAGATTTGAATTTAAACTACATGTAAATGAATCAAAGATGAGAAATGTGTTATGCCAGTGCTGTTTTTTCCTTTTGCTGTGTGCATTAGCAGTAAGAAGGCTGGCTACAATGGCAGCAGCAGCATTGGGGTTGCAGCAGGTTATGTCATTTTTCAAAGCAGTACAGACACCAAATAAAACAAACACACATATACCATGGTCCAGGAAACCCGGCACCAAGGGATCTCCTAATTCAGTCAACTGCTTTCTGCTAACTGGTTCTTGGCCTCTTTGCACTGAAACTCTGTTTTGCAATAGCAGACATGGATTTAATGGGGAAATGTGTATGGAAGTGGGAAGGAGAAGAAGCATGCATGCGGGCCTCAAACTATTTTTGTGCACATTCTTAACTTGAAACAGAGAGTTACTTTGAGTGCAAGTGAAAAAAAAAATCTTCAAATGAAGTAAAGACATTCACCACAAGTTAAAAGTAAACACATAAGAAAGCACTAAATAGGTGGTCATTCTTTTAATTAAAGATTAACTTAGAGATTTAAATTAGAGATTTCATTAGATTGGTGAACCAAACAGAAAGCATCCTGGAGAATGAAACAGCCATTTGCAGAGCCTTTGAAGTACAGTTCTCTGAAGAAGTAGAAAGGAGAATCAGAGACGGCTGTGCTATTCTGAAACTGAGTGTGAACCGTATCCTTCTCCAAGCACCTCATACACCAGCTTCAGACACATCCATATGGCCACATCACCCTTACTTGGGGTAATGAGGTGTTCCTTAGCAAGGCTGGGTAACAAAAAGAGCTAAAACAAATGCAGTGGGGCACTCTGGGGAGTGTAACTGTACACACACGGGTCAGGCAGTGACAAGCTTGCCAGCTTCCATTCCATCTCAGCCCTGCTGGACCCAGGCTGGCTCCACACCTCTCTCTCCTCCCCAGCACAGCCTCCAGGGCTTCTGGCATTAGTATCAAATCAAAGGGCCACAATCAGGTGGGACCAGCCCTGAGGTGGATCAGTGAACCCCTCCTCTGAGAGGATACAGGGCCAGGTACCTGAAGGACTCTGCAGGGCCTGTCTGGAACTCCAAGTGGAACCCAGCCTGAGTCAATAATCCTTCTGGTCCTTTGTGGAGCCACTTGCTTCTCTGCATATCATGTGTGTGAGCACTTCTGGTAGAGCAAACATGCCACCAAAGGCTGCCAAGATGGTTCAGAGCGTTTCTGAGGCCGGGCTCTGTGGCAGGAAAGGCAGTGAAACTGCTCCTGCAGCTGGCCCTGCATACAGCACACCCCCTGCTGCAGCCCACGAGCCCTGCCACACCACAGCCAGCTCCACAAAGACTCGCTGCTGCTGCTGCTCCATTCCCAGCTCAGCCAAGCTGCATCCCAGATAAGCTCTCCATGAATAACTGCAGGTTTAATACACTCACACAGCTGTTTATAACCCTGACTTAGAAGGTCAGAATTTTGGGCTGAATACTTTTCCACCTCTTGAACCCCACTCTGAATTTCAAAGAGTTGGCTCTTTAGGACTAGGGATTTCTATTACTTAAATAGAATAGCATACCTTTTTTAAAAAATATACATTTATATGCACATTTCTGCTAGTGCTACAGACATCAAGTCTTCAGATTTCTCAGTTCATCCCCAGAAGAATCAGCTTTTTATTTTTTTAATTAATTACACAGAAAACCAGATAAAAGCCTATCATTTTTTTCTTGTATTCCATTTACTTCTCAGTCTTTTGATTGGGATTAGGTCAGGACAGAATCTATTTCTCCTCATTACCTGCTCAAAAGCCCAAATCTCCAAGAGCCAAGCACCCTGGAACACTCTGCAGCTGCAATGTTCACTTCTGCAGTGTGGCAACTACCAGGAGCTGCAAAAAGCTGAAGCTGTCTAGGATATAGCTGACACAGGGATGGGGGAAAAGGAAGAAAGAAGAAACTGCTCAGCAATCTGCAACTGCAATCAAGCATTCACGGGAAAGAAACCCATCTCTGTGAAATGTGAAACTGTAGTAGGAATAGACATTCCATATTCATATACAAGGGAGTACTAATGCACTGATGCTTTTAAGATACAGATTTTCAGGAAGGAAAAATGACACCCCCTTATACACCAATCATAAACACGTGTATTTTAAGTATGATATATAGAGAAACTGTAATTTTATTCCCCCTCATGACTGTTAGAGAACACAAGATATACACTAGAACTGTCAGGAGAAGAAATTGAGAGAGAAAAGGGACAAATGCTGACATCATGACAAAATTTTTTTTGGGAAAAAATAGAAATGTAGCAGAATAATTTTTAAAAAGTAACACGGTGTCCAGACCACATAGCGAAACAAGCTCAACAGAGCCTAAGCGTGGTAGGAGATGTGAAATTGGAAACAGTAAACGCAAACTGGTTGGGGAAACTTTCCAGAGCTCCCCATGACCATTGCCTCCTTCCTACCCATTTTAAACCTCCGGGCTGCTCTGCCTTCTGCACAGCTCTCTCCGTCCATCTGCTCCATCCATCCATCCATCCATCCATCCATCCATCCATCCATCCATCCATCCATCCATCCATCCATCCATCCATCCATCCATCCATCCATCTTCTCATGTGCCCCTTTCCTTGAATTCTTTCTCTCTCCCACTGACATCCAGACGCCCCCCAACCCATGCTCCCCTCACCGCAGGCACCCACCCGTGTTTCTCCCGCCCCCACCCCCACTCGCTGCCCT
>VZRH01002464.1:527576-558017 GCA_013397555.1 Urocynchramus pylzowi
CCGGGCGGGAGGGAGGGAGGGAGGGAGGGAGTGAGGGAGTGCCGGAGCCCAGCGCCCGCGATGGCTGCTGAGCGCCGGCCCTGCTCTGCGCCGTGCTGCGCCAGGGCTCGGGGCGGGGAGGCTGACAGCACAGAGTCACAGGGTGCGCCAGGCTGGAAGGGACAGCCGCGGGTCATCTCATCCAAACCCCCTGCTCGAGCAGGGCCATCCCTCAGCACATGGCGCAGGATTGCCTCCAGACCCTGAATTCTTGAATAGCTCCAGTGAGGGAGGCTCCACAACCACTCTGGGCAATCTGTTCCAGTACACGGTCACTGCACAGTAAAGAAGTCCTTCCTCATGTTCAGCTGGAACTTCCTGTGCATCAGTTTCTGCCCTTGCGTCGTGTCCTTGCAGCTGGAACCAGCGGGAAGAGCTCTGAATACACATCAGAGCACATTCACACATTGAATGCAAACCTCATGTGCCTCCACCTCGTGTGTGGGAGTGTCTAGGAAATGCAGAGCTTACGTTTGTCCTGCGTGGGCACACAGAAGGGCACTGGACCATCTTTGCTATAGCAGTTTAATAGTACCATAAAGGAACAGATTGAGGGATTTGCCCTGTTCCTGGACCCAAGCGGTATGTGGCGATCAGAGGCAGTCTCACAGGGTGGCACCACCCAGTTTGTGTCTTCTCCTGAGGGTGAATGTCACCTAGTGTTTCTGAAGCGTGCAGCTCACAGTTAATACGAGCAGCCTGGTGTCCTGCGAGGGGAGCCGTGCAGTTATAAACCTTTCTAGGGATGTAATTTCACAGTTAATGCAAGACAGCCTGTGTCTGTATTGCCACCGAAAGGGGCGGTCCTGCATTCCTCTCTGAGCATGGCTATGCCTTCCTGTTTGTTATTTACACCGCAGTAACACTGAGGATGCCATCTGGCAAGGCAAGCCTGGGATCTGATCTGATCTGATGGAGAGCCAGTTTCGCTCCTCCAAAAAATTAACCGAGTTCAGCTGGAACTGAAAGTTCCCGAATTAGCTGAGTCTGTAGAGCTGCTGCAGGCACAAGGAAGGCAGAGATGTGGAGGCAGGAGCAGCCCATTGAAATCCCACTGGATCCGAGCTGTGTTTCTGTGTGCAGCTGCACCACCGCAGTGAGCCCTTACTGCTGAAACTGCCTTGTGGCAGCTCTGAGAGTGTCCCAGTGACGGTGATCTTGTGATCACACCTGATAGTGGTACACGATTTCTCTGGAAAATTTCTGTTGTAGTTACTTTAAGGCAGCAGCATGAGGTTGTATCTCACAATAAGGTTCTCAGAAATGCTAACTGACACAAGAGTAGGGATTGAAACTAAAAGCTCAGTATGCCTCTTAAACAATACAGCTTGCATGAATGTGTCACTCATGTATCTACAGATCTTGCTTCCCTCAAAATCATGTGGAGATTCTTATGTCTTTGTGAGAATTTTGGAACCGGGGCCAAAATCGTGATGAATTCATAACAGCTGCAGCTCTGGCTTCCCCCTTTTCCAGATTTCTTCGAACTTGCCTGTCCATGACATCAATTCCTGCTGGCTTTTCACATATGCAGAAGCATAGATGCTGTGCAGACCTTACAGAGTTCAGCCTTTCTAAGGGAGAGCAGATGATAAGCAGCCTCATCCCAGCACTTCCATAATATCTCTTCCCACAAGACTATGCACCTCTTACTCCATTAGGCAACACATTAAGTGCTTTGTCTGAGGATTGTATCCCCCAGCTAGGAAATGACCCAGAGAAGGTTGGTTATTTGGGTGGAATCTCTATTTTTCAGGTTGGGTTTTTTTTTTTTTCCCCATCCCTTTTTCTAGTAATGATTGAGTTGAGCAGGGCTGCTTCCTAGTGGCAGAGGGTCCCCTTGCTACAGCTGACCTCCCTTTTGAAAAGCAGTTGTTCGACACCAGAGCAATACCAGCATCAACCTATTTTGATTAGTCTGAGGGAAAGTTTGGTAAGCATGGGTCTCCACAGTTTGCCAAGATATGCTGGGACTGTGTCAGCAGGAAGAACTGTTGTCTTCAGGTTCCTGGCCACGCACGCTAGGTATATAGGGTAATTCATGATGGAGGGGACCTCAGAAGGTCATCTAGTCCAGCCAGACAATCAGAAGTTCATAAACCTGTTAGTAAGCCATAAGAATGATAACTTTAAGTGTGAAATTTCTTAGTCTTTCCTATTGCTGGGTCAAATTTGAGCAAAACCTGGCTGGACTGCTGCAAAAAATACTGCTTCCCTGACCTCCTTACTGAAGGTTCCTGCCTCCACAGCAGTCCCTGGGTTGAAAAACACTAATGTTTCTAAGCCAGTTTAATGCAAAATATGATGTTAAAGTCATCTTATGAGCAGGTTAGGCTAATTTGCTGGACCTTGTGTTGAAGCAGCTGGGACTAGTGTGTGTCTCATTCCACCGACTACTCTGCTGTGAGGCAGTAATTTCAGGCAAAGAGGAGGTAGGAAATTGCTGGGAGGGGAGGTGACACCTTGAGCCACTGAATCTTATTCTACTCTGAGCATATTCTCATGGCTTACAACTTCTTTATTTTTTGATAGAGGCTATAAACCTAGTAGTTCTGGATAAGACATGATGATGGTGGGTGTCAGCGAGTGTGGTTAGGCAGGATCCAGCTGTGTTGGTGGGGAGAGCATTACTCACAGCCAGACCCCAGAGACTTATCATGGCCTTTTCCAGCAATCTGCAAATCTGCCAGCAGAGCTGATTGTGTGCCCGCTCACTCTGATTTATTCTAGTCAGTTCAATCAGAAGCTGATACAAATTAATGTAACTCTTTTGCCATGAACATTAGATTTGGTTCAGAAGTGTCTCTTCAGCTAGAGTAATTGCAGACGCTGTCAGAAGTTTAAAGCTGTGCACTCTTAGGGTCTCTGACAGATTAACAAAACTGGTTTCTGAATTGATTTGGTTATCATTATATGAATTCCACTGACTAGAGGGCTGGCACGGGCTTTTAGCACGAAGTAGCAGAGAGCTTCATTTGTAACCTCCTCCCACCCACAAAGTTCTGCAAGGAGAAGGTTGAAATCATGTGAGAAGTCTATGAATTATGAACTGCCCTCTGCTTCTGTCTTCCCTTCCCCTTGCAATTATATTTAACTAGACTACGGAATTATTGTGCCTTCGTAATAAGCTTTAATGCTCAGATGCAAGCATAACTCTTTACCAAAGGTCTTACAGGCTGTATGGAGAAATGCTGTAATAATGAAAAGGGAAAAACAATAGGGAAGCAGTAGGGAGAAGAAGATGCATGTTACATATTCATGGACATTAACATTCCAAGGGAAGTTATGCACAAGTCAGTAAAGGCATCAATAGACTGTTCATTTTCATACACACATAGTAATTGTTTTCTGCATAGATATTTTTATGGAATTATATTTACCAGTATGACACATCCACCTATTTTTCTCCTAGGAAAGAAGTTCAGAGTCTGAACCCTAAGAAAGATTTAGTCAGCATCCTTCCCACAAGGCACATCTTGAAGTGCTGTGAATTGTTGACAGAGAACAGTGTAAGAGAAAGCAGTTGGTTTTCAAACAGGATTGATTGCTATTAAGCCAGAAGGTGAGAGGTGGAATATACAAGGATGTTTTTATTTCTCTGGTCAATGTAGGCATCTATCATGTAGACTTCTGCCTCTGAGTTAAGACTCTGGGGATACAATTCCCGCTTCATCCAAGGTGGATTGTGCCCTGAATGTGCTTAATTTTTTTTCCAGTGCTCATAGCAGATTCATCTGATCAACATAAATGTATTTGCACTGTAGGTATCCAAAGGCAGGTGACAGGAGTCCCACCCAATATGTTGAGTTGTTAGAGCTCTAGAGAGGGAAAGCTGTCATGGCAGTTTTAAGTTAGTTGATTAAAATGATGAAGAATAGGCCAGTGTCACTTTAATGGAAATCACAGGTGGAAGAGAAGAAAGGTCTTTGAGATGAGTTGAAACAAGCCTACAGTACACTGGGAAAAAACCCCACCTGTTCTGCTTTGAGTCTGTGGACAGAAATTAGAAAAATAAACAGGAACTAGGATATTGTGTTTCTTTTATGTGTATACTTAATATGTTGGAGTATTACTTTTTGGAGAGGAATAAGAGGAGTTTACAGCAGTCAAAACAGAGAGGAAACTTGGACAGAAACCTCGGAGAAAGTAGAGTCATGCGCAAAGAACTGGATGTCAGCAACGGTTAAGTGAAAACCTGGACCAGGAAAGAAAGTTTATTCACACCACCTCGACTTTGTGGCAGACCAGCAGACAGTAGCAATTGGCAGAGTTCCCTTAATCTGTCTGCTGGGGTTCACAACTGAGAGAAAATCTCTCGTGATGTGCTTTTGTTTGATGGTACGACTCTTTCATGGTAAAGAGTGAACTTTAAGCTGTTTTTTAGAGATGTGACATTCTTGAGTTGCACTGTCTGTCCCACTGCAATAAGTTTGAGCCTCACTGCTCAGTTTCTGTCACATTTGCAGAAGGATGGAGGTGTAACCGAGTTCCTTTTAGTTTTGTAGTAAGTAGCACAGTAGAAAAGATACACTCAGCTGGTGCTTCTGCTGAGCACAAGGCAGGCAGACTCGGCTGTTCTAGATTTCATCTGGCAGCAAGCTGCCCAGTGTGCCCATGTAAACTGACTGGCAGCTCCCCACTTAACAATACCTGCAGCTCCTGCTTCTGTGCACAAGTTGCAATACCATGTATGATCCATTGGCAAGTTTCTTGAAGGGATGAGGGCTTAGTGGAAATGGATGCAGCACCACAGGATAGTAGGCTTTGATAGTTTGAACCAGTTACATCAGTTGAGCCCATTAACTCAGGCACAGCCATTTAAAGTCATGCTGGTATGTGTAATTCTCATTCCCCCATAGATGTTTTTCTGACTTAGCAGTGGCAGTTTCAAATCAGGGAGCTGTTGGGCAGCTTTTAGCACACACTGTGTAGATGCCCAAACCACTAGAACAAACAAATCACAGTCTAATACATATTAATGGCTTGCCCAGCATGTTTGATTTCTTAGGCGTGTTAGTTGCAGTTCCGCAGTGTGAGACTAGAAAATGAATTGGTTTTAACAATCCACTCCTGTAAACTATATTCATCCAGGAGAGAAGATAGCTACATTTAAAGAGCATTCCTTCCACAACTGTCTCAAGTAGTTCTTTGAATAGTGCTGTGATCAATGGCAATGAGGGTGTTTACACTGGAGAAAGACATTCTGAAAATTGGTGTTCTGGTGTGTGTGCTTTAGTATCAAGATTTTTCAGGGCAGGAGGTAAGCCATGCATCTGCATTGAAAGAAAAACTTCACAACTTCTGTCATTTATTGATAAATTCTGAAACCCACGTCACTGAATATGTAAAAAGTTCTGAGTAGATAAGAGCACTGTAGACAAGATGTAATTACAGATCAAAGCTCCTGATTGAAAAAAAAATTTTAAATGTTTGAGGAGAGCAATAAAGTTAAATATACACTGGTGATCATTGTGAAGAATCTCTTTTCCCTTTCTGGTCCCCTAAAATGATTACTACTGGGAATTTGCAGTGGTTTCCATGTGAACAATTTAATCTGGTTCATATTTTGAGAGTAAAATTGGGAATCTTTTTTTAACTTCAGAATTTGGACCATCAGTGAACAATGTGCATTCTGTTAATGTTGTTCATTTATCTAATAAATGAGAAACATGGTCGTGTCAGTAGAGGATCGGTGGCACAAAGAGCAGTATCTCATAAAAGAACAGACATTGGCATCACAGCTTCAGTGAAACATGTTTTAAACTATTATAACATCCCATTCACATTCTCGGGGGGAATATTCACTGCCTACGTTTAAACATCTAACTTAGATGCCTAAATTAGGAGGCTTGTCTCCCTAGATGCCTTGCATAGTTGAAGGAGGGAGAGAGGCTCCTCCAGAGAGCAGTTCAGACTGTTAGTTAGGCTTCTGCTCTGAATTGCCTAGAGGAGCCTCTCAACTTTGAATGCCTTTCTGTGCTATTCTTTGCATCTTTTCCTTGGCAACTGAACGGACTTACCAGTCTCCACCCCTCAGCACTTGTTCTTGCCTTCTACTTTACATACCACTCTGTCTCCTGGGCTAGTACAGGGGCTGATATGGTGGTACTGCCAACTAGGTTGGTGAAATCATCTGAGTTGAACCCTGCAAAAGAAAGTTTAACTTTTAACCTAGGTCATGTCTCTGATGTTCTTAATTGCATGACCTTGTAAACAGGTCTGAGGAAGGGATGATCTTTAGCAAGGGACAGAAATGCACTGTTGACCTCTTTGCCAAGTGTGACACCAAGAAAAAGATATGTTTAACTTTAAAATGTAAGTTAAGGAGACTGAGTCATGTATCTAAGCATGGTTCTGTTCAAGCACATTATTTTTATACCATTACAGTTTCAAAAATGTCATGGAAGTTTATTATGGTTTGCATCACTATAAGAAAGATATAATCTAGCCATGTATCTCTGTTATCCATGTAAAAAGTGGCCATAATTTAAACAGAATTATTTATAGTATTTACAAATGTACCATGAAAAGGTGTGCCAAACTTTATAAATAAGCCTGGAAGCGTGGTGTTGCCACTAGCATAGAGCAGCTGCAGTCAAGTTGAAGTAGCTTAAGAAGTTCCCCACCCATCAGCCAAGGGCTGCTAATGTTTCACCAGACATGCTGCATGCAGTGTACCTACCTTTAATGGTGTACAATACTGTAAATACCTTACAGTGCAGGCATCTGCTTGTAAAATAGTTGTCTTAAATTCTTTTCAAAATCAGTGGCAAATCTGGCCTTTTAGACAATGCTTTAGGTGACCTGTAAGAGATGCTGAGATATGAAATACCTACATTTGGGCAGCTGAGTCCCACCTCCAGGCTGAGCAGCTGCTCCTTGTGCTCCTACATGGAGCACTGCTGACTACAAGAAGTGAGGTTCAACTGCCCTGTGTGCTGACCTCTAAAACCACCCAGGCTCAGCTGCTAGTATGTCACTAAAGCTTCATTTTCTAAATATTAAAACTCATTCCAGTTCAGACAGATTTGATGCTACTGGTGTCCACCAACAGGAGTCTTTTGCAGTCTCTGGCAGTTAAGGTATTTCATGTTGTTACAGAATTAACCATCCTGTTATACAACAGTATTCTTTTAAAACAACTATGTATTAGGAATGTGAGCCACAAACCCAATGAAGTGAGAGAATTATTAGTAGTTTTTAATTGTTTTGCATTGCATATTTTGCTGCTTTTTAAATTTCAGTAGTCATCAGGTAGGCATCTTAATAACCTGTGCAGAGATTGTTTAATTATATTTATCTGTGACCTTCTATAGCTTCACCTACCTAATTGCTTCTTTTAGCTAAAGTACTCACCTCTTTCTGGTCCTTTTCCATGCAAGTAAGAATAAAAACATTCCTAAAGATTTAAATAAGGAAGAAGCTAAAATCCACAAGGAAGCACAGCTGAAGCTAAACCTCTATATGCTAAGCTGGAGTTAAACCTATACATGTTGTTGTCTTCCTGTAAGTATTTCCTCATTTAAATGCTTTTTCATGTCGCCTTAAAAGAAAAAAATAAGGAGGGGAAGTGTTGCATTTAATTTTCATACTTGATGCATTTTTAAATGTAATGAAGTTACAAAATGAGCTTGTTGTGTCTTAACCCCAGTAGGCAGCTCAGCCCCACACAGCTGCTCACTCACTCCCTGGCCTGTGAGATGGGAGAATCAGAAGGGTAAAAGTGAGAAAACCCATGGGCTGAGATAAAGACAGTTTAATAGGTAATGCACAAGCCCCACAAGCAAGCAGAGAAAATTAAGGAATTCATTCACAACTTCTCAGAGCCAGGCAGGTGTTCAGCCATCTCCCAGGAAAGCCAGGCTCCATCACGCTTAATGATTACTTGGGAAGATCAACATCATCACTCTGAACATCTCTTCTTTCTCCAGCTTTACATGCTGAGCATGACCCCACATGGTTTGGGATATCCCCTTGGTCAGCTGGGGTCAGCTGTCCCCGCTGTGTCCCCTCCCAGCTCCATGTGCACCCCCAGCCCTCTCGCTGGTGGGGTGGGGTGGGGAGGGAGGCAGAAAAGGCCTTGACCCTGTGTAAGCCCTGCTCAGCAGTAACCAAAACATCCCCATGTTATTACAGCACAAATCCAAAACACAGCCCTGCACCAGCTACTGTGGAGAAAATTAACTTTATCCCAGCCAAAACCAATACAAGAGCCTTAAGTCTTCACATCCTTTTATAGTGTAGAAATACACATATGATGAGGGTACTTGTGCATAAGAAGATATGAGATTGAGGTTTCCACAATTACAGGTTACAAAAGAACAAAGGTTATCAAAAGAAGTTGTTCCAAGTGCACAGAAGAATAATATTCTACAGATTTCTCAGGATGGGGAAGGTAATCCTGCGCTCCTTCTCCTTGTCACCTTTTATCATTTTTATTCTGGGTTTCTGTTTTGCTCAGACACCAAAAAAAATCCCTCCTATTGAGACAGTCCTTGGTACCTTTCTATCTGATGAAGGTAGTCTCCAGTGCCACTGTTCAGTGCAGTGCTGGTTGATATGGGCAGACAACCTATGCCATTATTTGCAAGTGTCTGCAAAGTCTGTATCCACACAAGAGAGAGAGCAGTTTTCCTCCCAAGGCTCAGTGGAGCGTGCTGATGCACACCCAGGATGCTTAGGGCTACTCCAGACTGCTCTGTCCACGCCACACAGCCCTGTACCCTGGATCTCATATGGATGTAGCCTGTGTGCCCATGTCTGCCCAGTGCAGAACCTGCAGGAACAGTGCTGGAAGACAGCATGGGTCTGGCAGAGCCAAATACAATGTTCCTGGCCTTATTGCCATTTGGGGGGAATCTCGAGAGTGAATGCAGGGGATGTACCTCAAGAGGTCCTCAAGGAGAAAGCTGCAATTCAGCAGGGACATTCAGAGGGGACAGCTGGGTGTTCAGACTTCCTTCCTGTCAGTGTGGGACATAGTGGTGACATTTCCTAAGTACCCAGTTTTAGTCCAATGGTGGGATGAGTTCTTTATAAACACACACATTCCTATGGATTAGCTGATCATCTGTGTTATTGTATGCAGATTTTGGAAACACAAGTGGTTAATACCATACATTGGTGGTACCTTATTCTTTCATGCATACTGCTGAAATAAAACCACTTGCAGTCCTAGTTAGTAGCTTTACCTGCAACTCAGCAGAGCTTTGGCTGGGTCTTAGATGTAAACATAACATTTTCTTTCCTGAGATAGCCTACATTTCAGTGATATTTTTAGAAGAAATGCAGTACAAAAGTGAAATAGATTATATTAATCGTTGTCTAGAAGCTTTCTATGCACTGCATAGGAAGTCCTTATTACATTTTTCATCAGGCCATATGGCATCTAAATATAATGTGCTAAATTACTAATGCAGGACAATAAATAACATTATGATTATGTGTTATGGGTGCCACCTCATACATGCACAAGTAATTATAGTTGGAATGAGTAATGGAGATTTGAGTGTTATATTTAGGAATATATGAGAAAGGACACAATTTGTCATTAAGGATGGTAATTGTCTCATCTCATTCTGCAGATTCAATAAGTAGGTGTCCATACTAAGCCAGTCATCTGTGACTGCATCTGTGATCAGTGGAGAGGAACAGGGACTTCAAAAGATAAATGGTCCCTCCTCTCTTAGACAAATATTTTCAGAGGACTGCATCTCAAAATCACACAAACAGAAAATCTTCAACATTTTCTGGGGAAAAAAGAGCATCCAGGAAGGCCTGGTCACACATTGTAACCTTTCTCAGATGAATCTCCAAGTCATCTCTGCTTCAGTGAATGATCATCCATAGTGAAACTTTTGATGGTGTTTATTTAAGCCTTTTTTTATGTTCCAGTGATGAAAGTTTCACCATTTCTCTAGGCACTCTGTACCAATGCTTAATTTTCCTTAATCCTGGACTGTTGTCTGGTGGTTTAATATCCTTTACTGCAATTTATCCTTATTGCTTCTTGTTCTAATAGACATAAACAAGTTTATCTCATCCTTTTTCTCAAGTACTTTTCACATATTTAAAGATTCCCCTTCCCCCAGTTTTCTCTCTTCTTGACATTGTTTGTGTCTTGACACTGATTCAAGTACAAGTAAAGTGACACTAGTAGGATTTATGTGGAGTTAAACCTTCCCTCCCCTACCCCTTCATGCCCTCAGTAACCTCAGTGTTGCACAGACTCCACGATAGCACTGATCTATCTTGCTGCACCCATGGTTGTGACACCCTAATGCTGTTGGTCTCTCAGTCCTGGCTAATTTCAAGTGAGCACTCCCAGCTCCCTCCTGGTAAATCGAGGACAGGAGAGGGTTAAGTGTTTGGTTGTTTAACACATTTTATGGACACTAGCTGCTTCACAGCTTTCCAAGGCATGATGTCTACACTCAAAAGTGATGGTTTGGGGGCTTGTTAGCCAGTGTTTACAAGCATAATGTAGTTTTTGACTCATATCTGCCTTTTTAATTTTCTTGTACCATTTTCACTGACCTTCCATGCTTTCTAATTTCTTTACAGTGATACCTTCATAATTTCCACAAATCCAGCCATTTTGTTTGAATGTACTGAAATATGCTTAAGGATCTTGAGAGTTACGCTTCACAGAGAACATTTCACAGAACTATACATTATACCACAACATTGTTCTTACCATGCTAATTTAAAACATATTTTTCTTTAGATTAGTTCATAAAGAGAGAGGAAGGAAGATATTTAGCTCCAGACAGCACTTGCAATAGAAATCAGTTATTTCTGTACAGCATCTTTCCTTTGAAATATCACTAAATGATTTCCAGAGAGAGGAAGAATGTAATTTAATGATCCCTTGCACAGCTCAAACACCTTTCATCAGAGCATCTCAAAGCATTTCAGACAAGCCTCAAAGCTTGTCTGTTTTTCCCCAACTATTTCAGTTGGCCTAATAAAAGATACTGTCTTCCTACACACATTGTATTGTTTAGCACTCAAAGCATTATCATTCTTGTTTTACTGATAAGTAAAAGGGGCACAAAGAATCCACATCGTTTTATTTGAGACAGTGAATCTAAGGTGAACTCTGTGGGGTCTGGTTTTCACTGAGTCTCCAGGATGTGCAGAATACATGTTCTCAGATTACAGGCAGACGTGTAGAGCGGAGTCTTCATTCCGCTTACATCAGTGGCAAAGTTCCCACTGATCTGAATAAGGCTGAAATCGCATCCTAGCTTTTCTAGCTGCTGCCTGCCAAAGTCAACTTCAGACCTGTGCATCCTTCCCATCTTCTGCATCACTGTTAGTAATGGAGGATCTGTCACACCATGCCTGCCACACCATGCCTGGCATTTCCCCCCCGAAAAAAGTGATCAAGACAAGCCTAAATAAGGAATGAGAGACCCCAGCAACAGGAGGGGGTGAGTGTGTGGTGTGTGGTTAACAGTCTCCCTGCAGTCACTGCAGATCCCTGCATCTGCCTGCATGCTCTCTGTGCTGACAAAAGGAGCCCTACAAAGAGCCCTTCGGACAGGCTTGCCCCAAACTGGATGTTTGCTGTCCTTGCTCATGAGTATCCCAGTTGCAAATATGCTGCTGACACCACCACAAAAACCATATCAGGTCTCTGTTATCATGTCTGACCTTTTTAATTAAAGGACAGTCTAACCATTTTGAGAAAATCTAGCAATCCCTTTCAGCTTCATTTTCGCTTAATTAAGACTGTGGATTTGGGCATACAGCACCAAATGCATCCAAAGAAACTGTTGTCTTAAGGAATTAAGAGTCTCAAAACAATGATCATTAAGTCATTTTATATACTGTCTGTGGAGTATTCACTTTCATTGGAAGCCATATTGTACAACAGAAATACAAACACTTTAAAATACAGATTACAAAAAGGAGCACAAAGAGAGAAAATGCTGTATTCAGATGTCTTCTGCTACTGAGGATAGATGAATGTGGTCCTTATGAGAAAGTGAATATGTGTTCATTCTCACTCCCTGTACTGTCCATTTGTCCCTTGCTACATGGGTCTTCTCAAACTTGATGGGGGTGCAGCCTGGGTGGCTGGTCTTAGTATATTCTTGTTTGTTTTTATGCAAAATGATCACTAAATCCTCTTGCTGTGGTGCTAGACTGAGAACAGAAAGCTCTTGCCCATCTGGCATTTGTTATCTTCAGCTGCCTTTCCTCTTTCATAGGTATTTCAGATCATGGATAAGCTAGAGGAAAAAAGAAAGTTTTTCATACCACCAGTTTCAATTTGAAGGTAAAGAACACCAAACAGACAAGGTCTGAGAGTAACTTTTAGGCTCACAGAAATATTTTCATGTCTTTTTGGCAAAATTAAATGCTGGTGTTTCTATAGACATCTTGTATTACAAGCCACTTGCAAATCTTTATATCTGATCATTTTCTCATTGTGTTGGAAAACAATATGTGGGAGTTTCTTTCCATACTAGATCTTTGTGGGTAACTTGCTAGTAAACTAATTTTACATGACTCAGATTTAAATAATAAAAAGGCTTAACTCCAGTCTGAGAAGAGTTTATTGTCCACAACTGTAGCCTAGAGACAAACTCCAGCACCTTTGGGACTTGGCTGAGGCAGCAATTAGGCAGCATTTTATTGTGATGCAGTGAGTGCGCAAAAGATGAAGCTGGACTACTCTCAAGAGCTTAGAAACAAAATTGGCTTCCTGGAGAGAGAACATAAGAAATCTGGCAACCTAAAAATATTTAAAGAGCTTAGGGCTCCCAGGGGAGAATTTCAAGCTATTGAAGTGGAAAAGACTGAGCATTTGCTAAGATTGAAAAAAAAAAAAAAAAAGGGGGGGGGGGTTACATGAAAAACGACAAAGGGGGAATTTTTTTGCTGTAGCATTTTTCAAAGGGGAAAATATAATAAACCTGAAATCAATCAGTAACACAGACTTCAATGCAGCGTTCCAAATCAAACAGCTCTGGCTTGAAAACAGGAGTCAAAAGAGATTTTTTTTTTCATTTCAGAATTATAAGGGATTGAGGCCAAGAAACCATTAAATGAGGTGAAAGGTCTAGGGTAGAGGGCATCTTGAGCAAGTCTAATGAAGTCATGGTTGCTTCAGCAGCCACGTTCCCGAAGGGTTTTGCTGTGTCTGTCACTGTGTCTCTGTTCCTGTGAATCTGGCTCCCTGGCCTCTGGGGTTAGGTGCCAGAGCGTGCTGCACCAGGCACCCTACAAAGCCCCTTTCTGCAGCCCCAGGAGGTGTAGCATCCCTGTGTCAGAATGCAGCCCTGCAAAATGGGATTTATCTCGCCCGCCGTTTGGTGTGTGTCGGGCAGGCCTTCACCTGGGAGCTGGCTATGCCTGACTCCATGTATTATCAGCGGGAGCAGCAGGAGCTCACGAGGCACAGTTGAGCTCAGCTGAGTGTAAATTTCTATCTTATGCCAAAAGTGTCTATTTTTCTCACTTAAAATGGCATCCTAAGGTGACTAACTCCCAAATGGACTCCTACCACTTAAACATCTACATTTGTTCAATGAACTCTACCCACGTAACTAGCATCACCCCCATGCAGACTGTGTGTTAGAGGTTTCTCTGCTGTTTTCAGGCCCTGCCTTCATGCAACATTTATCTAGGACTAAGATGAATTAGCTGGAACAGTTTCATTTATGTCCCAACAGGAACTAGAGGGTGCAGAGTGTTTACCTTGTTGTAGGCTCTTCTCTTAGTTGCCACCATTCTTCTGCATTATGCCAACAGCCCTGTCTTATATCTCCCCTCCAGCCAGACTGGGAGGCTGAGGAATGGCTATCAGTAAGGAGGGAGGGATGGGGGTCACCATGGAATGGAAATGAAGAAGGCTGGAAGGAAGCAATGCAGTGTGAGGAAGGATCAGGATACTTTACATGCAGAGTAACAGCAGCCCAATCTGTCTCCTGGGCATCTGCAGGGCAGTGCAGTTCACAGTCCTGAGCTCTCTGTGTGTAAGGCAGCTGAGGAACACATCACTCAGGATCTCCACCTGGGTCCTGGGCTGCACTGCAGGTAGAGGGAGCACGCTGTGTCTTATGTCTCTGACATGAAATGAGCCCTGCTGCACGCATCCTACCTGCATCTGGTATTACCACGCTGCCTCAGCCATACAGCTCAGCTCATGAGTTCATATATCAGAGGCAAACCCACCAAATGACAAAAGAAACCCCGAGAGATGTCTGAAGGATTTCTGCCCCAAGGGCAGAGCCAGGAGACTGATCAAAAAGGAAAGTCTTGCTCTGCTCTTCTGTACCTGAGTAAACTTCACCTACACAAACTTTCGACATCTCTGTTGACTGACAAAGCTGTGCGTAGGCATAACGAGTCAATGAGTTTTAAATAGTCTCCTGAGGATTTCCCGTTCAGTGCTGAAGGTAATTTCTTCTCACAGTCCCAAGGCATCCCTTTCATGTATTTAATGTGATAGGCTTCCCATGCTGTTGTTGTATTGCTAGTTTGGAAGTTTTATTATCTCTGGCTGCAATTTGCAGGGCAGACAGTGTTTGCTGTTGTTATCACTAATCATCAGTCTGAGGGCCTGGTACAAGTGTGATACCCAGTATCAGGGGCCTTTGTTGAGCCCTACTCACAGGCTATATATATTGTAAAGCCATCTTGCTCACCCTGCACTTGATTATTGGTAAATTGCCCAGAATTCATCTCTTTTGTTTGGCAGAAATTAGGGTTACGATAAGCAGCAGGGAAAAGGACAGCATTATCTCCTATGAAATGCACCAGCATAGCAGCCAATTTCTGGACACACCATTCATAAACCAGGAAGCAAAGTGCTGGCTGGTGTGCAAGTGTAACAGCAAACACAGCGTTCCCTGGAGAGGCTGAGCTGTAACATGCAGAGACAATGTGGGCAGCTCTGGATGAGCAGAGGACCTGTGGATCTCAGAGTGCTGTAGACAGCTGTGGCTCTGCTGTGGTATGGTGTAAGGCCAGATACATTCTTAAGGCATTTCCTGCCTCACCATTGTCTGCTCAGAGCACGATACACACTTTCTATACATCCAGAAGACCTAGGATAAATGCAGTCACATCTGCAGGAGAGGGGGAATTGGACCTATACCCAGGACCCCACGTTCAGGACCTGTATGGAAGTGCTCTGTGGTCACTGCCATTTCAGTGATAAGCATCAGTGCACACTGCATGGCACTCCATGATGCTGCAGAGGAGGCAGTGCTGAGGATCTGTGCAAATGCACCCATCCCAGGCCTGAGCTGCTTTGTGCTGGAGATCCTGTCACTTTGCTGAAGTGCTGCAGAGGTGAAGGAGCATGATGGAGGTCGGGTTCAGCTAAACATGGGAAGGCACAGCCTGGGCTGTGAAGGGAGGTGGGTATACCTTAAATGAGTTTGTTGCTGACAGGACAATCTGCAGCCCCAAAGTCAGGGTCTTATGGTAGGAATCCAGAGCCAAGTGCCCTTCTGCAGTACACCCGTGGTTGCTGGATGAGCATCCACAGACAAAGCACATATAGCAGCAAGGCTTGCAAGAAGCAGGTATTCTCCGTTGTCATATTGCCAGGTGACAAGAAAATAAATGCTTTTATGCCTACCAAGATGTGACTAGCTTTGTCAGTTATGTAACCCACTTGTTCATGCTGTTGTCAGGATCAAAAGACCTTACACAGCTTCTTGGCCTTCAGAATCCCTAAAGATCTGGGCTACATTGAATTAACATGATGCATACCTTAGAAGGGTTGGAGCATCGTCAATGAACTCTTCTTTTGGCCATATATTTGCTTTTCTCAGGTTAGCTCAAAACAGAATTATGCAGTGATTGAAAAACAAGCAGACTCTTACAAGTCTTTTAATTTTAAAGTTACATATTTAATAAAAAATTCACCCAAATCATAGCTTGTTTTATAGTAGAGATGTGCAAGGGGATCAGATGTATGAAGTGTCAGATCAAGGTTAGTTTAAGACACACTTCAGACACCTAAGAAACACCAGGAGCACTTTGTACCCTTGTTGAGATCTCACCAAGCTGCACCATCTCAAAGTGTTCTACAAACAAGCAGTTGTGCCTCTGCTGTAAGAGATATCAGTATTACTCCCATTACAGATAGGAAAAATTTAAACAAAAGGGACATGGATTTGTCTCTTGTCGGTGGCAGAGCTGGGGTTGGATTCACTTGTCCTGATTTTTTGCTCTCAGCACCAGCATTGTTTCTCAGGTGTTATCTCAGCCAACCCTTCACTGATGCACAGTGGGGCAGGAAGCATAGTAAAGCCTAATGAGGCCAGTGTTTATCTTGAATTAGATCAATACTAATGGAACCTGAGTAGCTGCTTGGAAATTACTATGGGTTGACAACTCGATAATCTGAGGAAAAGACCTGTGCATTTTGGTGAAGAAAGAGGTCCTTGGGGGAAAAACTCCTACAAACTAAAACCAGACTAAAAGGTGAAGGATTAACTTACAATTTTGGTATCTGTTTATCTACTCTTTGTGGTATAGTTGAGTTTGACAAATGTCATTACTTTCCTTGGTTTACAGTTATTTTATTTTGTACTTGGAAATTCTTGCTAATCACAGTGAACTGTTGCTCACTAAATGCTCTGAACACACAGTTCATGGCCCTGTGACCTTCCTGAGCTGTGGATGCATTGAACCTGGGCAAGAACATGGCAGAGGCAAGGGGACTTGCCTCAAGGTGCAGAATTGAGATGGCACTGCATGAAACATAGCCATTGGTGTCTCTGTAGACATTGAGTCACTTTCAAAATTATAAGTTCCAGGGTATGGAGTAGAGGAGGAAGAAACCAAGTGAGAGCCCTTCTCAGGCGGATGAAGCGTTTTGAGTGCCGTTCTGGTGAGGAATGCTTTTTTAGCTTCTGTCGTGTGTCTGAGCCACTTCCCTTGGAGCATCCCTCTCTGCTGTTGTTCTCATCCTCTGCTATCCCCACTCCTCGGCAGATGCCGGGACATGCCTTGTGGAAATGAGCTTCTCTATGGGAAGGAGGACTGCACGCTGCCTTTGGAGAAAAGGAGGGCCAGGATTACTGCTCCCAGAAGAACTGAAATAGCTATTTACCCACAGCAAGAAGATGTTATTTTTGGGGCAAAAGGGAGCTGTAATGTTTTCCTGTTACAGTAGTTGGCAGCATTTCTCTATAGCCCAAACAGTTCTTTCTTATGGGAATCTTTACGCTTTGCTGTAAGTTTACTAGAGGGAGAGACATATATGAACAATTCTGTAACTCAAACACAACATACTGACAGTAAGACAGGTTTAAACCCTGGGAGACTCTCAGGACAGAGTGAAAGAATAGCAGAGTGGGACCCTGAACCAGGAGCCTGAGCTGAGAGGATACTGATGGCTATATGCAGAGAAATGTTGCATGTACAGTGATTTTCAAAGCATAGACTATTCGGAATAAAGTAAGGACATCTCTTGCAGTATTTTTCCCTGGGTTCATCCAGATGTTTCAACTTACTAGAGTGGAGTGGTGGCATGGGGAAATGTGAACCAAATGAGTTAGCTAAGACAACTGCACTTTGAGGCTGAGGTAGCTGAATGAGCTGATCTAAAACAGGAGGAGCATTTCATGGAAATACAGAAGAAAGCTGGGTAGCGACTTGCATCCCCTACAGAACAGATTATAAGCCATCCAGTGACCCTGGTTTTCCTCTCCCATTAACATCTTAAACCTCTTTTGCTTCAGGGGGAGGTTAATGGAGAGGCTGCAGTAGCTTAACTCTGGCAGAACTTGTCTTACTCTGTAGCTTCATCTTACAGGGGCCACACAAACCTGACAGACAAGGGAAGAATGAGTTCTCTCTTCAGGAAATGCTGAGGGGCCTCTAGTTCAGCTGGTTGCCAGTGTTTGCCCCTGTTTTTCCTAGTCAGTGTGAGCACTAGGTCCTTTTCTGCACAGTTCCCCACACAGCTGCAGCACTGGCCCTTCACCAGACACTCTCCTCCAGGCCAGGCACCTACCAAATACACTCTCCCATCAGCAACAAGCCGTAAACAGCAAAGAAAGATACTTGATTTTGGACATAATTTTGTTCTTTGGGAAGAGTGTTGACCATGATGTAGATGATTCAGCCAGAGTAGAAGCTGCTGTTGTAGCTATAGCCATGGTGCAGCAGGTGTTAAATCTAGTGCATGGGTTGCAATGAACACATTTGCAGCTTGGGTGCATAGCTGGATGATAAAACCGTAAACACCTCAGGCCTAAATACAAACACCAGTTATTTCACTTGCACATACATCAGATGTGTTTTCCTCATGGCACCATTCTTTAACAGATGGTTTTTAAACCCCTTTTCTCTGTGTTCAAAGGAGCAGAGGAATGTTTGCATCCATCCCATCCTCAGGCAGTGGCCTGCCCTGCCCTCCTCCCACAGGTATTTGGGGCAGTTTGTGGGCACTGTGGTGCACAGCCCTCTGACCCCTGGGGGCTCAGCCCACACCGATGGCAGAAAGGCCAGACTTGCACTTTCCAGCTCGGCACCCCGGCCAGCTCCTTGTGCCAGCTCCAGTGTCCACCCAAGCAACTCAGCAAACTGAGCCAACTGAAAATTAACCCTACCAAAAGAGAAAAAAAGGGAGGGGAGGATTGCACTGAGACCAATCAGCCCCTGGCACCACAGACCCCACAGCCAAAGGAGCACAAGAGTCAGCAGAGGGGGAGAGCTGCCTTTTGGCTGGAGCCCAGCTGTAGGTCAGCTTAGGCCAGTTGTGAAACCGCACAGCCCCTGTGCTGCCGAGAGAGTGGGCGTGCTCACCAAGAAACCTCTCTGTGGAGAGCTTCACTGTCAGTGTTTGTGTTTGGGAGCCTGGAACGTCCCTAATGGATTCAGCCACTTCCGTGATTCATGTCTGAGGCCTTGAAGATTTAATGGCTATTTTCCCAAGCAATAAAACTGCAGATTCTCACTGCACGTGCACTGTGAGTGCCCTTCGAGGGTGATTTTGTGTCATCCCGCTGGAGGAAGTGCCTCAGGGCAGAGCTGGGTCTTGTTCTTTTGCAAAGTAGGAGGCATAAATAGTTAATAGAAGAACAAAGAGGACAGCTATGCCAGGGTATACACCAGGGAAAGTGAGAGCACAAATTAACCTTACGGCTTGCCTTTTGAAGAACGGCACAAAGTTTTGGATGTTTTTACAGTAGTGTAGCAGCAGTGATGGTGTGAGGCTATAAGCATGACAGAATTTATAGCAAGAGATTAGGTCTACCAGCTGACCAAGTTGTAGTAAGCAGACACATAAGCTCTTCTTCAGGCCTGTTTTAGATTTGAAGAACTTACGTCTCTGAAAGCATGTTTTGCCTAGGTTGGTCTAATAAACATCTTTTCCATCGGTCTTGCCCCACTGCTATTTAAGGGCACTCTTCTGGCAAAAGTTTCATCTGGAAATTCAATTCCCACTCTTGAAACATTAACTCATAGATCCACATTGTTAAAGGCACATCAGAGGCAGGAGTGCGGTGCACCCAGTTACACACTGAATTAATTCTTCTCCCCTCTCTCCCCCCTGCCAGGCACCACCACACGCCATCTAGTGAAGTAACAAAGAACGCTGCCAGACATACCGTGCACATGTAGGCTACACTTATCGTATTAAACCATGAAACGATGCCTACTGGAGAGAGCAGGCTCTTTTTTTCAAACACCAGTTATTTGTTTTAAGGTAGCTACCCTAAGGAAAAGGCCCTTCCCAGCCTTTGCTGTTACATAAACTGGGGCACTTATCATCACTACTGTGATGGGATTGATATGAGCAGAAGACATAATTTACACAAAAATTGCTTAATACATACTCAGTAAGCTTGAAGATGCCTGTAAGGTATCTGCTGCCTAAAATACTTCCTGGCTTAAAGGTAGATGCTGTTTCAAAACTAACTATATCACCGTGTAACTGCAGCCCAGAGTGAACTGAGCTCCTTGGCCCTTGAAAGCCACATTCCTCCCGTTGGTGTGGCTGCAGCCTGCGCTGCGGAGCTGAGGAATCCCTGTGTCCTTCCTGCTTCGGGCTGTCGTGCTGTAGCAGCAGCCAGAGCTACAGGATGTAATGCCGAGCACACACCCTGCCTTTGTGCTTTAGGAACCTTACAAAGGCAGCAAACACTTGTCCTTTGTCAGCGAATAAAGCACAGAGCATAAGACACAAAAGATTTATAGGTGTACTGTCCCAGCACTGCGTGCTTGGATTTTCCCTCACTCAGATCCCATTTACTTTAATAGGGATGTTGCTGCTAAAACCCGGCACGATGTTCAAAATATTTACCCCATAGAGAGCCGATAATCTGGGAAGTAACAAGGTGTCATTTCCTACCAAATGTGCTCTCTGACTATAACCACATGTTAATGGTACTATTTAGGGGCATGCTAGAGCAAAGAGCCAATTCACCACTTACCAGCACAGTTAAGCTGTGCCGCCATGTGAACTAGGAGGGTTCTGTTTGCTGTCATGCTGTTATTTGTCAGAGAGGATAAAGAAAAAATATTGTAATACCAAAGCTGGAACATCAGGCTTCCTTGTGTGTGGCTTGCTTTTCTTATTTTTCCTTTAATCCTCAGGACAAAATAATTTTTTTCTTGCAGTCCCACTCTGAAGTTTATTTGATTTCTACGAGTTCTTCAGTGGTGCTCCTCACACGTGACCACCACAGATGACATGGTGGTTCTAGAGATCATGCTAAACATGGCAGAAGGATGCTTCACGTCAGGAATTCTGCCTCCCTTTTCAAGAATGTCAAAATGCTACCTAGCCTTTCATTTTGCCAGGATTTTGCCCACTCTGGTGTTGACATCAGCAGATTTTACTTTGTCATTTGCAACATGCAGCAAAGGCATGCAGCAGCTGAGTTCTCCCATCACACCACCTACCCCTTGCTCAGTTCTGAATGAAGGCACATCAGCACAGCACAGCACAGCACAGCTTAAAACCTCTGAAGAAGCCATAAAACCCAGCAGCCCCTATGAAACTGTAGCCTTTCTCCTGCCCAGACTAAAGTGGTGCTTGATTGACTCTCCTTGTCGGTGGACAAGGAGACTTGTTATGAGATGTATTAATGAGTGTGTTGGGAGGGATTAACTACAGTCCCTCACCTTGAAATTGCTTCAGCTTGATTTCTTATGGAAATGAGGGCAGCTGTATACATATATCTCAGTCTCTGCTTTTCTGCATATCTGCCCTTCCCCCAGCAACTTCTGAATTCTCTGACCAATGTCAGCAATCTGTAACAGAGGAGTAACAGTCTTAAAGATAATTAAGTTGCTAAATGTTCATTAAAGCTGGCCATGAACTACAGGAGAAAGAACCTATTGTCATTTAAAATAACAATGTGGCTCAAAACTAACTTGTCCCAAAGAATCCCTGCCGGGGAGGATATTATGCAAACCTTTTTTTTTCCTCCCTACACATGTGTTTAGTAGAGCAGGATCCAGCCCTAACAACTGCTGTGTCTTTCTAGATTATTTCTAAGGTGGAATCCCAGGTATATTCTTGCATAGATAATTAACCATCAAATACTAATGAATTCAAATATGGTGCAAGGCACCACATAGAGTGTTCTGTAACATTCTGCCAAATGAAGCAGTCTATTCAAAACTCTAATGGGATCACTAGTAGGGTTGCCAAAAACACTAGAAATAATCTAATAGGATTAGAAAAGTTCACTTTGATGTGGGGTACGTGGTAACATCCAAAGGGTTTTCATCAGGTGCTCGCATGGAGCTTGTTGGGCTTGTTGAGCTTGCTCACGTGTTGCTGTTCACCCATTTTGTACTCTAACCCCATCCATTTTGTGTGTGCTGGCGTGGCAGCAGCAGCAGCATCTCTGTCTCAGGCAGTTTGCAGGGAGGAATCACCTCACTCTGCAGCCCTGCCCCACAAATACAAGAGAGCAGAGTCTCGAAGCACAGATTGAGCAAGGAGCTGACATCCCTTCATCGGGAGCCCAAACCCCCTTGTGCTGTGACACAGAGAAGGGGTGGGAGTGACAGACGTTCCCTGCTCATCCCTAAGCCCAGAGCTACCACTTGAAACAGATGTCTGTGTGAAAAAGGCCTCACACCTGCCAAACCACCAGCCTCAAACTTCCTTCCTTGTTTCTTCAGGCCTCAGAATAATAACAGCATTTGTGCAATATGTACTGCGGCCTGTGGTTTTCTCTTGTCCCTGTACACATGCTATTGAACCTCCCCGGAGCAAAAATCAGACAGCAAAGCCTTACAAGATAGCAGAAAAGAGGTGAGCAGTGAAGCAATGTGTACTCTGCTCAGCTGGGTTCACTTTTCAACACCAATAAAAAAGGAGAAAAAGCGTGGGTCAGTTTTGCAAATCTTGCTGGAGCGGCATTTGAATCTGATAAATACTACAAGCACCTCATTTGCACGTAGACTGCAGAGCACTAAACTAGAAAAATAATCCGTTAACAGAAAAGTCATCTTGAATCGGAAACTTTCAAGATTTCATTTTTAACTGCGGTGAGAATTTAGCGTTTATTGCTGCTTTGCTTTTGGTTCCTGTTTTTGCTAGAATTGAGAAATGAGGTGCCTTAGGAAGCTGCGTGGTATGTAACAGGCAGGAGCAGCCTGTATACAAAGGAAGGAAGATGATGTGGCAGAACATTGTTGAGGAAAGATCCTGTTTGTACAGGGAGCTACAGAATAGTAAACCAGAAGAGAGCAGGGATGCAGAATTGAAAGGAAATAAATCCAAAATTATTCTGAATCCAGTTTGTGTGCAAGAGCCCACTAGAGCCACCAATAAAATTTAAAAATCAGGCTTCTCTTTTCTCTGATTTCTTATTCCGTAGTGGAGCAGAGAAGAGAGAAAAAGAGAGGGCAGACATGCTAGCTTGAATTCCTCTGCCAGTCTTTCCTCACAGTGCAGTCCTGCAGCAGTGACTGCAGCAGCAGTCAGGTTTGCACCCAAACTGCTAGAGCTGACCAAAAGTTTCTCAACAGTCATTCATAGCTGTGTTTTATTCCGGGGACACTTATTTCAGGAACAACTTCTGAAAAGGCCCTGACTACCTTTCTGATTTTTTTTAGATATATTAAAAAAAAACATTTCTTAAGTTTGTTTGGATTTGTTGTTTGTTGGGGTTTATTTTTAAAAATTAACTGATTCAATGAGCTTCAGTTCCTGATAAATATTTGCCTGTTTTGTAGATGCTGTATCTGTAGCAGAGAGAACTGACTTCCCTTCAATATATGACCATTTCAGGTCACATACTTTTTTGTTAGCCCTTTTAAAGCACAGCCACTTAAGGTCATTACATTCTCTAAGTAAGTCTCTAATATGTTTTCAATAAACTTATCTCCTCAAAGTCATATCAAACATCTTGATAACATCTTGTTATCCCTGCAACAGGAGGATTAGCCTGTGAGTAATCTGGGTGGTGCTGCAGCATTTGGGGTTTTTTTAATTGCTTCAAGTAGTTTATGGTCAAATTTAGAGACCAGTACATGAAAATCCTGCATCCAAGCCTGAGCATTTGTAGTTACTTCTTGCCTGTAAGTAACCTTCTTGCTTTGGTGTGAGCAACTTTGATCTTTGATACACTGACCAGCCTCCTGCAGTAGGCGGAAAAGACATTCTTAACTGTGTCTGCAAGCTACGTCAAGAGTTTATCAAAGTTGCTGACTCCTAAAATTCAGCGAGCAGTGCCACAGCACATACTATAAATGACCTTTTTATCCTGGCCTGCTGGCTGTAAACAAGCTTTATACAAAGATAGGCAAGGAAAGCATCATACTAAGGTGTTTTTTGATTTCTTTGTGTTGTTGATCTGCTGGTCTGGGTGGACCCTGCTGAAGTCCCCTATAAAAAAGGCAGCGCATGAAAATGCCTCTCCCATGAAATTTGGAATAATCTTAATTGTAACACGCCAGAGATATTCTAGCACACATCAGGGGTGTCCTGGATCCCAGCAAAGAATAACATGATTCTTATCCCAAGGCACACAAAATGCAGTCAGCCAGTGTTGAGTGGGGAGTGAATCACTGATTCAATGAGCTTCAGTTCCTGATGAAATGTCTGGGGGAGAAGTAACTGGTCAAGGAGTTTTTCTAGGCATTGAGAGCCTAGAAAGCCTGTTTCCTCAGGAAATTTCCATGGGGAATTTGCATGGTTTGTGCTTTTCTGTGGGTGATGAATGATGTCACAGGATAATTTTCTGTGGGTGATGAATGATGAATGATGCACTGGCAGGTGCAATATGGGTGGGGCGAAGGGAAAGCAAAGGGGGCTAAAATTCCTTCCTTGTTTTACATATGTCATCTCCTGCTCCTCACAATGTGGCTGCCACCCCTCACTCTCTGTGCTGATGGGGTGAAGCAAAGTGACACTGGAGACAGCCAAAGCTCTTGTGCATAGCTGCAGCGAGGGGGACAGTGCCATGGACTCCATCTGCTCTCCCTGCCAGGCAAGGTGAGGTGCTGTGTGGCTAGGAAATCCCCAGACATAGTGAAGTGCCATGTGGCCAGGGGATCTCAGGACTGGAGGGCTTCTGGGTATGTATGGGCTCCAGGCAGCAAGTCCTGCCTTCCCATGTGGCCTACATATGAAATCAAGGATGTGTCTGGTATATATATATATGTATCCAAGTGATCCCTCCTAGAGGTCCCATCCCATGCTGGGGACATGTGGGATGTATGCTGCCCCAGCATGCACACTGTCCCTTTCACAACTAGCAGTGAATGACCCAACTCTCTATGAGGCAGCAGCAGTGCTGCAAGTTTTAAATAAAAAAAAAAATAAAAAAAGCGCCCCAGCATAC
The DNA here is from genome assembly GCA_013397555.1 of Urocynchramus pylzowi. NCBI lineage: Eukaryota > Metazoa > Chordata > Aves > Passeriformes > Fringillidae > Urocynchramus > Urocynchramus pylzowi. The sequence continues at coordinate 552,404 of VZRH01002464.1, forward strand.
TTCCCAGTCCCTAAGTTCTGATTTCTGAGTATGCCAGGTGGCATCCCAGGTGGGATTGGAGCTGCAGACATGTACTTCAGGTAGCCATCAGCACCAAGGTATGTATCTGCAGGATATGGGTATGGGAAGTGCCTGCCCAGGTCTGCTTCTGCTGCTTCAGTGTTGACTAGGCACACTAAAAACTTCATTGTGGTAAGGAATGTCCTCTCTTCTCACTGTTTTGGTACATTTGTGCAGCCTCTCTGGGTTTGTACGATGCACGTCTGAAAAGGAAACAGGAAGGAGCTGCAAATGGAAATTTCAAGCTGTCAGCAACAGAGCAAACCCCAACCAACTTCCCATAGCCTGGGTGTAAAACTCAGGCTGTACACTTCAGCTTCAAGTGACAGAAGATGCTGAATTTTACACAGAGTCTTCTGAAATCAGCAAATGCTGGAGATGAAAGAAATTGCTTTGTCTTGGTTGTATCTGCCCCAGGAGAGCGCTCAGGTTCCAGCATCCCTTGGCACAGCTCTGCCTGTTGCCTGTAAGCCCTCTCTGAGTTGCTGTTCCTTAGGCTGACCACCCTATTTTGTTTGGAGGTGGCTGTGGGAGAGGAGCTTGCCATGTATAAAAGCTCTGCTGTGCCACTTGCTGATGGGGGAGAGAACACTCCCTGGTCTGTTTTGTTCACAACATAAATCACAGTGTCACATTTGTCTTTGGCTTCACTAGAATTGTAACAGAGACTTTTAGCCCATAGCTATACAATGCATGTCCAGCTGCTATGAAAATGCATGTGAATGGAACAGAAGAAATGATCTATGGTATGAGAGCCTAATACCTGTATTGTCAAATATTTCTGTGTGTACATCATCACCCCAATCCAGAACTGGTCACCACAGTGCATAGAAGAGTACAGAATTTATTCTGATCTCCAGTTAATCAGTTTCTCACCCAAGGACTGATGAGTGTGTGACCTTTTTCTAGGAAAGAGCCACTCCCACCAGCTATATAATTTCACAAATCCACAAAACAAACAAGTTTGCCACTCTGCAAAACCCTCATACCTATGGAATTCTCATTTCCTGCAAGGTGTGGATTTCAGGTGAGCAGTGGATTACTTTGCTAGGCTGAAGGAGCATACACAATACATGTGTATCTGTAAGTTGATATAAACCCAACTGAGACTAAAAAAATTAGCAGTGAAATTGTGCAAATTTTGCAAACTTACAGTGTCCCACACAGGTGGCTGTTGTGCTGGTCTGCATTCATATGGGTAAGGGCTTCCTTCTATGCAGGTGTAAGGATGAGTGAAAATGTGATTGTCCCATTATACTAACAGATTAAAACCAGGATTTTTTAGAGCTGTGAACTCTAGACCTGGTAGAATGGACAGAGAGAAGATAATTTTCCTGGAAAAGACTGGGTAGCTGAATAGGGATTCTTTTAAATAGGATGAAAATAAGAGAGCAAGGGGTGCGGATCATCAGTGCTTCGCAGTTGGAAAAAAAGAGCGTGAGCATTTTCAGTCCATGGGGAGATGAATGGAGACAGAAAGCAAGTCCAGAATATGTCAAGGTAGAATCTTCATAAGGCCTTGCTGCAGGGCTTGTTTTCTGTGCTAGTGGTTTGGGGAACTGGTAAAACTGGACTGGGATATTAAAGGCTGTAATCCCAATTCATCATTTATAGCCTGCTCGTGTCCAGGCAGACATGTCCATCCCAGCCTTCCCAGATACAGTGAACTGCTGCATTTCACAATCATGGGAAGGGCTTCCCAGCTGCACGATCCGAACGTTTTGAAGTGGCACATGGTGCATTATATTAACTTGGTTCAGACAACCAGCTTTAAACATCTGAATCTGATTTCTGGATGCTAATTCCTCTTGCTCAATCTTTATTTCAGCTGTGTGGAATTCTCAGACCTTTCTGACCCTGACTTATCATTTCCTGATGTTTTATTGCTAAGTCATTGAGGTTTCAGGGAGGCTGATGTTTCTAAAATGTGCACACCTTTGATTGTACGCACGGCTGGCGTGTCAGAGCAAACTTTTCATACGCTCTGTATATATCACTGTCTGCAGTGCTGTGCGCTCTGCAGTTCCACCATTTGGTGTGCTTATCTGCATGCCCCATTAGTGCAGTCTTCCTTAAAATGTGGTTGTTATTTAAGGCTTTTCAAAAGCTCAGCCTCTGCACAGTACAAAATTTGATCTGAGCCTACGTCCGCTCTTGTCACTCAAGTACAGGTTCCATCTGTTCCCCTTTTCCTCTCCCGTTGCTGCTTGCCACATCCAGACCACATGCTGCTTATACATTGTACAATAGACATTTCTGCACACACACTTCTGAAAATGTGGCTCTTAGTGCCTTATTGTTCACATGTGTCTTGTTGCTCAAGGCAAGTTTTATCAGTAACAATTTTGTTGTTTACTGACACATAGAATAAAATGGGTACTGTTAAAATGTGACGGGAGGAGAGTAAAAAGACCTTTGATACACCAATTACACAATTTCTGCCAGCTTTCTGATCATTCTCCCCTGCCACCACTTCCCCAAATTCTGTAGTTACCCAAGAATAAAGCAAGATCCTAACATCACTCACGGCAATGTAAGGGCCACTCCACTCTGCATGAGGCTGCTCCATGTTGGTAAAGATTCACCAGCACCTCCCCTGCTCCTGTGTCTGGTGAGGAGAGAAGATGGGACCTTCTAGCATTCCCTTCCAGCAAGGCAGCCCTGGCTTCTGCTTTAGATCTCCTTTACAGGTCCCCCGTGGTACCTTGCAAAATGGCTACATTCTTCCATTTTGGGCAAGAAAATTCCCTACAGGAACTAGTTCTGGAAGTGGAACCAGTGCTAGGAAAGCCTATGAAGACACTTCTCTTGCAGGAGCTGAGCTGAGCTCTAGCAGCTCCCCCAGTGTGCAGACTGGAGCAGACCCAGAGGTATGCAATGACAAGGGAATTAACAGAGGCAGATTCCCTGGGAGCCTTCTCAGGCCTTTCCCATCACACCTCATTCCAGACGCGTGGTGAGACTGGAGTATCTGCAAACAGATCACACTGGGTGCAACTCCCAGTAATGTTCCTGGGTGTCTGCAGCGGGGATGGCACACAGCCTAATACACTGGATTGTTGCCACCCAGGCATTTCCCACACCAGGAAAATCCCCAACTGCCCAAAACCTCCGGTTTCCCACCTGGAGAAACCCAAGACCTGCCCATGGCAATGATAATTTCTCTTACTGGGGAAGACCACAAAGGGTAGGAATAGAGCCGGTTTCTATCCGATGAAAGCTCCCCTGCCAAAGACAGTGTGTGCTTCCAACACAGACACAGTCCCCTACGAGCAGCCACACAGCTCCACTTGCATCCTGCACTGCAACAAGACACTGAAAAAACACCTCAGAACAGGAACATGAAGAGCCTTTTCTGACCGTGGACTACAGCCATGGCTCATAGGGTGTCTCATGGCTACTGTTCCCCCCTGTGTCTCCCATCCCACCCAGACCCCTCTGCAGATCAGCAAAAGTGGTGAGGAGACCCAAGGTCTCTTTTCCCTCAGAAGGGGTGGGCAGGAAGAGCCAACTTTTGTTTGCACCAAAATACTCATCATTTTCAGAGACAATTCACTGAATATTTCGTGTGCTGCCCTGTACCAAATTTGAGGTCATCCGCTGGAGGGGAAGCATGAAGGATAGGAAAGAAGAAAATGGAGCAGAGCTCTTGGCAAGCTGTAGTAGATTGGAAAGGAGGCAGGTAGGAATAGAGATGAAGCAAGTGCTTAGAAGAGTTACTCAGGAGAAACAAGGACTTTGAGTGACATTTGAGTATGGGAAAGAAATCAGTATCCGTAGTTTCCACTGATGTTCAGAGTGCAAAAAGCAGAAGTGGTTGCTGAAGTCTAAACAGGAATGTGAGGCTGAGCTCTCAGCTTCCTCCCAAATTGTATGTTACAGGCTCACTTGATTTACAGGCTCATGTGCAGAAGAGCTCTTATTTTAAAGAACTTCAGGCCTTTTTGAAACAAATTGCTTTGTGAGCAGGGCAACTAATGGCTCTTGGTTTCCTGAGGGTCTCTGACCACTGCTTCATACTCACCTTCCTTCTCTCCCCTCCTTCTAAAATAAAATGGCTGCAATGAGCCCCACTCTTCTCTCTTTATATGCTCTAAAACCCTTTCCTGGGCTTCAGTCAGGTCCATATATGCTGGCTGCTCAGCCAATGCATACCTGGCCAGCCAGCATGCACATATTCGTTAGCCAGGTGACTGCTGGCTGCATTTCTTTAGCTGAGGTCCCTGCCCCTCACACAGCAATCAGTTTGAACAAAATTTAGAGAGGAAATCAGTAGCTGTTGCAATTTCTACCTTTCAGTCCTATGTGAAATCAGGTACAAATTATTGATGGATCTGGACAGACAGATGGAATCTGAGCTAAAAAGGTTCTGTTGTATTGGCTTTGGATGTACGTATAGGATATTAGTCCAGGTTCTGGAATTCATTTCTCTCTCTCTTTCTTTCTCTTTTCCAGCTATTTTTAACCTGGATGTGTTCTGTGATTTGTTTCCCACACAGCACAGAAACTGGCACAGCTGAGGGGTGAGTGAGTGGTGGGAGAAGGGAAGGGGAAATCAGGGGATGCTTATGTTGGTGCTGCTGCTGAAAGAAGTGCTCATCAAATGATAGCCTCTCAGATCTGTGTAATGTGGAGTCCCACACCTCCCCACAGAAAAATTGTGACTCTAAATATATTCACAGTCTCAAAGTGCTCAGATACAGGGCAAAAAGAGCTAGAGAAAATAAGGGAAACTCTAAAAATAACCAGCAGAAACAGCAGCCAGTTTTGAAATGTAATGTTTTCTGTCATGGCTTAACATCTTGATACTGCCCACACTTTTGTGTGTACATCTCAAGACATCCCTCTGCACAGGATCTCGTAAGGAAAATCCTGTTTGTGGCAGCTCAGTCTCTGCACGGAGTGCACATCAACTCAGAAACCCTTTATCTGACTTACTATACATACAAACCTTGAGCTTGAAAGAACAGAGGTTTTATATGGAAAAACGTAGGAAAAAGCTTCTTGAGCATTAATTTACAAAATGAGACCTCTAATTGTGAAGCATTTCTTCAGTTAACTATAGATAATTATAATGTGTGAGATCTGCTTTTTCCCCCATGTTCTGTTTAACACTGTTTGTTAGACATGAAAGGAAAAGAGGATTAAAAGGGAGAGATGGTATTGTAAACAACTCTTCAGGGGAGGTGGGAAAACAACAGTAACTCTCTCAAACAGAACACAAAGATGCCCTTAGGAAAAGATTTTCAGTGTCCTGCATTTGAAAGTTAATGAGTAAATTGATGTCAAATACTGCTTTAAGGACTGACAGTGCCATCTTTAAGATCTCAAGCACGCACCACAACTGAGAAGAGACAAAGGGAATTTTTAATGGGCAATAAATGGATTAATATTTTTGATGCAAAGCTACAAGCAGGTTAGTTCTCATGGGATGTGGGTTTGGTCTGTACTTCCTGGCACTGTGACTTTTTTTTTCATTTGCTTTACACTGTCTTTTGATGAAGCACTGATTTTTCTTTTAAAAAGGAAAAAAAAAAAAAAAAAAAAAAAAGGC
>VZRH01002464.1:563891-611824 GCA_013397555.1 Urocynchramus pylzowi
AAGGCCCAGCTTGCCAGCCCGCTGCATGCTCTGTGTTTGGTTTCCGCTCACAGCCTGCACAGCCCTGCCTGTGTGGATCTGTTGAGTCATGTTGCATGGCTGGATGGGATGGGACTGCTTGCTTCAAGCCTGCTTTTTGTTCCCAGCTCTCCTGGACCATCAAATGTTACCCATGCTAGGGAGCCACAGTGTTGCCATCAGGCCCCTTTCCCTCCTTGGCAGGCAGGAACTCTGGGGGGTCAAGGGGACCATGAAGATCCTGTGTAAGGAAAGCACGGGGGACACCCTTTTCCTGAGGGGGTAGAAGTAACCATGGTCCTGCTCGTGGTGTCTCCCTGTGATCAGTGTGAAATGCATTGGGTCACATCAGCCCAGCAGCCACTTCTCAGGTCTCAGTAGTTCCTGTGAGTGATGGGGGGAGCCTCTGCATCAGTGACTGCCTTTGAGCAAGCCTCTGAGATACCTACACAGGGCTCTGCTGCTGGAGTTGGCCAGGGACCAGGCCAGCACCTCATCTGAGGTGTCGTATTTACGAACCTGGAGTCCAGCCACAGGTCCGTGGTTACACAGAGGCACGAGTAGGAACCAGTGCTGCACTGTTGCTCCTCAGCACCCTGCCAGGGGAGCACTGGGGTGTGAAATGCCTGTGTCTTACCTCAGTGTTAATTCCTGAGTACCACAGAATCACGGGATGTGTCAGGCTGGAAGGGACCCCACTGGGGCATCTGGTCCAACTCCCTGCTCAAGCAGGGCCATCCTAGAGCACATGGCCCAGGATTATTTCTAGACACCTCTCTGGGTGTGTTGAGGCAGAAGACACAAGTGTCAACCTTAGAGAGCTCCCCAGTTTGCCCCAAATCCATGTATGCTTCCAACTGATGCAACACAGTCTTCTTGGGATTTGCTTTTAATTACAAATGAGCTTTTTGTTCACAGTAGTAGGTACTAATTTTCCTTATGGGCTTTAACTGTTTACAAAGTTGTTCCTGCAGCAGTGGTGTCCCCTCCACTCTTTCTGCAGGGCTCACTGGTGTTGAATTGCTGTAGATGCTTCTACCTGCAGCCATCACCAAGAAATGGAGACACTGCATGGTTTTTGAAGCAGGAATCAGGTGTAACAGTCATATCATCTCCCCCATGCAGAAAAACATTCTATTTTTCTATGGATGTCTTGTTTTGTTTCTGTCAAACATAAAGCCTGAAGGCAACACTGGACACATGCTTGCTTTTTCCCTTTACCAGTGTTTCCTCTCTTCTGTACTTTGTCACTCTATCTTCCCTCATGTTGGAAAGGTAAATCTTTGAGCATAAGAATTTATCATCCCCTCTTTTCATATTGCCTGGATTTGAGTAAGAAGGTCACAATCTCTAAAACTCATTGAAAACTCCTTGAGTTGCCCCATTCTTTGGGGAAAAAAAATCGTGATGTTAGTGCTCCTCTGTTTGAAAAGAATGATATTTGGAAAATGCTTTTAATGGCAGTTCACACTGTCAGAACCAGAAAATTTTAGGCTTTCTGTGCTGAAGTAAGAAATCATAAAATTGGTATCTTTGTTTGGGTAGGAAAAGACCTTCAAAGATCATCTGGTCCACCCCCACTGCTGTGGGCAGAGACATTCTTTCACTGGATCATCCGACCTGTCTTTTAACATTTCCAGTGATGGACATCCACTTCTCTGGGCAAGCTGTTCCAGTGTTTGGAAGTCAGTTCACATACATCATATCCCCAAAATATGTTTATTTCTAGCTTTTTTAGTTTTTTGGTATTCTGGTCTTCTTGATCATGGCTTGTGTGAGCACCTAGTTGCTTCTCTAGGCTCTAGGACTCTCTCCTGTGGCATGCTAGTGTGAAATTCCTTCTTTCCCAAGGAACTCAGGCAGCTCATGTCTGGTTTGCACCAGACCTCTTGTGTCTCTGACACAGGCTGAGGTTTCTGTGCACTACTAGTTTATTTTTGCTAAACAGAAGCCCCTAAATTTTTTTAAAAAATTATTCCCATGGTTGGGGAAGATTCTCTTTTGCCAGATCACCAAACCATCAGCATGGAGATGCCAATTATCCATAGGTCCCTGAGCAATTAGTTGGATAGGGTTCAGTGTGTGGTATTCAAGAGCGGTCAGTATAATTTTTTGGTTTTTTCAGATCAGTATAGCTCGTTGTTTCTTGTTGAAAATTGCTTTCTGATATTAACAACCCCCTCTCTTCTCAGAACTCTTTTTTTCCTTAGTGATGCCAGCAGGAAACCCATTTCTGATGGCAGATATTTATAGAAGTAATAGACCTTCAGTTTTCCAGATTTCAACTGAAATGTCTATTTTGCATTTAAAAAAAAAAAAAAAAAAAAAAAAGGAGTCTGAAATACTTTGAGAAGGTCTGCCATTTTCTGAGAAACTCTATTAAAAATTAATTTTCAGTTCCTTCCTTTTCTCCCTGCCAGTATTCTCTGGCAGGTGGGTGTTTTTTCTGGCTAGGAGCAGGGTTTATCCACATCTGTTTTCTTCTTAGCCTGGCAAGGCCTATAGGTCAGAGATTGCCCCTGTATTTGTGCTGCTGCTGAGGGCAATAGGATGAAGCACTTCACAAAAACCAGTTCAGCTGATTTCATTCTCCCAAATCAACAGCTACTTGCAAAAACAGAGAGGAGTACTTTTGCCAGTCTCAGACCTCTCTTATTTCCCCATGAAAAGCTACACAGTCTTCTGTGCCAGCCAGGGGAGAAGCATCAACTCTCCTCAGTGGTCAACACAATTAACTTGAAGCTGTGAGCCAGAGCTGCATTTCATGAGCCCAGAGCTTTCCTATGCAGGAGCTTTTAACTTTAGTGAGGGGTGTCAAATTAGAGATGAGCTTCCAGACTCTCAACAGCAAGTCTGTTGCAATAACTCTGTTGATCAAATAAAGTTTCTGTTCGCAGCACAGAGCCAAAAACTGTTTTTGATTGCAGCCTTGAGGGGTATTTCTTGGCTCATAGTCAATGTTTTAAGCAATGTGCTGCTCTACAAGTCATTACCAATGTTTGAAATCTCTTCCTTCTTGCTATTATCCTCAGAGATGTGGAATGAAGACTATTTACCTTTCCCTCATAGTTCATTATGATCATTAAGCCAGGTATGAGGACTTGTGCATGAGAATTGAATATAGCAGGCCTGTTCTGGCTGTGATATTATTTTCAGAAGAAGTGAGTATATTCAGAAACAAGGCCAAGTTTTCCTTTTTTTCTTCTCCTAACTGTATTTGTGTACAAATATTTCAAGATTTCACAATACCATGCTGTATACGCACTCTGTGCTGAAAGCAGTAATAACAAGGTTTCTCACTGCCACGTTACCAAGACACTTAAACAAGCCTCTTCATTAATAATCTGCTGCCTCTACCTTCAGATTCCAGTGTCTGGTCTCACCACTGCTTGTTCTCTCAGCTGCCTTTCCACCCCCTCCCCCCTCCACTGAATTTAAAGCTATTTTGGGTGTCCCACCTGCCCCCTTGGGTCCTACCAGCTCCTGTGAAACAGATCCTGAGATCATCTCAGAGAAGTGAGGAGTGACCAAGCATAGGTGGGGGGGATGTGAGCACTTGCAGATGTGCCCACACCACACCCACAGCAGCTGTTTCCAGCTGGAACCACCATGTGCTGCTGTGCAGTGCCATGCAGGGGTGCTGTGAGGGTAGGAGGGGGTGTATATCTGCATTGGCACTGGGTTACATGGCAGCAAAAGAGCAAAACATGTTCAGCCAGGCTTTGACCAACCTGGCTATGCTGATTCTAGTCCTGGGGGCAGCTTGGGCTCTGCAGACCACCTTCACTTGGTGCAGTGGAGGTATATCCCAAAGTCCTTCATGGCTTTCTAGTGACACAATTCAGCCCTGTTTTCAAACAGATTCATTTACGTGAGACTTCCACACATTAACAATTACACTCAGGCTCCTCCATGCCAAAATCTCTTTGCAAAATGCAAGTTGCTGTTATAAGTCACTGCAGACAGTGGGTGGATTCATTGTCACATCTGAAGTCTGCAAGTAGTAGTTCTCTTAGCCCCTTTTTCCAAGGAGATGACAATGGTGAAGATCCTGCTGTTGATGGAAGTGGGAACACAGAGAGCAAGCTGCAATGGTACAGAGCCTGAACTGTCCTCTTCTTCCCTTTTAAATTTAGGTTTGGCAGGTCACTGTGGAACAACCTGATATATTTGTTCTCTAGATGGAGAAAACTGAAATTTCTCAGGCTTTTTATTTGTCTTGTTTCATAAGCACTTCACCCATCCTTAAATAAAAATGAGATGTCTGCATAGCCCATGAACACTTTCACACTGTACAGTTTTCTCCTGAAAAGCAAATTTTTTCCTGCTCTGAAGAATGTGGTTTTTTGCTGGGCACATCAATTTGCACATTCTCCCCATTGGCAATGTCCTTTATCCTCTGCTTCCAGGTCACTGTGGCACTACATTGGAGTCTGCAGGAACAGGGACTGTTTCATGACTTGTTCATGTAGCACCTACAAAAATGAGGTTTTAATCTAAACACACATCCCTAGTCCATAAATACAATAAATTGGCATAATGAAAATGGATAAACTGGGAGTGCATTTCATTGTGGAAATAGTACCTAATATGGGAATAATTCCTAACTCCTCAGAGTTCCAGTGCTCCTTTCTGCTTTGCTTTGAGCACTCAAAATCATGCTCACCGCAAGATGGTTTGTGTTAGGAATGATGACATTTGCTTAATTAAATTTCAAAAATATCTAAGTGGCAGCCCTACTGGGCTAGAGTCAAGAACTTTTCCATGTTTTCTGGTGCTCAGGCAATGTTTTTGGTTGGTGACTACTGAGTTTTCAGTTTATGCTCTCAACAACACATTGCTGATGGCAAATATGATCTGACTCTTTGGTCTGGAAGCCTTATCAAAACAAATCTGTCTTTATAACTCAGCTATGCTACACTAGCCAAAGAGAGAGCAGCAGTAACTAATGATTCTATAGATATGTGGATGGATTTTATTAATAATATAACTAGGTATTTTGTTAATGTTACAGTCCCTGAGAGCAAATGCTCATAACCAGGATCATGCTGCATTGGACTCTCAGCACGAAACAAGGCATACATGCTCCAAAGAGGTTGACTGCAATAAAAAATAGATGGATATAGGTAGGATTATGTGGGGCCAGGAGCAGGTATGAGTACAAGGCTCTGCTAGCAGAACTGAGCAATGGGGACAGTGTCTCATCTTGCATGGGGCTGTCACCAAGGTTAAGTCAACCTGTGTCAAACTGTGTCCATGAAGAAAAAGAGATAAGTCATTGCCATGGAAGACTCCCTTCTGAAGGGAGAAGGCCCAATATGCTGGCTAGAACCACTTCTGAGGGAGGTCTGCTGCTTCTCTGGGACATGGGTTAAAGATGTGAAGAGAAAGTTTCTTACCTTCAGATTGTTCTCCACTATTAATTTTTAGGTAGGCAGCAATGAAGTTGCACCAGGAAGTCCAAGGGCAATCAGGGGATTGCCCCTGAAAGCTGAAAAAGCTTTGAAGCTTTTTGAAGCTCTGAAAGCACTTCAGAGCTTTGGGACAATTAGTTAAGGGATCTGGACCACAGGTAGTGTTCTCCCTTATCCTGCCAATTGCAGGGGATGATAAGGAAAGAAATAGGAAGAGACAACAGATCAACAACTGGCTCTGAGCCTGGTGTCCCCCTCAAAATATGGGGGATTTTCATCAAGGGTCAGTTTACATGACAGCAGGGCCACTGGTGCACACCTGTCTCAGAGGGGGAAAAGGATCTTTGCACTGAATACTTGGAAAAATTTGTTCACCAAAGGGATTGTCAAGCATTGGAACAGGCTGCCTAGGGAAGTGGTGGAGTCACTATCCCTGGAGGTATTTAAAAGACATGTAGCTGTGGCACTGAGGGACGTGGTTTAGTGGTGCCCTTGGAACTGCTGGGTTAATAGTTGGACCCAATGCTGTTATAACTCTTTTCCAACATAAATGATTCTATGATTCTATTACTGCATTCTGGCCTATCCACATGCCTTTAAAATCAATACTCAAGATCCTCTCTGTTGCTAGATCAGAACAGGGTTGTATTTTAAGCAGTAGCAAATGTTCAGATACCAAAAAGACCATGTAAAGCTGTACATATAAAATGTGGTTAGTTCCCAGTACTTATGGGGTACTCCTCCAGCTTCAGAGCATGCATACAGCCCCATACACGTAGAAGCTTCCCCAGACCTGTGCCAGTGTCCCTGAAACTTAAAAATGTGGTACATACAGGTGTACTTTCTAATGGCAGCACATTTCAGCATGGTGCAGTATTTGGTGCTAGTGCAGCTCTGAGCAAACAGTAGCTGCTCTGTGTCATCTTTCACTGATGCCATCTTTGCCTTTGCTTCTGTCTCCATTCAATCTGTTTTTACTAGGTTCATCATAGCCACCACAATACTGCTGCTGTGGAGCTCCCCAGAATGTTTGGCCCTATCAGTACGTGGCACAGTAAGCAGAGGTTGTAGGGCTGCTGTCTGCCACGTGAGGAGAGCTAACAGAGCTGCTGGGACCAAGTCATCATGGGCTGAGTACAGTTTGGGGTGAAAAGGCTAGCACAGGCACTCAGCTGCCAGAACACTCATGGGTGGAGAGGAGCCCTGAGGCAGCACTTTTGTGTCATGTCTTCACTTTGAGGTTTGGATCTGGCCTTGAGGGCATCTCAGAGCACTGGGAGGCTTTGAGGGTGGTACTGGGGCTGTGTATGGGTGTGCTGTTGATGCATTATGGAATTCAGAGGGCAAAAGCTTGGTCAAAGAAACAGCAGTTAGCCCAGAGGTGCCTAAAACTGAAGAGAACAGACAGAACAAGTAACCCAGATGTATCCAACTGGACAAAACAAGCTGTATATAAACAGTCTCAAACTGTTTACAAAGTCCAAAAGAAAGAGGAATACAAAAGATTATTTTTCTGTCTGAGAGCAGAGGACACATGCTGGTTCTTTGTCCCTTCCACCAGTGTTGGACAGCTTGTTGCTGGTGATGACATAGTCTGTGCCTGTGGTGTTTTGGGGTGTGGGGCTCCCCACGTTACACAAGCACTTCCTTTGGTCACCCAGCCATTGCTGCAGTCTCTGCCAGATACATCAGGAGAAGCATAACAACTACAGGCACCGCTCATCTGACTTCTTTCTCTTCTGCCCTTCTCCCTGTATCAGAGCACCAAATCATCCCCTGCCCTGGAGCTATCAGCCATTAATAGGGACCTTGCTACTGACAGAGCTCTTCTCAAGCCACTGCAGTCAAGATTAGTCCTGGGAAAGAGAAAGCGAGTTAGATTTTCATCTGCTGCAAAAAAGGAAAAAATTACCATTTTAAAACTCTGTGGTTTTTTTTGTTTTGTTTTTTTTTTACCCCATACCCATGCAGGACAGCAGGGTAAGGCTGCAGCACTGCAGAGAGATGGCTTGTCAGAAGCTTGTCTGCCATGATGAGTAAATAAAAACTCAGCAAAAAGTTCTCCCTTTCCCAAGAGAGGAGGAAGTTGGCAGAGGACATCCAGAGGATGCAAGGGGCTAGCAAACATTGCAAAGATTGGAGTTGCATGGAGTTGCAGATCTCTGGCTAGAGAGAGAAATTGCTTCAGGCGGCCAGAGGATGCTTCATGATCCCTCTGTTAGTGGAAAAGGAGCCTGCTGAAGTGTCTGTGGTGTGCATGAGTGGAAGCAGCAATAAAGTAACTGTGCCAGGATCCTCAAGTGAACAGAACCTGCTGCAAGGAGACATGGTCTGGGTTAGTTGATGACAAGCAGAATTCCCAGCAACAATTGCCTCCTGCCCTGGGATATCTCTTCTTCTACCATTTAGTTCTGAGTGAAGCAATTGGACTGTCAACACTCATGGCTAGACCATGCTCACAGGACCACAAGCCATGTTTCTGTAGCAAAGTGGAGACTGGAGGTGGGCACAACACACTGCTGCCTGTGGGAGAAGGAGAGGTGGAAAGGGCTAGGATTTCTTAACCTTTACTGCTAGCTTCTTGGAAGGAAGACTGCAGGACCAGCTCCTTAGCTAGCATAAAAAGACATGTATCCATGGAGCTGCAGAGTGTTCATTTCCTTCACTAGGAAAAGAACAGAAACACAAAAACGTTGGTTGGAAGAGTCCTCTGAGGCCCAAGGTCATCCAGGCTCCTGCTTAGCACAGGACTATCACATTACATCAAGTCAGCTTTGGCATTGTCTGGCCAAGTCTTGAAAGCCCCCAAAGATGGAGAATGCAGAGTCTCCCTCTCTGGGACATGCTTTCCGCTAATGTCCATTCTCTTCTCCCAAGCTCCAGCCTGGGTTTGTTGCCCCTCATTTGTCCATCTGTTGCTTGCAGGATGGATTGGGGTCTGTCAGTCTCCCCCTGAGGGAGGTGTGATTTGCAGTAGGATCCTATTGGATCACCCCTCTGTCTCCCTGTCTCTGGACTAAACCCACCCAGCTCACTCAGCCTCTGCTCCTAGCTCTACGCTCTGCCCCAGCTCTCTCAGTACCCCTCTGACTGGCTCTGCTCACACTGAAGGGTCCAAAGCAACAGGGTACATCACCAGGGGCCTCTGTGGAACAGAAACTTCCCTCTCCCTGCCAGCTACGTGCCTCCTCCTGCAGTCTGCCAGGCACTTTGTCCTGCTGGTGATGCCAGCACATGCTGGGCCCAAACAAGGTGGGACCTGTAATTATAGCAACATGAAAAGCAGCAGAGGTCTCATTCACTGCAATGAAGATAGTACAGTAAGCAAACAGTTTTAAAATCCAATTTCATAGACACAGAGATTACATTAATCTCTTTTAATAGAGAACTAAACAATTCCGTTTTCAAGACAGGACAAAGCATGGGATATTCTTCACAAAACTGGTGCTTCAAAGGTGCCTACATCAGATTTCCAATCCTAACTCCTAAGCTCCTAATGGTAGAACCGATTGTATCTTTTCATACAGTAGTGCTATAAAACTTGCTTTTAATCTCCTCTTTTTATAACACGCTGTAGCTGCCTGGGCTTGCCTGTGGGAAGCAAATGTAGATTGTCTTTGCCTTCAAATACCATATGAGGAAACTTACCCAGCCCTCACCAACTGATCTTGGGGGCCTGTGGAACAATAAAAGCCCAAGTTATCAAAGTATCTGTAAACTGGCTTCTGATTTCTAGCTGGAGCACCTCCCTGAATCTGGACCCTTTGATTTAAGGTAGCTGCTTTCTTTCACCATGTCTCAACAGGCAGGAAAGAGCATAGCTTTAATTCCTGTTGGCTCAGTGGCATTAGCTCAACATGACTGAAAACCCCCCTCTACCTCTAGAAATGCAAAAGTGAATGTGGATCTACATTGGAATCTTCTGCCCTTGTAGTAAGTACCATGTAATATACAGGGATGTTTCTATAATGCTAAAAATATTGGTGTAAAATTCTTTTCTTGTTGACACTGTTTTGCTTGGAGAACCCAAATTATCTGTCCTGTGGAAGGCACTATTTATTGAACTGGATTGCATGTTTTTAGAGAATTTTCAGGTCTTGTGGTCTAGCCATACCCATTTTGGGTTGATTTCTAGTGTTTGTGTTGTGATTTAGGGCTCTGACAAATGAGCTCCAACAGGTGATGGTGCGGTGACTGAAGAGGGCCCACCCAGCTGCTTTTACTGCTCTGCTGGCAAAGATTACGGTCCCTGCAGTGGAGCTGGCAGAAGACAACGTATGTCCAGGGCAGAGCTGCTCCAAATGGCATTGGAGTTGAAATTTCCAAGGAGGTGGGTTTAGACTAAACAGAAGACTGTGAACTAGACATATTGAGATCTTGTCCATAATGGTTTATGCCCACCTAGAACAGCTCTGCTTCAGTGCCTCAAGTCCTAACAGATCCTGCCCCATGTCCCTGTCCCCTCCTTTACACCAGAACTGGCAGTCATCTGATGCTAATACAAAATTATATAGAGACTTCAAACCAGCCAAATTTCTTCTCATTCACCCGGAAGGTGTGGAGGGGACTAAAACTCCTGAACACCAACTGCTATCAGATTAATTATGATACCTCTCCCTCAGGTAGTGGTAAAAGTGTCTCTGGATCTCAGTGCCACTCTGCCCTGTGGTTGCAGAGTGTCAAGCAGGTGACAGTGTCTTCATCTGCTCATTTGTTTTCCGCCCAAACAATAATCTGGGGCCAGAGCCTTCCCCTGCTGCTCCTGCATGGCCAGCTAGCAATGCTCTGCTGCCGGGGAAGTCCCTTCTCCTTCAGTGTAACCTCTGTTCTGCTACAAGGGTCACCTGCTGTAGTGGTGGCCAGGCTGTCAGGAATGGAGCTGGCATGAGCAGTTGTCTCTTTCCCCTCCTGACTCAGAGGGTGTCTGGCCAGAGACTGCCCTTGCACCTCCATGCAGCAGCAAGCAGGAAGCACAGCAGGAGAGAGTCAGGACTGACTGACCTGAGCAGTATTTCCTGGCTAAATTACATGAGTTTTCCTCTCCCTGCCCCATTACTAACATGGCAAAAATCAGTGGGAAAAAATGCCTGGGCCTTAAATATACAATAAGCCTTTCCCCACCCATTACCACCTAACTGATAAGCTGCTCCAGGCTATCTTGTTTATGTTTATGAGTCTTTAATACCTCGTAGCATTTGCGTTTGCCTTGAAGCTACAGGCAGCTATGTGCTGTAGCGTGCTGAATTTTCGTGCTGTAAGTACAAACAGATGTTTGAAGATCTGCTTTGAAGCAAATCTATGCCCTCTACATTCTCTCCCAAGACTCCTCAGGAGCAGTATGGCTCACTATATTCAGAGGAAAGCCTTGAAGGGCAGTGAGAGAGGAGACACATAGGAATAGCTAGCAGTGGAACAGGAGCACATAGTCACATATCTATTACATAAATCCTTCACAGCAATGCTTCGGACATCTTTATGCATAAAAAAATGTGCAGGCCCTCATTCCTACAGAGCAGCTGCTACTCTATGCATGTCTTTTAGGCTTGCCTAGCTGAAGGACAGACTCACTAGCCAGATCCTTGTTGCCCTCAAGAGCTATTTCCTGCAGCCTAAATAATTTCCCTGATACCGAAAATCTCAGGATGAGCAGAAATAGTAAAACCTGAGCAATGTGCACATATGGCACTTGCTCACTTCTACTGCTTCTGCCAGCTGCTCCTAGGTGTGGAAAAGCTTCAGAAAGCAGACTCAAGTGACATTAAGTAATTTGACTCTCAAAACTCAATTTAGAGTCAAAACCTGTGAGATACCCCATGATACTTCATGCTACATGCAAAATAATGGGGAAGCTTAAACAGCTTCTGCCTCAGGCAGCTCCCAGTTTATGTCAGAACACAACAGAAAGCCTGAGAGGGAAAGGTAAGATGGCAATGGTGAAAGCAGCCAAGATTGTGTGGTGATTGCTGTGTGGGAGGTTGCAGCCAGGACTCTCAAATGACTCAAACCCTTGTGGTATGGTTTTGGTTTTATTTCTTCTTTTCTCACATTTTGAGGGAGAAGAGGGTGTGTCTGGAAGTTCAGATGCTAGCTTGGAACTTGGGTGATCTACATCCAGGTTTCTGCCTTGCCAGTGACTCCCTTGTGTAAGCTGGTCCCATCCTTCTGCCTTTTGCCCCTCATTCTCCAAGGAAGAATGTGCTTCCATACCCCTGAGGTGTGTGAGATTAACACCTGTGAGGAATTCAGCTACAGTATGAGAGTCATATCAGGCCCTGAAGTGGTTTGGTCTGCATTACCTTTTTACCTTTTTACCGTAGGCGATGGACAGCAAAGGGGACCCTTCAGAGCACTCTGTGTAGCTGACTTTCAAATGCAAAGCAATGTTTGACCTGAGCTGCACAGGGAACTGATATTGTGCTGTAAATCTGTCTAATTCACTCTGCAGAATGCTTTTTCTTAATTCTGCTTCATTTCATACCTCTCACATTTCTTGTTTAAACAAGAAAACTATTCACATCTTTATAGAATTCTTTTTCATTTGCTAGTAACCACTCTTTTGTCTTCTATTTCATCTGACAGTTCTTCCTCCCTTCCTCCTCCTCCTCATCCATGAGCTTAGGGGATCACAAAAGCACCTGTCTGGGAGCCTGGAAGCTGCTTGCTGTACCCCTCCTTACCCAGCACCCCTAAAGTGGCCTGAATGGAGAAAAGAGGCCATTCTGGGGGGACAGCTGACTGCTGGAGGATTACACTGTGTACATCAGTACTGTAGTTAACAAGTCTTGTCAGAGCTAGTGGTTCCTGCAAGTCATGTGCAGCAGATCTCATTTAAGAAGCAGTGAAATTTGTGATGTTTTTGTTTGACATCTGCAACCTCAGTGGAAAGAAAGTGTGACTCTTGCCTTGTGTTTGCAGCTGAAACTTTATTAAGGACAGAAAAGAAGATGCACCTCTATTTTTTTAGTCTCCTGCATGCACAAACAGTGTTTTTTCAGTGTAAATTGAGAGGTGTAAGGCTCTGTGGGAGTGATCTCCTTCTAGGAATTTATTTCATGTGGCTGTGAGGGGCTCAGATGGGAAAAAAAAAGAAAGAGGCTCAAATCTCTAGATAACTGAAAGAGTGAAAGCGCCCAGTGAATCCTCACACGAAATTTCCTGTTTCTCCAAAAGAAAAAAAAACCTTTCCCAGGGATCTGACACCTACTTACAGTGTTTTCTGTTCTAGAGAACACCAAGTTACACTAGGAAGTATGACCTGCCCAATCGTAAGTCAAAACTAATAAATATTCTTGGGGTTTGCCTTTTGCCTGCTCAGTGCCAGTTTTTCTGTGCCCAGCATGAGTCTTTTAATAAATTCCCTGCAAACATGAAGGCCAGGAAGGCAGCTCCCTGGCCCTGTTACCCCCACAGTGGCTGACAAAACACAGAAGATCTCAGACAGCCAATGACCCCACATCCCAGCAATGGAGTTGGCACTCCATTTTTGACCTTGCTAGCTGTTCTCAGTGCAGGGCTTCCTGCTCGATCTTGTCTTTCAAGGAGGGACTGTGTCCAGTTTCCTTTTAGAAAGGGCAGTTTTTAAAATTGTCCTTGTTTGAAAGAAAACACTGTGTTGGGCAGCAGTGAAAACGAGAGCTAAATGCAGTCTGGTGTGTGCTGTGCTGATGTGATGAGGCTGGGCCATGAGTCCAGGAAATTTTGCTCATTTCTGCATTGTGTGGTGGTAAGCTGCTCTGTACAGTATTTTTCCTTTACCCTGGAGCTTCCTCCCAGGACCCTCCAGTAACTTGATCTTGTTTTGATAAACCATCATGCAGACACGACATGAAACTTTAGTCCTAATGACCTGTGTTATTTAAAAATCAAATGACACTTTCTCAAGAGAAAGTCCTTTAGTTCCAGTGTTTTCCTAAGATAACTATACCAAGGCAGCATATTACACTTCCCTGTAGTTTCATTTATTGCTCACTTTGTCTAAACTCCTGCATGCCATTGCACTGCACTATTTTGTCATGTTCCACCCCATCATTTCAAAATAGCTTCCCTGTTTGTTTAAAAGTCCAGCAAAAGCTTTAAAGACTTGAGGAAAGTGATGCCATATACTATGTGTAATGATGTACAGCCTGCCGGTTCAATTTCACTGCCTTGTAGCACCAAATTATGAAACTCTGCCTCTTCATCTCCCCTGTCTTCTGAGCTAGCAAAAGATAAACAGGAAAAAGGGGAGACACCTTCTGTTTGATATTGTCTGACTCTCAAGTCAGTTCAGGCTCTGATATTAATAACTTCCTGTTTTGCTGTAAGTCTTCTGATAAGTGAAAAGCCTCCATGCATGTTGACTTTTCATCCTGAGCTTAGGCAACTACATGACTGGTGCATTCCCAGCCCCTGGGCTACAAATTCCAGTTTGATGCCTACCTCCAGGCCAGAATTTTAGAGTTGGAATTCAAATCACTGAAAATTTAGATGCCTAAATGCACAGTTAGTTGCCAAAAGACAAACAACCTGATTTGCTGACCCTGAGTGTGTCATGGGACTTGAAAGGACAGAATCTATACAAATCAGACTAATTTTATTTAGGAACTCAAATAAGGACCCCAATTTGAAATGTTGGGCTGTTTTTCGTTGCTCACGATATGCTCAGAAGCTAGAAACAGAAAAGAGGATCTGCAAAATAATGTGGAGAAAGGTGCATTTGTGTAATATCACTTGTGCAAGACGCTTGTGAAATGTAGGTTATGCTGCATTGCATATTTTTTCACACATGCTTAAAATAGTAAGGCCTTTTCCTTTCCAGCTATAGCAGGTTAGCCCTGGCTGGATGCCAGGTGCCCACTAAGCCAACAGGACAGGGGAGACAATAAGATGGAGAACAACCAGAGGGTGAGATAAGGCAGTTTTATTACAGTGAAAGAAATGAAATAAGTGAGAATCTGCACGTGCATAGGCAAAGGGAAAAGTCAGTCTCTACTTCCCATCAGCAAGCGATGTTTGGACACCTCCAGGAAGCAGGGCTTCAGCATGCTTAATGGCTCCCTTCTATCAGTCCATGGGCCAGCTTGCCTGTTCAGGAGTAAAGTCCCAGGAAATGGGAGATTGTTTACATGATTTAGAACCACCCTAGGAACCTGCCCAAATCCCTCCACACACCCTTCCGACCGGGAACTGGATGCCTCAGGGCAGCTTTTAATAGTTCCTCACCTAAAGATTTTTTCTCTTGCACCAGGATGATGACAAATTCCATGAATTCCATAGAATAACAGTGGCTAATAATATTAACAGTATCAGACAGCTTATATAAGGATTGGCAACAACCCTGGAAGTCTGCAGTAAAAAAATCATCCACATTCAACATACAATCTTTACTTAGAACAACAGAAACAACTAAACTAAACAGAAAGAAAAGGAAAAAAGTTCCCCACACCAGATCCAAAAATAACAGCATCACAATACAGAACAAAAATGGACAAACTACTCAAAATCCACCCCTAGAACCTTCACTACAGTTACAATGCAAATTCCCCACTATCATTCTACTTGATAACATGGTTTAATTGTTTTGCCCAATATTTCTCTCAATTAATATCCTTATCTCAAAGTCCTTGTCGCTGCCCACGTTCTCCACCAAAAACTCTCATGGTTTGACAGTGGCCAAATGCCAGGCACCCACAAAATCTGCTCACTCATCCTCCCCTGCCACAGCTGGGCAAAAGAGAGAAAAGTTTAATGGAGGCTTCATGAGTTGAGATAAGGACTGGGAGAAAACACTCCAAGGACAAAGCAGACTCAGCTTGGAAGTACAAAGTGAACTTATCACTAACAAAGTCAAAGGAGGATAATGAGAAGTAAAATAAGCCCTTAAAACACCTTTTCTTCACCCAGCCCCCTCCCTCCTTCACAGCGCAGGGAGGCAGAGCATGGAGGTTTGATAGTTCACCACCCAAGATTTTCTTTCACTGCTCAGGGAGAGGAGTCCTTTCCCTGCTATGCCATGGGGTCCCTTCCCATGGGAGACAGTTCTCCATGAACTTCTCCAGTGTGCTTCCAATCTCACAAGCAGCAGTTCTCCCAAAACTGCTGCACCATGAGTCCCTCCCACGGGCACACAGTCCTCCCAAAACTGCTGCAGCGTGGGTCATTCTTCCACGGGGTGCACTCCTCCAAGGACAGGCTGCTCCAGCCTGGGAGCAGAGACCTGCTCTCTCCACTGGGTCTCCCACTGGACCACAGCCTCCTCCAGGCATCCATCTTCTCTAGCATGGGCACCTCCCCCACAGGCTGTGGGTGGATCTCTGCATCCCCCATGGATCCCCACAGGCTGCAGAGGGACAGCTGCCTCACCATGCCTTCCCTACAGCTTGCAGAGGAATCTCAGCTCTGGCACCTGGGGCACCTCCTCCCCTCCTTCTCCACTGACCGTGGTGTCTCCATGTTGTTTCCCTCACGTTCTCACCTCCTCCTCTTCTCTAGCTGGAATTAACACCGCGCACACATCTCACTTTGGTTTGATTTTCTTCTTAAATCTGTCATCACAGAGGCATTACCAGCCTTCTTAATTGGCCCAGGCTTGGCCAGTGGCATGTCCATCTTCAGAGCCATCAGCCCTTGGCTCTACTGGACATGGTGGAAGCTTTCAGCAGCTTCTCACAGAAGCCATCTCTGTGGCTCCCCCGCTACCAAAAACCAAGCCATGCAAAACCGGCACACTACNGTGGTGTCTCCATGTTGTTTCCCTCACACGTTCTCACCTCCTCCTCTTCTCTAGCTGGAATTAACACCGCGCACACATCTCACTTTGGTTTGATTTTCTTCTTAAATCTGTCATCACAGAGGCGTTACCAACCTTCTTAATTGGCCCAGGCTTGGCCAGTGGCATGTCCATCTTCAGAGCCATCAGCCCTTGGCTCTACTGGACATGGTGGAAGCTTTCAGCAGCTTCTCACAGAAGCCATCTCTGTGGCTCCCCCGCTACCAAAAACCAAGCCATGCAAAACCGGCACACTGCGAGTTATCCAAATAACTTTCCCTGTGAATTGAACTATTTCCTGTGGATAATACATTGTTTTGCTACCTGCTGCAGAGGTAGAGTCCCCCTGAATGACTAATGCCTGTGTACTGCTGCTCTGCATGACTGGGAACAGTCTCCTGATCACAGTGTGAGACAGGAAAGCTTGGACTTAGCAGTTCTATGAGATTTACAAATCATAACAGCTAATCAAGATTTAAAATGGCTCTGGACTGAAAAGGCTAGCAAGTGGTCCAGCTGTGAGTTAATTCATTAGTTGCAGTAAATATCACTGGAAGAGCTTGTCAAAAGGAAATGTGAAGCAGCTGAAAAGACTCATCCTTAAAGTGAATGTCAGAGGCTTTTGCAGCTGTCATCCAGTGGACTGGAGACTCTGGGCATTGGAGAGAAAATGAGGGTGAAAGACATAAAAATTTGAGCACAGAGGATAAAGTACCAGTTCCCACTGAGTGATTATAAAGGAAGCAATCTCACCACTACAGGGACCTAATTAGAGACTGAATCTCACAACCATCACAGCACTCTGAGAAACCCAAACCAGCGAACGCAGCCCGCTCAGAGCAGCAGCAGGAGGAGGCTCTGCTGCCTCAGCAGCACGATGGAATATCACATTTGTGTAGCTGGGGGCACTTCCAGTGTTCCTGTGTCCTGCTCAGCGATCACTTAGGTCCAGAGGAGCCACATCATTTTCTTGCCTGCCAGCACAGCATTGTCCTGGTCCTACAGAAGGCAACAACAGGCTTCCACTGCCACGTACCTGAGCATTCCAGAGGAAAGGCACCAGGACCCTTTTCCCCAGGCAAACATAAGAGTTAATTGTCAACATTAACGAGACAGATTTTTGCATTTCTATGACTGATCAGATAAATCACTACTTTTCTTGCTCTCCTAAATGTGCAGATCGATGTGAGTCCTCAGGCCTCCCTGGAGACACCAGTGCTGTCAGTCAGAGGTTGCATGTATGGTTCACTCAAGCCTTGGTGCAGGGCTCAGCTCCACCTCACTCCAGCCCATCTGAGACACTGTCACCCTTCCCTCCATCTTTGTGGAAATGTGGAAACCCTGGCTTCAGTTTGAAGCTAATCTTTGGCAGCAATGCCCACTTCTGCTCTAGCTGCTCCCTCCTACCTCTGAGTTGCAGTGCATCACCTCATCATTGGTATGCCAAGCAGGGAATTCTCTGAGTTGGGTCTTTTCTTTGTCTGGTGATTATCTCTAAGCAGCAACAAGTTTTCAGAGGACTTTATTTATGACTGGGTCATTCTGGGTGCTGGTCCTCTGCATTTCCCTCTTGGTGCCAGGAAGGGCTGTGCCTGCAGGAGCCATGCTCTGGGGTGAGTGAGCAGCAGGGTCAGCAAGCAGGAATTCTTGTACCTGGTATTGCCATGAAAGGCACTTTTATGTAATCCTGGGAGGGTTCAGGGGGCTGCAGGGATGTCTTCCATTGTCACTACTAATAGCAGTGACATTTTTCTCTAGCATGATTTTCCAGGCATTGGGAAGGTCTATGCCTTCTGAGACAACTCAGGCAGCTCAGGGAAGAGAAGGGATAACTGCTGAGGATGCACAGATGTATCGTTTTTGGGGGCAGTGGTTTATGGGTCTCCTCTGAAGCTGTGAGGAGGTAGGTGACCTGCCCAGAGAGAGCTCAGCTGACATCTGACAAGGACATTTTCATAGCCAAGATGAACAGATGCCTTTTGTTTTTGTTCTAGGGAAAGCAAAGTACTAGCCTGAAGCCATGCTAGCTTATATCTTTACCATATGAAACAAGCCTAAACCACTTCATTTGAGGTTGTTATTTATTTGGGTCAATAGGAAACATTTCTAGCATTTATTTTCCATTTTTTTGCCATCACATGCTGCTGTTTTCACTCCTATGTATATGTTTTCTTCTCCAACATTTCAGATCTCCTCTCCTGTAATATTTTAAATCCTTATTTGATGATGCAGGTGGAGAATATTAATGACCTTCCATGACCACTCTGACCATAATGACTTGTTTGCTTGACAAGCTGGTTACTTTGTCAAGGTGAATATTAAGTCTATCTGGAGTATCTCTGTGTGTCTTTTGCAAGATTGCTGTTGCAAGCTGGTTTCTTATTGGGCATGCAGTTTCTCCAGACACAGAACACCTTTGAGGGGATGTTTTCCCCTCTGCTTTCCTCCTGAGAGTGATGTTGCTGCAGTTTATATCAATAAGATTTAGATGGCTGTATCTCTGATTTTGACAAGCTAGTGGATGGCAAGCAAACCCAACTGATGAAATTCCACTGATAAAGAAAATTCTCATCCTAGCAACTACCCAGAAAAGTCCACAAGTAGAGATTAGGAGTTAATAACAACTGCACCAAGTCTGCCAAAGCTGCTGGGGGTGTGACCAACAGGCACTTGTGTGGAGCCAAAGGATCACTGCAGTGCCTGCTCCCTGCTGCCCTTCATCAGCAGGTTTGGAAGAGTGCAATCTCAAGAGGGTGATGGGGCTGATGGGCCCATCAAAGTACCAGTTACAGGCAGTAGGGATCAGTCAGGAGCCTTTGTGACAGCTTTGCAAAACATGGCTTAACGCTGCCTAGACTCATTAAAACAGGAAAGGAACTTCTGTCAATTGTCACTGGTGTTGGTGTCTCAGATTGCCACTGGCACGGGCGTCCATAGCCCTGCTTCACAGCGCCAGGGCACAGTGCAGGATCCAGGTGTGTCTCTGCTTGCCAAAGTGGCTGTAGGCAGGACCAAACCTTGCCATGCACAAGCCACCCTGGCCTCCAGAGACCTTCAAATGGTTGTATCCTGCATGATCCCTGAAAGAGGCCAGACAGAACTGCAGCAGGGAAGCTGTAGCATAAGTAGTGCCTTCACATTGTCCATTAGGTATAGTTGAGACACAATAGCAAAACTCAAGTAAATGAAATGCATTTCTAAGCAGCTCCTGTGAGTAAACATGTTGTGTTGTTTGTGAGCTGCAAGCCACGTCAAGTGGGGTGGGTCTTCCACAGAGAAATTGCTGCCTCTGGCCCCAAAATATCATTGTAAGAAGGTAAGAAAAACATCCAAATTTCTCTCAATTCTTTCTAGATGGTACATTATGAGCAACTGGCAATCAGACCACTACAGATATAAAAAATTCAGTAAACATTACTAAGCAACACAAAGAGCAGAAAACAGTGTGTATTTTCTGAGAAAATTGGGGGAAAAGTCCTATGCCACTGAATGCTTTGGGAGAATAAATCCTAATAGCTACAGTAGCCAAATGTCACCTGGGACCAGTGTGTGAACAAGTCTTTTGTAATATTATTTGGTGAATGTCTCAACATCTTGAGCTCATTGCAGAATAGAAAAGAAAAAGTTGGCCATGTTTTCTGGTGGTAGAGGAACATTAATTTCTCTAACCCTGTGTGGTGGTATCTGACCACCTTGGATACCTGAGGGGGCAGGTCAAAGGAAAGCAATGTGTGGACGTGGTTTTCAAAGGCACCTATTTCCAGTGAGTGTGAACCTCATTTACTGCTAGGAATAAATTTCTTCCTGGCATACTGTAAAAGAAATAGTAAAATAAACAAAAGCATGGTATACTTAGTAAGATGAGGCAAGCATTTGTAAGAGGTGCCTTTGTAAGATGAACCTCAGGGCTACGCTACCCACAGGCAAACCAGCTCTGGGTGCCATGTGAGCTCTGTGGGCAGATGCTGGGCTGCTCCTTTCCCAAGCAGATGCTGTCCTGGGGCTTCTCTCCTCCCGGCAGCAAGGAGAAAAAGCAGCTTTTACCATCCAAGTGCATGGCATTCCTGCTCCTCCTGGGTGGAAAAGAAAGGGAGGTCTTCTCCCCCTCTGCCCGCGAGGGAAGCACTGACTGTTGGTGTGAGGGGCGGGAAGCTGTCTCAGGGCAGACCTTGTTCTCCACAGCGACCTGCCCCCCAGCCACTCCGTGCCCTAGACCAGTGTGCTGGGATGCCCTGGCCTGGCCCTCCCAGGCTCCCCCTCTGCTCTGTAGCTGAGCTCTGCCACTTTCTGTGCTTGGAAAGGCAGAGGTGGGGGAGCAGGCTCCCGGCAGCTCCAGAGGAGCAGAGGGTCTCCATCGGGCGTATCTCCTTGTAAGAGATGAAGAAGGCATCTCTGCCGTAAGGGCTGCAGGCAGGAGCAGCCACCAGCCTCCCTCTGCAGCCGGCAGCACTCTGCCTTTTCTCGTTGTTTATTATCGTGTGTTTCCCTGCAGGCCGGGAGCCAGGAGGGCTGGCGCTTGGGACACCTCCTCCTGATGGGCTGCCAAGGACGGTGGCAGTGTCCTCCCGCCCAGGGCGGTGGCCCCGGGCACACGGCATCCGTCCCTGCTGCTCGCCCGACCCTCCCCTCGAGACCTCCTTCTGCTGGGAGAGGCAAGGTAACCTCGCCACTGAAAATAGCTGGGACGGCGGCCAGCGGAGATTAATGGCTTCATTAACGTCCCCAGTTTATTTATAGGCTCAAAAATGCCTTGGACCTGCAAACTGAGCACAGTTGCTCCGTGTAAGGCAGAGAAGCACAGGTCTCCTGCTTCTGCCTTTCCCCTTCCTGCTATTTCATTCTGATTGCTGGGACTGTAAAACCTCTGGAGCAGGCACTGTTTCTCATTGTGAAGCTACTTTGTAAACCTTCCTAGCTGAAGGGACACACACAGATACTATTTTATTTTTTTTTCCAAGAATGCTGTATTTGTCTGATCTCCTTCTTCTACCAACTTTTTCTGTGCACACTGTGTCTTGTGGCCCTCTTGGAGAAAATTCTCTTTTTGATGAATTCCTGAGGCAAAGGCTGAGCAGCCATCACAGGGATTAGTGATTTCCCACCTTGGGTTCTAAACTGTGAGCTCTGTGGGAGGAAGACTGAGATTCTCATAGCTGTGGAGAGCATGGAGAGCACTTAGGACATGTAGGGCCCTAGTGAGAAATGCAGATGCAGTTCTAGTGATCGTGGAGGTCTTCCAACAAAAGCCAGCAGAGCTAGCCCAGCACCCAGGTCCTCCAGGAGCCTCAAGGGACTGTTGAGAAAAGAAAAAGCCACCCCAAGTGGGTTGGCCCCAGAAGAGGAGTTTTTGGCTCACGACCTGTGGCCATACTTCCTGGCCTGTGACCCAGTGGTCAGTGAAAGGTAATTGAGAAAGAGACTTGTTGTCAGCAAGCACAAATCCAAGGGATAGGCTGTGTGACTGGAGATAGATGGCTCCATGAGTATGAGAAAAAACTAAAAATGCCTGTCCTCACACCCAGAAGCATGGATCACCATCGTGGAAACTCATGGAAGTGAGGTTGTTTCAGAAAACAGCCAGCCTTCACTTCACTGTTGCATTTTTGTTGTATCAATCTGAGATAAACTCCTTTGGCCAGTCTCCCCTTTGCCCTCATCTTCTAGGGATTAAATAAAGAACTAGCAGAGAACAACTCAAACCTCTGTGGTCTTAATTTTCCCTCTGGGCAGTGAGAATACTTCAGGGCAGAGTGAAGGAGCCCAAAATGGTAGAAGGACTACTGCCACTACAGGCAAAGCCACAGCCCTGGGATGGCCTCACCCTGCCAACAACTGGTGGTTTGGAGGCATCTCCGGGCCTTGCTTTCCCCTTCCTCTCTTTCCCACGTGGGTTCTTGGCTCCAGATCTCCTCCATCCCGTCTTGGCCAGGCCCCAGCTCTCCTGGGATGGGGCTGTGATGAGGATGGGAATGCCTGCTCACATCTCACTGTCCACATCTGTTGAATGGGACCATGACACTCTAATTTTATATGGAAGTGTTCCAGGCCAGGTTGGATGGGGCTTTGAGCAATCTGATCTAGTGGAAGGTGTCCCTACTCATGGCAGGAGAGTTGGAACTGGATGGTCTTTAAGGCTCCTCCCAACCCAAACCATTCTGTGATTTTCTACAGTCCTGGAAGGGCAAAAGCAGACATGCAATTCTTCAGCTATCCAAAGATCATAACTGATCTTTGAAAGAACATAGAAATACTCTCTATGCCTGACATACATGAGATCCTGTGTAATTTTAAAAGCTTCAAGAAAAAGACAAGTCATATGCAGCACCTGAGACAAAGGCAGGAAGAGGGAAAAGAGTCGTGTTTAACTGTACTCCATTTATTCTAGGAAAGAGACACATTTTATATGGTTGTGTCTCATCTAAATTCCTGAACATCTGACCAGGAAAGTCAGTGCAACTTTCTCACTAGGCAGATGTCAGACTAGGGGAGTGAGTCTTGTGACAAAAGAGACCATCTGCATCTCAAGCTGATTACCTGCTTTAAAAAATAAATATAAAAAGTAGAAGTTGTTTTGTTGTTGTTTTTTTTTTTTTTTTAACAGGGTGGCTAAACTTCATTTCAGCTCTGGGACACCTTCCCCTGAAGGCTGGTGCTACCCAGCTTCTGTGACAATACTCACCCCTGATACAGAAAGCAAGAGCTGGGTTGTTTTTTTTGGTTTTTTTTCCTGTTTCACTGGGCTACACCCAGTTGTAACCATATTTAACCTTCCTTTTTCTAGCTGCCAACACTGGGTGGCACTAAGTAACTCCTGACATTTTACAAAATTGACTCTAAAACCTTGAATCACACTGATTTGGCTCCACTCTGTCTTTACAGCAAATGATTTTGTTTGAGGAACTTTGGATCATATGGTTGTTGCATAGAAACATCTGACTTTCATGGCATATTTTGTACTTCCCTGGTTTGTTAGGTTGTTAAAACTCTCATGAAACTCTGGCCTTACAGCCTGGTAAAGGTTCAATGTGCTGTTGGACTTGAAAGCCAAATTTCCTGTACTGAGTTGAGAATTTATGGAATACTTGAATATATACACCTGAATATCCAATCTGTGCTTTATGTCAGAGGTTTAAATAAGTCTCACTGAAAGGCTGAGGTTGAAAGGCACCTCTGGAGATCACCTGGGCCAAATCCTCTACTGGAGCAAGGTCAGCCAAAGCAGGGTTAACCAGGTGGTCCCCAAAGGGTTCCAGGAGCCTGTTGCCTGTCCCAGAGTTTCCTTGTCAGTCTCTAACCAGAGCCTGGACACTGCCATGTCTGCTGGCCACCACTGCCAGCTACACTCTGTAAAAGTCCTGCAAAAATAAATCAGCT
Source organism: Urocynchramus pylzowi (assembly GCA_013397555.1). Taxonomy (NCBI): domain Eukaryota; kingdom Metazoa; phylum Chordata; class Aves; order Passeriformes; family Fringillidae; genus Urocynchramus; species Urocynchramus pylzowi. Next base: position 587,445 of record VZRH01002464.1, read on the forward strand.
TTAAAAGAAGCACCCCCACAAACATGTGGCTGTCACCCCCACTGGCTGTGCTCTCCCTTCAAGCACCCCAGCCACCCTTTAACCAGCCTGTAGTGGCTCCAGTGGGCTCTGGGAGATGCTGGTGCATATGATGATAGAGGTGGCAAAAAATCAGGCCCAAGTGGTTTGTCCTCAGAGGACATCCCAGGTCTGTGAGCAGCCTGATCTAGTGGCTGGCATCCATGCCCATGATGGGGGGTTGGCACTAGATGATCTTTAAGGTCCCTTCCAACTCAAACCATTCCATGATGCTGTGACCTGTGGCCATTCTACACCACCTGTGGAGCCCCACTGCCATGCCCTGGTAACAAACATGACCATTGTTGTGCGTGTACCTGTGCCCAAGAAGGTGTTTACATTCTAACAGACAGCAGATGGCATAGCCTGATGGGCTCATAAAGATGTGTGTCCTGAAAGAAACACCAGTGATAGCAGCTGAAAATCCTCAATATGGAAATTAAGTGAGCAAGCCTTGACAGACTTGCCATGGCCATTCTGAGAGCAGTGGGAGAGGTGCAGCTGAGGAAGAAGCTGCCCAGAGTGAGAGATGGTAACTGCTGAAGGTCCTTAATGTCTCCAAGCAGAAGAGCAGGCAGAGGGTGAGACCATCTGGTGGCTACATGAGAGCCAGGGCAGCAAGGATCATAGATGAAGCAGCACCTGCAGCATCCCTTCCCTCTCCTGTGGCAGTGGGAAGGGGGTACAAGTAGAGGCAGTGCTGTCTGAAGAGCAGCTTACTCACTGAAAAGCACCATTTCTGGTTGACCAAAGCCATCTGCCAATCGGTGTGCAACCATTCATCACAATTAGCCCCAAAAATTAGAAACACAAAAATGGCTTGCTTTGTTGCTTTGAGGTTCTTTTTACTTATTTTTTGAAGCTGATCTCAAAAGGAAACCTCAGCTGGAGCGAGGATTTACCCGACATGCTGTGTCTTCAGAGCGTGGCCAAACCAGGACAGCCTGCAACGGGGCTCTCCTAATCCTCTTGCTCAGGGTAGAATTATTTTCACTGTTTATTGGACCAGATAGAGCAGGAATACCAGCAGGACTAAACTGCCTGCCCCAAAGAGCAGGCCTGGTAGGTAGTGGACGAGAGCAGTTGTCTCAGAGCAGCACTGGCTGCTCAGGGCCAGCCAACAAAAAAGAGGCTGAATTTGACAGCATAGCATGGCACTTGACTCCAGCTTAGCTTGGCCCTGTGTGTTGTGCCCATGGGCCTAAGAGCAAACAAGTATATTTGTAAGTTTGGTGGGGTTTTTTTAGCCCAGCATAAAATGCCCGGCATAAAATGGGAATTTTATGCTGGGCATTTTCAGCTCACCAGTGCTGAATTCCATAGGGTGTGTAGCATGGCCTGGACTGAGGCATGAGAGCGTTCAGGGGAGCTGGAGGATGGAAAGGCTGGTGGGACCATGCTGTAGGAACATCCTGAGAGAAATGAGACAGAGCTTGTTCATGTGGCTCTTGCAAGCTTTCCCAGGAGTATCCATGCCCAGAGCAGCACTGCTTGGTGGCTGGAGAGAGCTGCTTGTCCTGGTCCAGAGGACAGCATAGGTGTGTGCTGACCAACACCACAGGAACAATCAAGGATGAGGACCCAGAGTCAGCTGGGGAGCTGTTTCTGACATTTTAGGCACACATGACAGGCATAGCTACATCACCAGCAAAGAAGAGATGGACTGCAGCCCTGGAATTGTGTTCATTGTCTGCTGGGCTCTCTGCTAGCTCTGAGGCTTTGATGCCACGAACTCCAAGTAGCTGTTTCCAAGGTAAATGTTCTCCTTGGGAAGCAAGCTCTAGGCACAGTGTCTGTAAGCCCAGGGGTACCACTCTGCCCTGGCCTTTGTGCTGAGCAGTGTAGGCACAGCAAGGCACAGCCAGTCTCCTGCCTCTCTGTGCTCCATCTCCATGTGCCTCTGGTCTGCCTGGCACACTGGGTGTGATATTGCTTCCAGGAAAGCTTTTTAAAAATATTTTCCATATGAGAAGCAGAACTTGCATCCTGTGTGCTCTGAGGCTGTGTTGTAGGCAGTGGATTGCAGTGGGTGATAGCTTCTCTTCATAGGCCTTGTGGTGGAGAACAAAGTTACCTTGGGAATCTCCCTTTCCATTCCCGTGAGGGTTTTGGGGTTGACCTGTATCATGCTTTTTTAGCCTTTAGTTTGACTGCCAAACAGAAAATCAACTATTGGAAGATCTGCCTCGTCAAACAGACAAAAGCCCCAAGAGGCAGAAGCCCTTTGGAAAGAGGCCTTGGCTTTGCAGGGATCATGAGGATTTGGGCAGAATTCAGGCAGAGGATAAACCCCACTATCCAAGAGGATAACTTGAGGAAAGGGAGTTGCACAGGATTTTTCCACTGCTGTAGGAACCTTTGCTGTAATTCAGCTCGTGTTGATTAACCCTGGATGCTGGATTCTTAAAAAGTGATTAGTGAGATCACCCTGGAAATAGAAACAGATGTGCCATCTGTTACGCAGTGTATGGGGCTGAGAGGGAGGTTTTGCTGAAGCACTGAAAGAAAGGAGGAGATCCTAACACTGAAATGAGATTTCACTCCTGTCACCTTCCTGTTTACCTCCCCAGAAGCTAATCAGCCCTGTGAACATGTGAGGTGAACTGGTGGGATTCACTGTGAGTGGACTGGAGCTGTAGTTTTGGCTAGTGACTGGGTTAAGAGATGAGCTATGGTGGCATCTCAGCCTTCAGGGGAAGACATGATATAGGACTTGGTGTCAGAGACACTCTCCAAACACCTGGAATCCCAAAGCAGGAAGTCTGGGCTTCCATCTGAACTTGTGCTGCTGCTGCCTCAGAGCCTCTTTCCCCTCAGTGAAATGTAAACTAGAGGTGGTTTTTTTTCAGTCCTTCTGCGGAGTTGTCCCTGTGCTGTATCCCTGCCCCAAAGTGCTCTCCCATCATCCGGTAGTGACTCACTGCAGGTCTCAAGGATTATCAGAAGCACTAAGCAGCTCTGAGACAGCAATTGCAATTATGTTTCTACAGCTGTGATTGTCCACAGCCGTGCTTTCTGTCTTCCTCTAGAGCAACGGAGGATTTTAAGGAATGGTGCAAGGCTGAAGAAGGCAATATATCCATATGTGCTTTCCTAAATCTAATCTGGCATCCTTCTGGCTGCCATAACCTCTGGAGAGCAAAGTGCACATTTGTGCTGTTCCTAGCACTGCTGCCTGATAACCAGTCTCTGCTCTAGTAGGGGAAGCACTGCAGCACCTGGGGGAACGGCAGCGGGCTCCCTTTGATCTGCAAGGCACCTCGCTCAGCACAGCTGCACTGCCAGGTAGAAAACTGGCAGGATTCTTGTCTTCTGCTTCCTTTTTCTCAGACTGAATCTCAAGTCTCATACTCAAAAAGAGCCTCTGGCAGGCTCCATGTAAAAATATAACAATATTACTACTATTCATTATTCATGCATACTATTTATTATTCATATTCAGGAGCAGAGAAGGGCCATTGCTTTATGACCATGCAATAAAACAGGTCACTGCTCCCTGTGTGCTTTGAAGCCCAGGACATGATCCAGTGGAGGTAGAAAATGGCACATAAAAGGGATTGCTACAGTGGATCCCTTTGCAGAGACCAGACCTAGATACACAACACATCTACAAAGCACAAGAACAGCTCCACAGTGGAAAAGGAGCCCAGCATCCAGCTGCTTCCATCAAGCAGAGGTGTTGCAAGGGAGGCTGAGCACTGCTTCACCTTTGGGGATCTGCTGAAGGTGGAGCCTGCTGGCATTGTGCTGGTTTTACCTGGGTAAAGCCAGCTGTCCCTTAAAACAAATGACTTAACTGCCCTCCTGTTGCTCCTCTTGCCCCACCTCTACCCACTATTACCTGGCCTTATCTCTGGAGTCTCCACTGGGACCAAGGTGGGGCAGGTATGCCACGAGATATGCCACGAGGAGGAAGTGGACCAGATGGACTCAGCATGCAGTTGTTCTTTACATTTCCAGAATGTCATCTTAACCCCCACCAACTACCCCAGCTCCAGCATTTCACAGCCATCCCCATAGCTTGTTCCCCAGGATGCTGGAGGAGCTCAGTTTGGAATTCAGGAGGGTAGAGGGGACAGCCTGGAGGGGATAACTCACCTTCTGGAGGCCAGGGCACATCTAGGACCAGGTAGAAACTTCAAGAGCTGAGCCACCATCTCCCCCCAACACCACCTGTACGGTGAGGAACCTGAGTAGACCCCACCGGCTCCATTCACTCCAACAGGGATTTGGGGATACAAAAATGTGAGGTGAGCAAGAAGGGCTCAGGTTTGCTCTCTGGTTCCCTATAGAGGCTTTTTGGCACCTCACAGAGGGGTTAGGGGACAGGCAAGCCCAGCACAGGGGGAAAGCAGGATGCTGTGGAAGCCTGTGGAGCCACCAACCCCACCAGCATCTCTTTTTCCCCCCAGCAGTGGCAGCAACCCTCTGCCTCCCATCCCAAATGGAGCTGCCCCCCAGCAAGTCCAGCTGTCCTCGAGGATGACACGGCTCTTCCAGGCTCTCACTTGTTCACGCAGGGCTGATCCAAAAAAGATGTTGGCAGAAGATGTTACAGACCTTTCAAAATCCCTCTTCATACGCCAGCACTTCCTGCTCTCCATCCTCAGACAGAAATCACACAGGTCTGGACCTCATTCCCCAGCCCTGGAGCCCTGGCAAGCAGAAGGCAGTGCCCAGCAGCAAGTCCTCCCAATGACTCCTTCTAAAAACACTCTCACCAAAGAGTTGATTAACACTACCAAGTGCCCTCTCTGAGCACCATGTGTCATGCACAACAATCACACACCCACTGCCCAAGGAGAGGATGGGGTCCAGACTCCTCCTGCAAGCCCTAATGGGTGAGGGGACAAGGGATGGTACCAGGAAGGGCAGTGGTTATCCTCGGAAAAAAAGTCACATAATAAAAATTTTCATCCCTCTCAATTTCTCAGATGCAAGCCATGGAAACAAAAAGACATTGTTACTCTCTATTTCCATGGAACTTTATTCAGAAAAATGGAAAGCACATTTAAGAAATAGGAAGAAGGATGTGGGGAGCCTTGCCAAAGGTGTCTGAAATCTCTGAGTGCACCTGCCTGGCTGTGTTAGCACTGCTGGACCCTGTGCCCTGGGGCTCAGTGATGCTCAAGGGACAAGGCAGTGCACCCATGGTGGGTTTTTCTCCAGCCAGCATTCACACAGCTGGAGCAAGGACACAGGAGGAAATGCTGGTGGTCCTGAAAGCTCTGTTTGAGCAGCTGAAAGGAGAGATGTTTCCCCCCATGGTTTATTGGAAAAGCAGAGCAGAGTGGCTGCCAACCCAGCGACGAGGTCCCCAGTGGGTGATGAAGGTCTGCACTGAAGGGTGAGCTCTGACACGGCAGCCCAGCCTCCTCTGGGACAGAAACCACTCAGTGCTGGACCTGCAACCACCCACAGCCATCCTCACACTACCCTTGGGCCTGCCTGCCCAAATAACTCAGTGATAACTCCCCCTTCCACACACCAAAGCATAACAACACATTTTTTCCCAAGTGTTTAGCAAATGTAACCTCTGTGTTTCATACCTTTCACTCATTGATCAAGCTGATGTGTTTCTCTTTTGGACAAATAGTCATTACATCTGAAAGTTTATGGCTTGGCTTTGAAGTTAATGTTCTCTGAGATGAAGGAGAAAGTTCACACTTCTTCTATTGCTTCCAGCCCTTCTGGCTGCAGACCAGATAAGAGAGTGATGCCTTCAATTTACAAGTGATGACTATTTTTTTCAGGCAGAAAAGCTGAAAGACTTCTTAATGCAATAATGGCTTGAATATTGCTATAGTGCTCAGCAAAATGCTAGAAAAGGAGGGAAGTGAGTCCATGAAACATATGGATGCCTCAGACTGGTTATTTCTCTATTTACAGTCTCATTTCCATCTGAGGCTGTGTTTCCCTTCCTCCACTCTTTCACTGTTGCAGCCTCTCTGACTCTGTCCACAAGCTGTCATTTTCTGCCAGCAACCTTCCTGTGTGGGAGAACAGCCTTCACAGCCAAAAGTTTTCTCCTGCTTAACATTAAGAGGTCTCTCCCTCTAATTCTCCTTGAATAGGTAAAGAAAATGCAGTTTTACAGCACACTCCATTAACAGCCAAGACTCAGTGTTTAAGTTGGAGGGTGTTAAGGCATCCAGTTCCTTCACACTCATTTGGAAATTGCAGCCTTGGTGTGACCTTTTGAAGCCTCCTACTTCTCCTCCTTCCTACTGCAGCATCAGCTCCTTCAGCCTTCACTGGGAGAAAGATTTTAGAAGCTTTTAGGAGCAATCTGCACAGAATGCTTGGAGCCCAACTGTCTCTACCTGCAAGCTCTAGGGAGAGAAAGCAAACTGAAGAGACTTTGGAGAGGGATTGGGTTTCCCAGAGATCCATCAAGCCAGCTTTGGGAAGTCTCTAAAGATGGCAGAGCCACCACCTGAGTAGAGGTGCCTGTGCTTGCCCACATCCTGCTCCCATGCCCACCATATCCCTCTAGGCCTCTTCACTCAGAAGTGGCTTTTCCATTTGACCCCACCAGTCACAGGACTAGACAAAAAAAGAGATGCCAGGAAGACCTAAGTGTATCCTTCAGCTGGGGCTGTCTGAGCTGTGAAATGTAGCTCTGGCAAGAACTCCTGCAGAGCGTGCACAGTATTGCCAGTATTTTGATACTGCTAATGAGTAGATGCTTGTATAAATAAAATACCTTCTGATATGTGATTTACAAAACATCAAGATTTTCAGTAATTCAGGGTTGAATTACACCCTGTTGTAGCACATAAGGGGAGGGATTAGGGCACTGCAGCTCACAGCTGGACAGCTAAACCCACTTCTCCTGTTCAATCGTCTGCCTTTGATCTGTTTCTCTTTAATATTCAGCTGAAAGGCATCAGCCGTGCTCAGATCAGTAAGGTACCACTGCAGGAATGCTTGTGCTCTTTGTAAAGTGAAATTTGTCACCTGACTGGAGGAACCACAAGCCCCCCAGTAAATCCCACATCCCTCCCTATTGTTGGGTCAGATGCTGCTGAGAATTGTCAGCCGAGCAGCACAAGGCTCTCAAGCCTCCATGGCACAACCACAAGGACCCACCAGAAAATCCCTCCCAGGAGGTGATGAAAAACCCCAGGGTGCCACCAGCATCCCCCACACCAGCCAACAGAGCCCCTCCATCACTACAGACCTGCAGCATCCTTTGCCAAATGCAGAAGTTCCCTTTTGTTGACACCTGTGCTGTTCATTTATTTGCCTCTGCCAGCATGACCAAGTGATAGGATGGGCTCTGCAGGATTTTCTGTTGATCCTCCTCCATGTCTTGGCATTGGGATCTGGCTCGCTGACCACTCAAGAAACTTCCCTTTCCTTTATTTCACTCCATTTCATCCTTTGATGTAATGCTAAATAAAATCTACTTATTGTTAACCACACCTCACAACAGCAGTGTTTGCTGCTGGTTTAGTTTCCAAGTAATTTAAATAAACAACTGAGCCATGAGGAGAAACTACAAAAGATCCATTTCCCCTGGACATCATGGCAGGCCATTAATATTTCTTTAGCACATGTCTTTGAGGCTTGAAATACATACCTTGGTTTGTCAAATGGGATAATTATTAACGTTTCCAACTATCCAGCTAATGAGTTCCTGTGTTGCAGGGAATGTGGTGTGGTACGGTGTTTCTCACACTAATTTCTTGGGAAATCTGGGCCTGTAATTTGGTGCAGTCCTCACAGCAGGAATGGGTTTCATCTTCTAAGGTGACGTCAGCCACTCTTGTCCTGGCATTAAAAGTCAGCCAATGTCCCTTCCAGCTTTCCCAGGCAATCAGCAGCCAGAAAACCAGTGTTGTGCTTGGGAACACCAGCATCAGGAAGTGTGAAGGTGGTTGTCCTGCCTCTGGTGTCGGGGCTACCCTCTAGGAACCAGCCCCAGTGCAACACCCCCCCTGTTTCAGTGAATGCCCAATCCTTCCTTCAGGAGCACCTACAAGTGCTTGGCAGTGCCACACTGGGGACACAATGGATAGATCTCCCCCCAGGAGAACTCAGGGGTTGGAAGTCACTTGAGGGTCTTTGATGCTTTTCTCTCCTTCCCCTGGGGGAGGCAGGGCCATTGGGAACGGGGCTGGGTACCAGAGACACTGGAGCATCCCGGGGACTACCAGGGGCACCAGGACATCCCGTGCTGTGGCTCTGCTCTGCTTTTGTGGTGCTGCCTGCTCACTTCCATTTTCAGAGGGTGGCATAGCTGAAAGTGAAGCTCTGCACCCCTCGGGGGAGACATTCTGGAGAACACCAGCCGGTTCCCCGACTCCACCGCAGAGCAATATTGTTTCACCACAAAAAAATCTCACTGGCCAACACACAGCAGGTCTGGAGCAGCCCCTGAGAAGCGCCAGGCTCTGCATCCCATTAGGGCTGCCCGGAGGAAGCTGGACAGGATTTTTATTAAATCAAGCTCAGTCAATGCTTAAAGAAGGGCTTTTTTGAATTACGAGCTGAACCTCATGTTTGGTGCCCTGCCAAGCTCAGGATAGTGCGAGGAAGAAAAGGAGATGTATTTTTGGACTCCATGTCTGCTAACAGGCTGTTAGATAAAATTAAAGAGGCTGTTTATAAAGAATCCGCTGGTGCTGAAGCAGATGTGGAGGCCCGAGTTTATGACAAGATATATTTCTGGTGTTGGCACGAACAATCAATTTCATTCAGGGCTTTCCTCATGCTGTAATGATTTGTTGGTTTGGGGTTGATTTGTTTTTTATTTATTTCATTATTTTAACTGAAGCTGGCACAATGCCCTCATTACTTGTGATAAACTTGTTTGTTTACTTATGTCGTGGTAACCGGAGAGCTGGGCTCAGGCTCTGCTTCCTTGGACGCTGGTTGTTTCCTACCAGAGCACTTGGAGCTGTCTGACACTGGCACTGTGTTTCAAAAATACACTGCTTTCCTCAGCCTTGCAGGCAGCAAGGGCATCACTGTGCTTTTACAGGAAAAATCAAGAGCACAAGTGAAGGCACACTGTCATTAATTATGTATGGTTTGGGTTTTGCCTGCCTTGCTGCTCCTCTTTGGACCCTACACTGAGTCCTGACTTCCTTATGGCACAGATAAAAACTTGAAAGAGAGAAGCCCAACATGATTGCTGTGATCTAAATCTACAGCAGGGCATTGCATATGGAAGGCATAATATTTGATGGCAAATTTTTGTTTGACATTATAGTAGAAGTTAAGGGGAAAGGTGTCATCCTTGGCCTAGGGTTTCATAAGTGCCACAGGCAGATGGGCTCTTTTAAACCTTCTCCTCTTCCAAAAGGAGAAACTCACAATCTGGACTCAAGCAAACCTTAAAGTCATAAAATTCCAGGTTCCAATAAATCTTTGTTTTATAAAAACACATCCAACATATATCAAAACAGAAACTGTAAAAGGAATTAAACATGTGTGTGTCACATATTCTGCTGGATGCTCCTTAATAGTTTTGCAGGATCAGTGGAATGATGAGGTGCAGTTTTGCTCTGTGGAGCTTTGGCACCTCCCTGCAGCGCTGTTGGGCTGCCCAGGGTGCCCACCTGGAACACGAGCCGGCACAAGGGGAAGGGATGGCAGCTCCCTTCTTTCTCAGAGCAGACAAGCTGGGCTGTAGCTGTACCCCACAGGCCCTGAGCATCACAACATCTTCCCCTTGGGGGCCCAGCAAAGTGGGGACCTGCTCCTCCAGCCCCAGCGAGTGGCAAGGCCATGGCAAACAACACTGCTGTAAGTCAAAGGGAGGGAAATTAAAATGATATCTGGGAGGAGGATTTGCCTGCCTGTTCCCGTAAAGTGGAAGAGCAAAACAAAAATGAAAGGAACTGGGATCACGCTGCAGAGACACAGATTTTAACAAGCTCCTTTTCAGGGCTTTAAAAGATTATGCATGTGACGTAATCTTGACATTTCCTGGCTGACTGGTGATTTCCTCGGATCAAATACCCGGAATGCTGGGGACTTGTCACCACCTCGTGCAGCTCCTATTACTTGCAGCACCCCGGGGGACTCAGAAGGAGTGAGGCACAGGGCTCTGGGTCAATGGGCAGGACCTGCACCCCTCTCCCTGTGCTCCCTCTCACCCTGGCTGGGTGAGACATGGAGCACACACCTTCCCTTTTAGAAATTCCCCTTAACTTTGAGGCTATTAAGGCTCCTGGCCATGGGTCCTGCACCCAGAAGCCTTGGCAGAGAGACCAAAGCCTGTGAGAAGCCTGGCAGGGACAGACCATCAGACCTTGTAACAATACATCATCTATTTCTTTCAATCTGTTGTAGAATGACAATTTTATAAAATTCCAAGTGACTTGCTGGAGTAGTCAAAACCAAGACCAAAAGCTAACAAAGCCCTATAAATTTTGGGAATCTTCTTGTCATGAAGATTCATCAGGTTTCTGCTTGTAGTGTGCTGAAACTAGAAAGTTATGAGGAAAGAGAAAAAAAATGCAGCAAAACATTTATTAGCATTTTGTCAAGCATTGGGACAGGCTTCCCAGGGAAGTGGTGGAGCAGCCAAACCTGGAGGTTGCAACCAGAGCAGGGACCAAGCAGGGCACAGTGGCAAACCCCCATCCTGACTTGAGATCCTCCCACCCCTGCTGTAGTGGGCAGAAGGAAAAAAACCACAAACTCTTCCCAGAATTTTTTTAAATCTGGATTTCCAAAGAGTGTCTAAATTTGGGTTGCTCAGGAGCTCTCTATTATTAATTACCCTAAAATAGGTACAACCAAAGGCAAACAAAGAAGCACCTGTCTGGGAAGCACTCATACCATGACCAAAGACTCCAGGCAGCTCTTGCTCACCTCCTCTTCCCCACCAGGGAACCACTGGCAAACCAAGTCAGCTGGAGGCTGCAGGTGCCAGGGGATCAGGGTGGTGGGAGCTGCAGGGGTCACCCTTCTGCTCCTGACCCAGCAGGTTCAGGCTGGCAGTGCCTTTTGCTGTGTGTAAACAGGGAAGCTGCAGCTGAGAGGTTAATGCAATTCCCCTCTAAAAAGTATTTAGAAAGGGCATTTGAAAGAGTGTCACCAACTAGTTTAATGCAACACCAGCACAGCTTTAGTAGTATTTAAAAAAAATTAATCCTAATATTAAAAAGAATATATATATTTTGTTACGATTTCCATGCAAACAGTGTAAATAATTGATAGAGGACTGCTGTGCTGCAACCCTTCCAGCACAGCCCTGCACAGCAGAAAGAGAAAGTGAAACAAAGGGCAACCTGGAAAGCCCCCGAGAGGGCAGGGAGACAAGGCCAGGAGGAGCCTTTGGCAGGGCTCCTGCCTGCCCAGTGCCTGCCCCAGGCTCCCAGTCCCAGGCAAAGTCTGGGCAGAAGGTTACAGCAAGGATTAGTTAAGCAGCATGGGTTGGTTTTGGTTTTTAGCTTAAATACATCCATGCTCCTGCTTTTTATACTCACTTGGAGATGCATGGTGCTGTTTTCAGGCTTGGGTCACTTCAATTTTATTATTGCAGGTGGCCCAAATAAACTTTCCCGAGGATTTTCTTGTATGTTTTCTAAAGAGAACTGTAAAATGAACACTTCAGAGATTTGTTGGAGCTTTTGAATAAGGATGGGGAGCAGCTTTCCTATCAGTTTTACAATTATGCACTCCACTTTGCCTCAACCCTGACATTAAATGCATCGTCCCAATGCCAAAAAATCAACAGTACTTACCTGACAGATGCAGATATTCAGATGCACAAAACAACTGTTTATTACAGGCATTTCAGGCAATTTGAATTGTATCATGCATCCCTGCTTCCACCTTTCTTTCCGACATTTTGCTTCACTAAAAGCCTTCACAAAGCTGCATGCATGTAACCTGCTCCACGCAAACAACCTCCCAAGGTTAATTTATTACCAATTAACTTGAGGAGCTCAACACCTTTGCAAAGGCTGGTGTGAATGCTCAAAATCTATAGCTGGAAATCAAATACAGGTAAATCTCTGATTAAAAAAATAAATAAGGAACGTGATTAGTAATCCTTTGGTGTTTGGATACCAACCCAAGCAAGTGGAAAAGGGAGCAAGACTAATGATCACACACCCCTTTTAGGAGCAGAGCTACACACTGAGCAGCACAGTAGGTTCTCTCTGAAGCGTTTTAAAAAGTCTTCTGTGGGACAAAGGAATTGTCCTGGACTTTTATTGTTTTAAAATTAATGCAGAAAAATAGGGAGTTTCCTCTGCAAAAGTCATGGACCAGTGATTAAGCACAGGGGATATCAACTTGAACTCAAGTTCTGAGAGCACTGAACAGAGAAAAGTCCATGGAAAATACTCAGTTTGCAAGTTTACCTTTGAAAAACCAGCTGTGGAGCCTCCTCTGCCTTTTGGCCTTTTTCATGAAATCCAGGAGGTCTCAGTGATGAGAGATTTCTGCACGCTGCGGGCACAAGCCACTGCTCGGAGCAGCGCTCTGGAACGCGCTGTCTCCTTGTTTATGTTTCAGTGCTACGCGTGATTAATCCTCCATTTCATTCATTGTCTTTTTACTTCTCTGCTACTGGGAACAGTAAATAAGAGGGAAGTTGTAACAAGAGCCTCCCTTTTATTCAGAGACCTTCTGTTTCCTGCAGGCTGGCGGCTTCGAAAAAAATCACAGCCCCATTGTGCTCCAAAGTCATGCTGAATGATTCAGATGGAAAGAAAAACCCACGTCAGAAGGAACAGGGGACTCAAAGACGAGTGTCGAGGCCAGCAGACCAGGAACATCGATCCCAGGCAGCAGCACATCCTGAGAATGTTGCACCCTGTGACAGCAGCAACATCATGGTTTACCCCTCTGTGCCGTGGGTCCATGGAAGACAAGTGCTGCTCCCGGTATTGGGGGTGTCCCTGAGCACCCCTGGCCCCACAGGACTGGCATCAATTGCCTGGGGGTGGTGGGGCAGCAGGAAAACGCTCCTGTCCTACCTGGAGGACGCAGCTCCAGCCCTCAGCAGCTGGGGGAGATGAACTCACTCCTTCCTCCTGGAGCAGGGCTGCCAGCAGCGGAGGTCAGGCAGGGCAGGAGGAAGGGACAGGGTCACCGGCGGCAGAGGCAGGGAGGCAGAGCCCGGGTGCTGCTGGGCGGAAGCCGAGCATGCAGTGATAGAGACAGTGTTGCCATCACCGAGCATCTGGTGCCAGTGCTCCCCAAAAATAGATCACTTCCTTCTTCCACCTCAAAGGAAACAGTGTTGGAAGGAGACTCAGATACAGCAGGGCTGGTGCAAGGAGGGGTCTCGTGCACTGTCAGCCTCCCACTGGGAGCCACTTAAACATTCCAGGGTGTGACTCTGGGACCAGGCATCAGTGTCAGGCAGGTTCTAAGGGATTAGGGCATCAGTGTCAGGCAGGTTCTAAGGGATTAGGGCATCAGTGTCAGGCAGGTTCTAAGGGATTTGTCCTTCAAAACGCCCTGAGAACCCACGTGGGTGCCGAGCCTCTCAGCACCCTGGAGCAGAAACCCACCAGCACTTTCCATCGGTGGCTGGTATTGCAAAACTCTCTTCCCAAAAGCTGCTCCGGTGCCAAGGGGCTCAGGCTGTGATCATCCCTCACCTGCATTTTCCCATACTAGTTTTACATCACAGTGCTGCTTCACAGCATCTTCCTTATTGGCAGGCGTCAGGAGAAATGTGTGTCAACAAATCTGAAGCGAGCGTCAGCGCCGCTACAGTCAGGTCTGATAATAAAACACGAGTCGCTGTTATTCAATCATTTGCCAGCGCACGTCTTGCAAGAAAGTTCTCTCTTCTAGGAATCACCACCACACAAATTTGAGAGTTGTTTTAAAGAGCACCCTGATTTTACTTTTAGCTGCGTGGCTGAGTTTTCAGAAGGCTGATTCCTGCTATCCTTACTTGCAGCTCACTGCCCCGGGCTCCCTCTGCATCTGCTTTTCAAAGCCAGGCATGAGGCACCCAGCCCTGGCATGACCTGATGCTCTTCCCAGGAGTTTTCACACTCAGTGTCTCCCCAACACCAGGAGTGAACTGGCAGCAAGGAGAGGGCTGCTGGGACTGACCCCCCACTTGCCATCAATGCCCCCCACGCCATCTGTAGTGCTGCTGGACAGTGTTCAGGGGATGCGCATTTTTCCCCTGGGATGGGATGAGGAAGAGTGTGGTCAACCCCAGCATTCTGGCAAGGGAGACTTTTTCCTATAAAATTTTTTTTTCATTGTTTTCCTGTATTTCAGTTTGGGAAGGAGCAGGAGGGGTCAGGGATGTCATCCCAGACATTTCTTCAAAACTGTTTTTATCCTTGGTTACAAATGCCCCTGCCAAACACAGCAGCACACGTCCTCGGTTTCCCCTCCATAAGCCTGATTTTTTGAATGGCTTCTTGGAAAAAGCATTTACATGGTGACCTCTTGCTGCTGTAAGATGTGCAGGGAGATGGGTCCTTTCCAGGCATTCAAGCTGTAGTGCTTGGTCCTTCCTGTTTTTACTGAGGAACTTTTGGGAGGTCAGAAATACATGAATTGAGCTTTTGCTGCCTTAATAGGTGAAAGGCTGCTGGAAGCACGTGGATAAACTTCCTCTGTGCCAAATGACCGTCATTTCAGTCAAACACTTTTTAACAATAGACGCAGAATTTTAAAAGGTGTAGTTAACAAAACCCCCACATTTGCCTGTCTGTCCTCCTTGCTCCGTGCTGCTCGGCCTCTTGCTGCCTAGCTTGATCTCGAGCACTCCTGCTGCAGGGAAGGCTTGAGCTTCTGATGTGGCAAACAGGTAGACTAAGCTAATTTATCACTCAAGTCTTTTATTCCATCACAGAGTGGCAAAAGGGAAGGCTCGTCTCTCTTGTGGGTCACCTCTAATAGCAATTGCTTTCAAGCAAGATGGATTTCAAAATTAGGTGCTCTTGAAGCAGAAGCCACACTGTATTTTTCAACAGCACAAAGCAGCCGTAAGAGGAATCTGACCTTCATTCTTCATAATAAATTCACTGGGGGAAAAAAAAAAAAATCCATCTTTGTTTTTCAGCTTGAAGTACTGTCAAAAGAAAAGCCAGGGCACACACAACATTTACAAAATAAAAATGCAAGACAACTTCAGCAAAATAATAAAAAACTCAAGAGATTTACTTTTCCTGCTTTTTCTTACTCAAACATTGGAATAGAGTCTGACAGCTTGCCTGCAAATACATTGTTTTGAAATAAAGGCTGGTGTTAATTTAAAGTGGATCTATACTAGGCTAAATTAAGACCACCTCAAAGTGGTTTTCAGATGCAGAGTGCAATCTAGTAGCTAACTCTGGGCAAAAGTTTATCAATACACACCCACATTTAGGCACTCCATTGGACTTAGCACGTTTGTAAAATGTCTCTGACTGTATTTCAGGTGCTAAAATAATGTCTGCTGCAGCCTGCCAAAGGAAAATGTCACACAGTTATTTTCTGCTAAAGCGCCCCAAAAAGATGTGATCTGCAGACAAGTACAGACTCGTAAGCTAAAGAATATAATGGAGGAATGCTTGAAAATATTTGGCATTTTATTGTTGTTAATAAAATGATTGGTACATTTGAGTCCTGAAAGCCTGTAGCTGGTCAGCTGCCACTGACAGCCTGGAAATGGTGAAAATTAATCGTCTCTTGCATTAAACACTATCTTTGTATTTTGCCATGTCTCCGTTACAGACTCTGTATTGAATAACTCATTATAACCCAATGCAGCACATTGCCTTTATTCCTTTAATCTCCTGTCAGGCATAGCTGGGAAGGCAGAATGGGAATGTTTATTCTAACTAGCAGGTCTAACCCTTAGGCTAGCAAGAATTAGGAGAGGTTTTTTTCCAAGCTCGGCTTGTCCCCCATCCAGGGAACCTAATGCTGTGGCTGCAGTCCACCTGGCTCCTCTTCTGGAGGAGTCACTCAAATCCATCTTCCCACTTTCTAGCAAGCCTAGACCCAGCTGTTACTCAGCCTTCTTTCAGGATGGGCTTGTTACACTGATAAAAGCAGCTGTAAAGGAGGCTGTGTCAGCAGCACCCTAATTAAGCTGCAGAAATCAGCCACTTCGCACCCCTTAGTTCAGGTTTCCAGGGGCCTGTCTGCCTGGACAAAAACATTTTGTTAAATAAGCTCAGCTTTTTGCTAGAGATGGTGTGATCACTGAAAGCTCGGCAGGAGGGATGAACACTGCCCATACATTTATTTAAACCAGCTTAAAATTGCAGAGCATATCTAGCATATCTAGGTGGCTGCAACTGCAGATCCTTTCAGGACCAACTCGAGATAAACAACCATAAAAATCACTCTGGCTTCATTTGGCATTCAAGGTATCATAACTCCCACATATTAACATTCAAGTTCTCTCCAGACCAATCAATTTTTTGTTGTTTAGAAAAGGAAAAGACTTTTCTTTACCTCTACAACAAGCATTTATGTGAAGGTTAAAGCCCTAGGAGATGCTTTTTGATAGTGATGTCAATGCTGTAGGGAACCACCACCTAAACAGTCGTAATTTCACCGCTCGTTATCCCTCTTGTCCAGCAAGCACCCACTTTTAAAGATCAAGGGAGGCAGGTTCAAGCTGAACTGTCAGCAGTAACTGACCTCCGACCAAGTAATCCTGGAGTGGCCGAGTCTGACCTATCAGTGAAGAGGCTCAGACAGTTTTGACCAAGAGGATTATTTAACCACTGGAGCTTGCAGGGGAGCACAGCTGTGGAACAGGGAGGTCCTTTCCAGCTACAACCCTCAGCAGCTCTTCCTTAAAAAGGGCAATTAATCTATCTATGGCATTCCTCTTCGCCAAAGAACACTTCCACTGTTTCAGAACAGTTTTATAGCAGACACAAGCGAAGGCTTCAGTCCCAATATCCGTGTGCCGGCTCAGCTGAATTACAGGCACGTACCGAGCGCTCCTGAGAAAACCTCAGCCGCTCTGGAGAGCTGGGGAAGCTTTGGAGCATCTCCCACCCAACACTGGCCTCTGCAGTGAGATACAGGGGGCTCTCCTCCTCAGTGAGCAGCACTGGTGATTACATTACCTACCCTCTCCAGCCTGGAGCACGCTGTTTGTTACCAACGTGCTAAAGTCAAGGCGAGGCAAAGGCCGTGCCTGGCTGTCGGGGAACTCATCTCGCTACTCATCTTTTAAGTTCAGCTGAATCCTCTCGGTTACTTCTGTCAACATCAAGCACCGAGAACAAAGGCACAAGATTATGGGGATCTCATTAAGTATGCTTGTTCCAAGAACAAGAAATGTGTCTACTTTCCTCTGATGACCTGGGGAAACAAAAAAACCCTTCAGCACAGAAAATTTATTTGTCATCAGTTACGAGCATTTGAATGTGTAATATCCACTTTAAGGAGACAAAAAAATCTGTCTGTCCTACCCTTTCAATATCGAGACCTTGCAAACAGCATCATTCTTCTGCTTGAAACAGAAAGCAGGGATGTACATATCTGAGAACACCAACACACACAAAAAGCCCCAAATCCTTAGGGTATTAAGTGAGCCATTTAACTAAGTATTTAAAACCTCTGCAATTATTAGTTTATTAGTATCATCCAGGATTTCAGATGTTCAATATTTCTCCTGAAGTTATACATAAATGCAAATTGAAATAAGAATCTGAAAGTCAAAATTGTATAACAAAACAATACTCCATCACAAAAGCGTGTAAAATTACAAGAATGCTTTTTTTGTTTGTTTGTTTTTAAACACTGGCACTTAAGAGAACCATAATTTTGTAACCACAGAATTGCCAAATTGTCCCCCAAACTGGTAAGCAGGTATATGTGAAAATAGTTACAGCTGCCAGCACTTGAAGTTTTACTAAATATGCAAAAAACCCCTTAGCTTTGGTTTTGGAAGAGAACTGTATTTGACCAAATTAGACATTGTTGGTATACCATAAACATTTAACTTTTTAATGCAAAATTTAATAAAATGTACTTTTCCATACAACTATATTTAACTTAAAAATGGGCAAACATCAAGAGTGCGGTATAAAACCTAACAGGAAAAATACATCTTATCTCATTTTCAATTTGAGACAATATACAACTTTGTTTAAAGGGCTAAAACTAGAATTTCAAGAATACAAATATGAATTTACATAGATTTAACAAATAATAATGGTACCATTTATAGAAATCTTAGAAAGAAAAATCATTTCTTGTGGGCCCTTTGCTACCAGGAGTCTCATGGTATAAAGCCCGTGGCCATCACCAGACCTGTCACCAAAAAATAATATGGTCATTTCATGCTTTTAACTTTACACATTTTAGGTACGCTCATCACTCCCAGGTGTTCAGAGATTTACAAATATAACTTCCATTACATGGTAACGGAGTCACACGTGTAAATTTCTCTACACCGGATGGACGTACACTCTTCCTATGGGTCCTTCTAGGACAAAATTTAACATTCCCTCCCTCCCCACCCCCCAAAGTATTTAGTTTCTGTAAAATTGAACTCTATACTTCTCAACTCTCCAAGACTGGTAAACTCATGCAACGCAATAGAATATTACATTTCACAAAAATCTGAACAAGTATCCGTTTGCTGAGATTGAATTTTTGTTGTTTCCAGTTATGGAAGATTTTCATCATATGCCTATATATTTCTTTTCTTACCCTATCATGATAATGCAGGGTATGCAGATCAAAGCTTTGTTTATCAGCTGGTTATATGAAAGATGAAAACTGTAATATTCCCGTGATCCCATACGGGCATTCAATAAAGCAAAAGATGAGTTCCCCTCAAAAGAAAAAAAAAAAAAAAAAGAGAAAAGAAAAAGTATGATTCTCAAGGGCACCTATTAAAAGGACAACAATACTAATAAAAAAAATTGTATTTACTTAGAAGCATTCAGAATGTCAACAAAACAGCTGCAACTTTTTTTCTTCCTTTTTGCAATTACAGAGTGGTATTCAGTTAACAGAACAATTATTTTTATGATGCATCAGAGACAACTGAAGATGAGAAATGAACTACATCCCCAAATATAACTAAATTTGTGCTGTGCACCAACAGGAACCTGCTTTATAACTCCCATGCCAATTTACAACCCCCACACTGTACCAGGCAAGGTTAGTGGCCATTGAAATACCACTAAGGACAGGGCTATCTAAAGACACATTCGGTAGTGTGTTAACTATACAAAAAAAGAGACACTGTACAGTTTAAAAACAAATCTTACACAGCCTTACATTTCAATTTTTTTTTCTTTAAAAGGAGTGAGTTGTGTACAGGGGGGTTAAATGCTTTATAGACAAGAAAGAAATTGCTCTAAAAGAGACTTATTCATCATCATCATCATCTTCATCCTCCTCTTCTTCCTCCTCTTCATCATCTTCATCCTCCTCTTCTTCCTCCTCTTCATCATCTTCATCCTCTTCATCCTCGTCCTCATCCTCCTCCTCTTCCTTCTTCTTCTTGCTCTTCTCAGCCTTGGCAACTACTTTCTTGCCTCCATCAACCTTCCCTTTGGCCCGGTATGCAGCAATATCCTTGGAGAAGAAAAGCAGGAACAATCTCTCAAAGATTTAACCAGCCAAGAGGTCTGAGCAAACCTCCAGAGAGCACTTGTGAAAGCAGCCACCCAGGGTACCTGCCCTTTCTGCACATCCACTGGGGCAGGACCAGGAGGGAGCTGTGGCTTCAGCTCCGAGGTGAACCGAAGCCAAAGAAACGGGAAGCCTCTAACACAGGAATGACACCGGCATGCTGCTGCACACTTATGGCTGCTAAGGAATCTCCATTGTCAGGCTTCTGGGAACAGGCTGGAAAAGCTGCTACCTCTGATGGTAAAGGTACAGCTGAGCCCACTATCCCACAAGGAAATGAAGTAGGGAAACCTCTTAAGTTCCGTTTCTAGCCCTACCTCCTGCAATGCCTACAGAAACGCAGAGGAAAACCCTCGCTTGAGGCACAAAACTGGGATTAGCCACCCACAGCACATCAGAATGACCCAGCCTAACAGCTGCAAGGTTATGTCTCAGCAAAGAGCAGTTCGACTGAACTCTGCCTAACAGAAGTTTACAAAATAAAAGGTATAAGAACTTGATTAAAGGGTAGACACTGCCACCTTCTGCATGCAATAAATTTATTCCAGTCGTTTGAACGCACAAAATTCAGTTCCTGTTACAGGGAAGTCAAAA
Organism: Urocynchramus pylzowi; assembly: GCA_013397555.1. Classification (NCBI taxonomy): domain Eukaryota; kingdom Metazoa; phylum Chordata; class Aves; order Passeriformes; family Fringillidae; genus Urocynchramus; species Urocynchramus pylzowi. Next base: position 607,641 of record VZRH01002464.1, read on the forward strand.
CTGTACCTGGAAGGCACAGTCATAAAAGCAGTTTAGACTTCCCAACTTTAAGCCAAAACAGTAAAACAGGTAGGAGAACTGATCTACAAAGCTTACACACACCAGCTACAGACAAACATCAACACATTCACACCAATAGTCTAAGTCTTCAAATATTCCCCACCTAATAAACACTACACCACTAATCTTACTGTTCTCTTGGACTCTCTTAAACTTAGCAGGAACTTTTGAGAAGATATGATACCCACTAAGTCAAAGGCCAAGCAGTGAAATAGTGAAGATTACTACCCCACATGTAAATCTAAGAAATAAAGACATTACTACTGAAAATTAAAATAGTATCTGCAAATAAAGACTAATAATTCTATCATTTAAAAAAACGTCTGAGTTGCCTTGGCTGTGTGTACAAGCAACTACTATGAAGCTGTACAGAAAGCACCATGTGGGAAAGCTCCTAGACCTGCAACTCCTCTCTGGCACATCAAGAGACCTCCAAGGTTCCACCTTGCACACTACAGTACTAAAATTCTGAACTTGGAATTTTTTGCCAGCAGGAGAAATACCCAGAGGAAGGTGACAGCACACAATGGACATAGGTGCTGCATGCCAGCTATAGGTGGTCGCTGACCCTTGTGAAGCATTGTCAGGGGATGCCAATGTGCATCCCTCCTCTTCCCTTGGCTTCCACATATTGGGATGGGAATCTGCCTCTAGAAATAAAACCACGTGTAGCACAGTCCCATGTGCACAACAGAATTCTACAACTCCAATCATGATGGCAGGGTTTAGCCTTAATAATTAAAAAAAATTGTATGACAAGCTGCTTCATATGCATAATTAACCAAATTCATTACTAGAAAGGACATGGACACAAAGTAGGTCCAGGAAAAACACATGCCTCAAACTAGTATCTCCTTTGTGTTTTGTCATTTTCCCAGGAGTAAATTTTAAAAATCAGCTATGTGTATCAATTATCCTAACATACAAGGATGCTCACCAGTATCTCCAAAATTAGGGAGAACCAACTCACTCCTTACCAGCATTATTTACCAACTCAACTCAAATTCTGCTGTGACCTATGGATTTAGTAACAATACAGAACCCATGGTATTTATTCAAGCATCAGTGATAGCTCAAAATTACAGACAAATGCAAATAGTTCAAGGCAAAGGACTCCAATTTAGTGTTATGCCAACGAACCATTTGCCTCTGTATGCAACCCTTTTCAACAAATCTAATGAATTATGTCATTAGCACGTTATAATTTGCAACATCAGGTATCAGGGAATGCAGAAAGAAGTGTCTAAACTGAGGCTTGACCTCCCCAGAGCATGTCCCTAAATGTCAGTGTTACCTTTTCATACTTCTCCTTCAGCTTAGCAGCCTTCTTTTCATAAGGCTGTTTATCGTCTGCAGCGGTGTTGTTCCACATCTCTCCCAGTTTCTTTGCGACATCTCCAATGGACAAACCGGGATGTTCTCCTTTGATTTTTGGACGATACTCGGAGCAAAACAAGAAAAAAGCCGAACTACAGAGGAAAAATAAAGAGAAGATTATTGAAATTTTAGACTTTGCTACAGCAGCAACTTTTGGGACCTTTGCTACTGTTCCTTAAGAGCATTTTGGAAAAAGCACCTCCAAGTGAGACAGACATTGATTACTATGGAAGGTATCAGAACTGAACAAGCCACTCTGCAAACTCAACGCACCCTTTTCTCTTAAGTAATGCTGCACATCTGGTCCCATTTTTGGGAGGATCCCCAGACAGGCAGATTTTATACACCAGACACAGAGAAAACCTTTAGAAATTAGACTAAGTCAATGATACCAGGGCAGCAAATGTTATGTCAGAACTGTTAGAGGTGGGAGGCTGCAATATTTGTTAGAAAAGTGAGATTTCCAGACCACAGCACCAGCCCAAGTAAGAATATTAGCTTGCAAAGGAACCTCCCTGCCCCATTCAGCATTAGCTCAGTTTAAAACACACACATACACACACAATAAAGTACTGGTGTCTAGTAGATGAATTTGAAGCCAGTTGTCATTATGTTGCGGCTGAAGTTTTAATTTTCCAAACTGGTTTTGAGGAAGATCACCCCTCAAACCTGTTCTGTGCAAAAGCCTCCAATTTTAAACTGACTGCCAATCAAAAATTCTGCTCAAGCCAACAGATGATTAGAGCAGGGCCTGCAGTACTTTACTGCCATATTACACTGGAATTACCCTCTTAACAGAAATTAAAAGCATCAGTCAGAATCACACAAAGTCTATTTTTTGCATCTACTTTTAAAGGCTGCCATTACTCAACTTTGATAGTGGGACTGCCTACCTGAAAATAAAAGCTTAGCATCCATAAATAAAATTTCAACCTATCTTTACACCACTGGTGAGGAAGATCATATAGTCTTGTATTTCTGAAGCTCCTGGATAAAATTACCATTTTATAGATAACACCAGTGTGGTCCCAAACAAGACAACCTAAAACTAGTAATCTACTTACGGAGGCCTCTTCGGTGCATTTGGATCCTTGAACTTCTTTTTTGTTTCCCCCTTAGGTGGTACATAGTTTTTCATTTCTTTTTCATAACGAAGTTTGTCAGCCTTTGCCATATCTTCAAACTTCCCTTTCTCCTTAGAAGACATAGTCTGGAAGGCAATTAGAATCACAGAATACCTTAGAAGGGACACATAAGGATCAAAACAGTATCTTTAAGATTCAAAAACATACGAAAGCCCATTCCAAAATTTCAGCTGGGGGAGCTAAAGGTAAGATCAGGACAGTGGATAGCTAACAGTCACCTTACAACCACACTTCATACTTACCCAAAACCTGAGCTTCTAAAGAAATAATTTACAATCTTGAATGGCATTTCAAAAAACCAGTCATTTAAGGTTTTGTGGCTTTTTTACGCAGCTATTCCTACCTTCCATCGTTCTGAGCATTTTTTTGAGAACTCTGAGAAGTTCACTGATGCATCTGGATGTTTCTTCTTGTGCTCCTCCCGACAGGTTTGCACAAAGAAGGCGTATGAAGACATTTTACCTCTCGGCTTCTTAGGATCACCTTTACCCATTTTTGCTGATTTTCTGTAATGAAGCAAATGAGATACCTTTAAAACTTATACTTTCAACAAACCAAGGCAGGAAGTAAGTCACAACCAAGGATCATGCCAAACAGGACCTGCTGGAGCAGTATTCTGAAATCATACAATGAGAAATTTTCTGGAAAATTTACTGAAGATTTCTGTCATCCCTGTCTGAGGTGACCTGGATGGAAGCAACCTGAAATCTCAAAGGGCCTTCAAAATGTGCAGTTATGGCTTCCTGCAAACAAGAACTATCCTTCCAAGCAATCTGAAGGCAAGTACTGCAGTGGAGACTGCATACCACGATTATTACCAGTGTAATAACCATATGCTTGGGAAGAATAAACGCTATTGAAAGGAGGGAACAAGTACCCAAGTATCCTGTCTCAGTGGCCTTCTGGATTACCGATTTCCTTCTTTTTACAGACCATGTTTTTACCTCCTCCCTGTAGGTCCTGGGTGCTTATTTACAAAATACATTCTTTATTATTTTCTATGCTGTATGTTATGACCAATCTTTATGTGTACTGCAAAAGCCTACTCTTTGCAGGTATACCTTGAAACACAGGAATGAAACAGATCACTTGCTCAAATATGCTACAACCTACACAGGGAGAAGCACATCATTTATGTACAGCCAGCAGAGCTGTGCTCAGCGAGAGCACTATCTGACACTTTCAGGGACTGTAAAATACCTTCCTGCGACTTTCACACCCAAGTCAGACATTCGGAGTATTTCTTTATAGCTCGCCGGAAAAAAGTCACTTGCACCCTGACAGGCACTGCTTTTCAGCACGAATTAAAAGAAGGAAAAAAAATAAAAAACGTGAAAGAAAAAAAAAAAAAAAAGAAGGGCAGGCAGTGCCTGCCCGTATTGCCACAGAAGCTGTATTTCCTATCGGTTTGGCGGATAGACAGAAACAGATTTCTGCTCTGTGACTAAACACGTCCGGTTTGAAGTTTCTACCAAGTAAACAAGAGGGCTGAAGAAGCAGGAGCCGCTCCTGCCTGCCATGGAGACGCTCCCAGCGCAGCCGGGCGCGGGGCTCGGCGGGGCCGGGGCAGTGCCCGCGGCGGCGGGGGCAGGCGGCTCCGGG
>VZRH01002464.1:614087-632820 GCA_013397555.1 Urocynchramus pylzowi
GGACACGTTTGTTTTGTTTTGTTGTTTCGTGGCTTTTTGGTTTCTTTCTTTCTTTTTCTAGTTTTTTAGAAATGGCTTCATCACCTGTATGAGCAACAGTGGGAAGATACTGGCTTTCTCCGTAACCTCCTGAGTGACAAGGAGCAGTCCGCAGTGGTCGGGCAGCTCCCCCCAGATTCTCAGCAGCGGTGCAGCGACGGCCCAGCCGCCGTCCCGGGCATCCCGGTGCAGGGGCGCGCTGAGCCACACCTCACCTGTCCTTCGCTGCTACTCCTCTCTCTGCTTTTTTACTGTCACTTGCGCCGCACGAGGCTGCTGTACAGGACTAGTGAACGGGAGGAACACCCCCTAACATCAGCTTTGCTGCTTACACTACTTTATTAGTGCAAACAACGATGGCAGGAGCGCTGCTGAGAGAAATCCAAAATCACTGCTCTGCCCCGACAGGCAGTGTCAGCGCACTTGCTGTAGTGACACAAACGAGTGAAGTGTACCTTGTTCAAAAATATTCTAGTGTAAATAACTGATTTCAAGAATTGATTAATTATCGCGCTCTTTCAAACTCTATTCATGGAGTTTTGGAAGGGTCTGTGGTCTGACACACAAGGGACAGCAATTGTTTGGGAAGGCATGGTGCTTCATGGAAGGCAAAGATCCTTTTAAGCAACAACCCTAATTCTAAAATTGCCTCATTTGTGAAGAAGTGCTGGTGGACGTGTGAAGACAGTGATTCTGCTACCTGAAATCATGCAACAATATGTGAATAATAAGGAACACTAGTGTTTCTGTCCCAAGGAAAGTTTTTGTTTGTGGGTTTTTGTTTTTTNTGATTCTGCTACCTGAAATCATGCAACAATATGTGAATAATAAGAAACACTAGTGTTTCTGTCCCAAGGAAAGTTTTTGTTTGTGGGTTTTTGGTTTTTTTTTTTTTTTTTCTGATTTGCATTTAAAGAAAGTTAGAACTTTTATATGGAACAGAAGAAAACTGTAAAAATCACTAGTATTTATGTGGTCTGGTGTGCAGAAGCTGATAGCTTTGCACATACAGAACTTGAAGGTTTATTCTGTGAAAACCAGACCTGAAAGGAAAGCAAAGTAATGCTTTTATTTCTTGCTCTTGTCTAGAGCTGAACCTTCAGTAAAAGGCAAGTGAGGAGAATTTGATTACATGAAATACTCCTGTAAGGGTTTTCCTTCATCTCTGTCAGTTATATGCTCAGGCCTGTACAGGTTTGCATATTGCAGTGGGTTTCTTCTGCAATCCTTGATGACAGAAATACAAAAGAATTTACTCATCAGTTGCAGACAGTAGCGTTTTTTACGGAAGCAATATATGTTTTTTCTCTTGTTCATGCTGTGCCACATCCCTTCTGATACTTCACAAACATGCCTTCTTCTGCAAACCTCATTGAAGTTCAAATCTGTTTTAAATTACACTCCACTAGACAGGTGCAGTCACTGAGATCACTTGGATAACACAAAACACCTTTGACTTCTTGCACATAAGCTTTGCCCAGAGAACATTCGGGTCGCAATAGCCTGGTACGACTGCTCCAGGAAAAAAAAGTATGTAGCTGCAGAGGAAGTTTCAAAACCCCTGTTTAGTAATTTTGATGTTTTGCAAACTAGGGTATACTTTGGGAAAAGACACACAGATTGGTTGTCATATTGCAAAGCAAGAATAAAACTAGGATTTCTATTATAAACGTGTTTTCAAGTACTTCAGTTTTTAGGATACCCGCTGTAGCTACTTATCTGGAAACCTGCAGAAATGGTTGTAAGAAGCCTTTGGTTCAACTCCTTTTCCATGTAAGGCAAGCTGAACTTGAATGGGAACATCAGCTATACATTATCAACCTTTTTTAAAAGCATCCTTTTGTTCTCCAGTTTTCTTTAGAGGTAACAGAGGAAGGCCTCTACAAAGACAGAACTGTTCTTCTTAATAATGTAATACTGAGTAGGAACAGAAAAGTTCCAACTGAATGAGGAAAAAGTTTTATTAAAATTTTCCTCTCACTTCCTATCATCCCCCATGTAGCTCACAACCAAAGACTTCTAACAAACACAAACAAGGATGGAGAATTCCAACAAGTACAGACTACCTGTTTGGCAGTGGAGCCTGACTGGGAAAGAGATGCAGAGATCTCATTCTCCCCCATTCCCAAAATAACTGAAACACATTGGTGACACTACGGCAGCAGAATTTTTGATGAAGTCACAATTTATGAAGAACCTTAGAAAGCTTCTGCCCTCTTTAGTGCTGTGGTTGTTGACAGAGGTGGGAAAACACTTGCATCAATTCCAGAAGTCACGGAGTGTGGGGCAGGAACGTGGTTCTTCTGTGCCCTCATCTTCTCCTGCAAAATGTGTGTTCTGTGAAGGACACTGCTTACTCCCCAGTGGGATTTGGCAGGAAAGCAGATGATTTCATAGCTTGCTTTGACAACAAAGAGATTCAGTGTCGTCACGGGACCTCCAGATTTTGTCACTCTCTCCTCTCTCCCAAGGAATGAGATCATTGTTTCTTTGGGTCAAAATTACTAGACTATTAGAGTGAAAATGGCACAGTAAGAACTAGCTTGTCAGTCAAATCCAAAGCTACTATTAGGCTATTTTTAACAAGATCTGAAAGCCTTTTTCAACTAAAAAGTTACATTTTCAGCTCAAAATGAGAGCAAAACATCTGTGGAGACAGGGCACCTGGGCACATGTACTTCTGATGGAGCTGCTGGTAATGCAGATTGTCACTGTTGCTTTTGAACACTTCCATCCCTACAGCGGGCAGGGTTTTCACAGCGTATTTGAAAAAAAGCCCTGGCCATATTTGCCCTTTTCCTGAGGCTGCAGTGCCAGCCTGTGTGCAGCCCAGATGAACACAATTCTCAGTCGCTTATTAGATGCAGACTTGCAGTCAATCTTTTCCTCTGGTGTCTTATTTGAAATCTTCAGGAGATATATTTTAAATATTTCCTTAAAATATTTTCTGGAAGAGAAAGACTTGGTTCAAAGGAATGAGAATCAGCATGTCTGCAAACAGTACCAATGCACGGAACCTGATTTGCTTTACCTTTCTCTCTGGATTTGCTCACATTGTGTCAAGTAATCTGCATAGGCTGCTGCCCCTCTTCTATCAGTGAGCAGGGTTTCAAGTGGCTTTTTGTCCACTCCCCATGGATGAGTGGTTGGCTGACCCAGGCGTGTAAGTGCACACAGGCAAGGTAACCTTGGCTCACTAAAGGCAGCAGCCTGGGAGAGGCAGGAAGGGAGCAGGGATGGCACCGGTGCAGCTGCAGCGTTTTCCTCGCCAAGCTTCACGTGTGAACCAGCTGATCTCTGTTGACATGTGAGCCCTGAAGACAATTCCATTGTTTCTAGAGCTGATACATTCTTAAATTAGGGTCAGTACTTACACAGTGCTTTTATCCACAAAATGGGTAACATGAAATTTTGTACACTTTTTGTGGAATTAGCAGATGCATGGCAAAGTATCCAAGTAAACAGATTTTCATAGCAAAAGCATATACCCACAGTGTTCAGCTCAGAAAGATGGTGAAGATACAGCAGTATGGACTTTTTCTCAGATGATCAGTGTATCATGAACATTTTTTAGTGAATATGTGTATAGAAAGTAACCATTTTATGGTAAGATTAATAGATTTACTCTTATGAAATATGATTCCTTCAGCATCTTATTCCTTATGCATAAGTACATAACTTCTTTAAGTGCCTCTGTGAAGCTCTCAATGTACAGTTTCAGACAGATGGAACTGTGTTCAGCTTCAACAGCAAAAAGGAGTTCAAAAAATGTTCTTTCAGGACTGCACTATTTCTGAAATCGCTGACCTGCTGAGATGCTTGCTTTGCTGAGAACACAACATGCAGTACAATATCTACTTATCTCTTCAACTTTCTGGAAACATGGCATCAGATATTCAGTCCCCTCCAAAATCTCCAGATCATTTATGTATTGTACACTCAAGCCTACCACTGAGATACAAGTTATCAGCTGCTTCTAATAAACCCAAAATGCTGCTGTCCATCTTCATAGACACTGCTCTAAAGGAGTAAGTACTCTGTCCCACTCACTCCAGTCTAGAGGCAGGTAAGCTTCTGATGCTGACACCACTGTTAGACTTGTACACATGAACAGGCAGAATCCAACCAGACCTAAGGTGATGAAAAATACCTGAGATGCCCTTCTTTCCTATTTTATCCAGCCCAGAAGATTCAACAGGACATGCTCTCTTGCAGCTCGGACTCCTTTAGACAGACCTCAGTGCTCCATGTCAAACTGGAAAGATTCCTAGAGCTAGGTCTAGTACTGGGACAGAGCTACTGTTTCCTTATCTACATGTTTTCTGAGAATGCACAACATATAAACAGCATCTGATCTTCATATGGGACTGCAACACAGACTAAACCATCTGCTTCTATGGATATGAAGATGACATCTTAATGCCAACACAGTCCCTGATATTAGAAATCCTAGCACAGTCTTATTTACACAAACCAAGAAAATAATGTGAATTTATGGGATGCTGATTCCAAAGAAACAATGGAGCACACATCAGTCTATCTAGTAACTACCCAGGACCTACTGTGAATGCTGACTGCATACAAGCAGATCCAGGAATTGCTGGAGGAAACAACCATTTGCTCACAGCTTCAAAAGGGGAACTTGCATAGTTTGACAGGACAGTCTTACCCTTTTGCTGAATACAGCCAAGTGTACGTGGGTGTCACTGAGTAGTGTTTGTCTCATCCCTTACAATGCAATGGAGTGTTTCTCATCCATTCAAGGAGTTGTCCACATACTCAGGAACTTCATAAACCTGCTAACTTCCCTCAAGGAAGCTGAAGGAAGATTACAAGTACTACAAATTATCAGCATATACCACTCACTAGGGATGGCAAAGAACATATCCTGGAAAAGCAGAAACAGCCTCAAAAAATTTATCCTTCTCCATCTCTCTCCTTTCTGTCCGCTTTTTCTTCTCTTCTTTTGTCCACACTCCTGTGCAAAGATAAGCTGAAAAATGCATTCTGGCAGCTGTATCTGCTCACCCAACAGTCATCAGTCGCACTATTTAATGGGAAAGTAATTTTCTAGCCAGACCCCCCTCCCACTTCCAAAACAGTTTTCTAGTATGTACTGCACTGCACTGGGTGCTGCATTGGTCAAACACCCACCATTACATGCAGTTGTAGCAATTTATTACTGATTCAGAAAGGAGGATCACCTTTTAATTGGCTGTTCAGAGGAAAGTCGTGCTAGTATTCTCAAGGAGACTGTCTTCAGCTTCAATCATAATCATCCTCTTTCTTCTACCATCTTCTTTACCAGTGATGTAATCTCCTTCTATTTAATGGTTCTATTCCTAGATTTCTGAGACTCAGGAGAAGAAACTGAGGCAACCTAGGATGTAAGAAATTGCCGGGGTCAGGATTCTACCCCCAACCCCCACAAGAAATCACATACTTTACTAAGTATCTTGGTATCACTGACTAAGCCTGTGATACCAAAAAGCATTCAGGGAATGCCCACTTCTCTTGCCTTTTCCAACAGCAGATGGCTGTTTGGAAAATGGCTCTGTGAGCTCATCATTGTAGGGGGACAACTTCTACCCCAAATCACCCAGTGTTACCAAAATCTTAGTAATAACTTTTCCATTAACACACACAAACTTATAGTCTAAATCTATTTAGCTTAGTACTTTCTTAACTAGAGGCCATTGGGCTTTCTAGTCAGTTCTTGTTTGCCTTTACTTCTTTTCCATGAGTTTTAGAGGATTTAAAGTAATGTGTCTTTCACATTACTTTAAATCTCATTTCTTCCTCATTTACCATGTTTCCATGAACTTTCATTTTGCTGAAACAAATGAAGACCCTTGTGGAATACGCCCCGAATTTCACAGAGGGAACGCTGCCACAATGGAGAGACACATTCTTTTCAAAGTCAAAACTCAAGTCAGTTTGGACAGAAAGTCAATGTGGTGACCTCAAAGTTTTGTCAGACACAACATTAGACAAACTTGCATTAAACTAATGTGCAGCACCAAGAGTTTTAACAGTTGAATTTAATGAAAATCTGATGGCTTCCAGGAGGGATAAGTGTGGGGCTGGGAGTGCAGATCCAATTCAGATGCTTATATGCATGATATGCATGAAAGTCATTGGGCAGGCTGAGATGTTTTGACTAGACAGGCATCTGATTAGTCTCGTTCATGTAAATTTAACTTAACCTTGACCTAAAGTATGGGTGCAAATCAAAATAAATAGCCACCCCTTTGGAAAGAAATACTGAAGCAGTAAAACTTTCAAGAGCCTCTTTGAAGCTCTGGATTTTGATTGTTTGAACTTTTATATGACTTAATAGTGACAATCTTAATAAAAAAAGGAATTCTTAATACTATGTTATTTCTTCTATTTCAGCATAACAGATCACATAACTGTTCTTGGGTTTCCAAATATAAGCAAGTGGCTACTTATAGGATTAAATGGATGTAAGGTATATGTATATTCACATCCACTTACAGTCTCTATTTCCAGTGACCCACAACAGTGTGTTAATAACAAGCATTTTTCATTCAGTCCTACGAAATGCCTGCAACTATGTATTACTATGCTAAACATAGCACTTAAGTTTTGATGCATTATTGTTGCTTTACAATTAAAATTATTATTTTTATTTTCACTTCTGGCTCCTTAAAAACCTCAATACCTCAATAAATACTTTTGGCATCCCTTCTGCACACCCACTCTTGCTGATTTGTGGATCACTTGAAAATATTTAAATGTTTTTAAAATCATCCATCATTTTCTGTCCTCTAATAACTACACTCAGGTGTGTAGAAGTCATATTAGGTAGGATTTTTTTAATCTGACCTTGCAATAATATCAATTTCTAACCATACTAACACAAGAGGAACTAGAGAAGTAATTTTACTTCTGTGTATGTGACTAGTAACACACAGTTTTATGGATAGAAAAGAGCCACAAAAATCATCCAGGAACGTGAAAAAATAATGAGAACCCTAAAAAGCACAATCTGTTTAGCTTTTTCTTAAAACAAACAAACACCAACAAAAATAATATTGAGAAGTAACTTGATTACAGGGTAAAAACACCTTCCTGGGGAGAAAATAGTGAGTCCTAAAGAGCTCTTTAATCCATCAGAGAAGGCATAACAAGAATCAATGACTAGAACCTGAAGGCAAACAAATGCAAATGAAATAACGTAGAAAATTTTTAGCAGCAGGCATGATTACTACTTGTATTATCCTAGCACCTGGAAGCCAAATCATGGATCAGGGCTCTGTTAGGTGCTGGTAAAAAAACCCAACCCCAAACTAAAAGAAGACACCAAAACACAGAAAAAAACCATGATCCCTGCCAAAAGGTTACAAAAAAGCAGGTAAGATGAAGTAACATAATAAATCAGTAATAATATTATCTGACAGGCAGCGGTTTCAGGCCATGGTTTCACGATACAAAGTGTTGAGTTGAGATACAGACTTAAGGTGATTCTGCATATCAAGACTGTTTTGTCCCATCCCCACCATTTCTCTACAGCTATGAAATGTTGAAGACTGATCCTTATTTAAAAAAAATAAAAAACCCACCTCAGTACTAAAATCAGGGTTTTCATTTTTATTTTGCAACAAAATGCCAGTGAATACTTTTGCAAATATTTTGATTTTTATGAATTTCAGTGAATGGGTTGAACAAATTTTCCCTAACAGTATTCCTACCAGCTCTTTTTACAGGAACTTGCTGCATTACTTGAGAGAAAAAAACCTGCATATTCCAGAGAAAAACATGCAAAGACAAAGTATGAGATTGTTTTGTTTTCCTCATAGCAAATCACTAGGCTTGGTGACCAAAGCACCATCCATAGATAAAGCAGACATTAACAAAAACTGAAACTCAGACCATGGTCTGGCAAGGTTTCTCTGAAAAAAACTTAATATACTACCAAATTCTAACATAAAAGATAACAAGATGAGCTTGTGTTTCCAACACAATTGCTTTGGCACTGGAGCCTACACACCATCCTTGGTAGCTTACAAACACAGTAGGCCACTACAATTTGACTGGGAAGAAGATTAAAGGGGTAAGCCAAGAGCAAAATTTTCTAGTACTAAAGTTTTTGCCATCTGTTTGTGAGACCAAGGATCAGAAGGATAGCCCCTGAAATTCATTGTGGAGAAAACTGAGAGCATCTCCTCTTATTTTTCAACAGGAAAACATAGGAGAAAAGCCCACCTTGGATTTCTTTTTCTTCATTTAAATTATTAGCAGACTATAGCAACACTCCCAATGTCTATTGCACTGAGAAGCTCTGGAGGAGCTAATTTTTGGGTGTGGGAATGCTGAAGAGAAAGCAAAAGCTAAAGAACTGGAGTCAACACTCCACAAACAGTCCCTGAGACTTGCAAGCAAAGTGGATCTAGCCATGGTGTTAAGCACCCATCGTTCTTCCTTCCCTTCCTCCCTGGAGGTGGCCAGCCTCCTCCCATCGGCTGATGTTCTGCGTTTCACTGAGCTGGATATTCACGTTCACAGGCTAGACAGGGAATTGGTTACAACCAGTTCTAAAAGCTTTCATTTTCCTCTTGTTTCTTGTTAAAAATACTTTGAGCTATGGCTATAATAAGTGACATTAAAAGAACACTGCTTCATTGCAAAGTTTAAAGACACTTAACAGCCTTACTCTTTGGCCTCGTGCACCGTGCTGAATTTTTCCACGGGACTGCTGCCGCTCCGGGTGTGCAGGACACGGCTCAGGAAGCGAATCAGGGCTGTGCATCAAATTAGATTATTTATTGTTGGTATACGTGTTGTCTTTAGGAGTTATGCTGAGAACAAGACAGACAACTACAGGAAGAGAGCGATGGGCATGTGGTTAAGGCAGTTGAATGCCACACAGAACACTCAGTTCTGCCTCTGCATTCACCAGCAGCCCCCGTGAGCAAGGAGCGAGTCAGATCTCACACCCTGGCAGATGGCCAACCAACCTTGTCTTCCTCATTTTCTGGGAGTCCTAACAGAAACACCTTGGGCCTTTCATGTAGAAATGCAAAGCAGATTATGGTAATGGAAGGTTTGGGACTTGAGGGAAAAATAGAGACAGAGGCACAAGGTTAAAAGGCAGGAGAATCCATTTAATATCATTGACTTTATCACTGATTAAACAAGTGGCTCAGTTTTCTCCTTGGTCTAACAGGACAATGGTGCTTTTCTGTTCTGGGAATATACAAAAATTCATCAAATACTGTGAAGCTCCTTAATATCATTGTAATAAGCCTAGAAAAACCAAAATAGTTTTTCTGATTCTCTATATAGAAAGGAAGTTTCAGATCTTTTAATCTCTTAATTATTGTAGACTGCTACATACTTGCTTTAAAAATATATACACAATAAATACTAACATGTATAGAGATAGAACACACCTATTTTTCCTCTCATGCTCTATTTGTGATCACATTCTACATGTGATTTTTCAAAGTCCTTTCTATAGCTTCTACCAGGGCTGTAACTTTACTATTCAGTGAAACTGCAACATGGAATAGGACAGAGAACAACACTTATTGTCACCAAAGGTAATCACTGGCTCACAAAAAATAAAAATATCTTCTCTCAGTTGTATGTTGTGTAACCACAGCCATAGGAATAGAAAAGCAACAGGAGAGCTAGTGAAAGGTAATGTCTTTTCCTACTTATTTTACTATGTGAGAGTATCATCATATTGAAAGCTTTCAGTAATATTAGGCTACCAAGTTTGCAAAATAAAATATACTTTGTGTCCAGAAATAAATAAACAAATCTACCTACATCTTTAAAAATAACCTGAACAGTTTCAACAGTTACTCTGACTTAAAATTCTGAGTAAAGAGAAATTATTGATTGAAACGATTGAAAACACAGGTGATGATCTCCTCCATTTTAGGTAGAAAGGCACTAAATGGAAAAATCTAACAGAATAATCAGAGCAATCATGAGGTTTAGGCACACAACAGAACAGAAATAATTTAACAATGTCTGACAACATCCCAGGCACACAGTGTCTGAACACTACTAAAGTGGTTGCACATGAGACTCAAAGACAACACCATTTTAAAGGATAATTTTCATCATTTAAGAAGCAAACAGACAGGAGAACAAAATAGAAATTCAGGTTCAGGCCTACAATCAGATCTTCAGAGTGACAACCTGCAGTCACCAGAGTCCCATGAACTTCATCAGGCCCCAGGCTATCGAGGTCCATTTGAACAAAACCAGTTGCAGGACTAGGACCTAAATACGTAAAGAGAAAAAGAATTAAATCAGGTAACACAGCACACAGCTCTAATTAAAGAGACACCAAACTAATCACAGAAAAATAATCAGAGTGCCTAGACCATGACAAGATCTCTATTTTTACCCTAAAATGCTGCAGCTACAGCAAAGGCAACAGTAATTTCTTACACCAAGAGATTTATAGAGCATTAATTGATCACAGCACATTCTCCTTCAGGCAAACACAAGTACCCTGCAGTGTGTTTGCTCACCTCCTGTGTGCTGCTGCTTTTTCGTTGTTATATGTAATTTGTTTTATTATTTTTAATAAAAGAGAGTGGTTGAAAATCAATAAAGGTGATGTATTTATCTTCATCAGCTCTCCATGTAGATTTTCAACCTCTTAGTAACACAATGGCCAAAACTAAAATGAGATAATCTGCCTGCATTTTAAAACACTGTAAAACTGACAGAAAGTAAATAATATTTCTATAAGAACTGTCATTGCTATGACTATCTGAAGGTTGTGAGAAGTTCTAGCTTGGCAGTGTGTCTCCCCAAGGTTTCAGTGAAACCCCATGGTAGCATGCACCTAGTATCATACAACTCCTAATGAGAAAAGAGACTAGCAAAAAATGCCTACCTCATAATGAGGTTTGCCCACTGAAATATAGACTTTAACTCAACAGGAGTATGAGACAGAAGCAGTGAAAACACTACAGGAATATCAGATTTATGGTGACACAAGCACATGGAATCACAGGCTACACCATGGAGAGCTGTGTCATCCAAACTTCCACACCAGCACTTATCATCCACGCCAGGAAGGGGTCCATGCTTCCTCTCTACAAGGCTATCTCTCTCAGCTTGGGAGGCCATAATGGCCAATTCACCGTGCCTGTAAATGTCATCACTGCACCTTGTACCTTCACTAGCATGACCTCTTTGAGACAGCCAGACCAAAGACAGAATAAATTCTCCAGGAGTATGATACAATTCTTCCTATTACTAGAGCAGAATTACCCCTTCAGAGATCAGCATGTAACCTGTCAAATCAATTTAAACACACCTTCTACCCCAAAAAATGTTGAAGACAATCAACAATCTCTGATTACTTCTGTATCTCCTACAGGATGGCTTAAGATGCAGCAAGATCCTTTACATAAAAAAACTATTGAGTTTAAAAATTAACTCAAGATACATGAGGACATAAATATGTTAAATTCATTGATTTGCCTATAGCACTCATGCAGAGATAAGAACTCAAACTGCTATTTCTAGATAGGAAAAAACAGTAGTATATACAAAGTTTTCCATGCACATGGACATTAACTTTATTGCCAAGATGATGCACTGACTTAGACCACTTATATACAAGGAAACTCACTGATATGCAAGGCAGACAAGATTTCCAAAATTTGTGAAGGAAATGTGTTCGTCTTTTTAGAATTGGTGTTAGCTCAGGACAGATAACAAAGTCTTTACTCCCATTTTGATATTGAATTCCCAGTTATATCCCACATGTACGTCTGAAACTGGCACATGGTAAAGAATCTACAACACTTCACTTCAAATATAGTGTCAGATTTTGGTTATTTTATCTCCAGAGAGTTACAGCCTCAAACCTGAGGTCACTGTGTAGGCACACAGGGACTTGGGGGGAAGATGCAGCCGGCAGGGCTCAGCCTTGTGCAGGCAGAGGTCCCAGTCCCAGGACCCAGTATGCCCATGGGGTATATTTTCTCAATGAATTTATGATCTCACAAATTTTTAGCAAGCAGAGAGCAATCTACTGCCTTACTGGCTATCACTGAACAACCTGAAACTATTGATGGGCCATTAATATCAAATTCCTTGCCAGAGTTACATTTCCAAAGATAGGCAGGTTTTAATTCCTTTTCCTGAAGCTTTACCTTTGTAATCTGGACACCTAACTACTCAACACCTAAGACAACCTTTCTTATTGCTCTTGCAAACATACATTAACAGTTTAGATTTCCACACCTGGCAGAAATTTATTGAAAAGCAACAACAAAAAAGCTGTTTGGATTTTTTCTCCAGGTTATGCCTCCTTGATACTAAAGCTGCCTAATCTCTGGTTTAAGTCAGAAAGTCCTAGAAACAATTCTAACTCACACCTGTTTGCTACCATGTCCATACAAGTACACACCACTGGAAAGTTAGCCAAGAGCAGAAGTATTTAGTATTTCCTCTATCCTTTCTCAACCTCTGACTTCTGGTACATGCTGAAGGGGGAAGGAAAAAAATGACTGTGGCTGGTATGGGACCTGGCTATGGGACCTGGCTATAAAATTCTCAAGCAAACTAAAAGCTTCCTCCTCCTGGGGGGAATTCTTATATCATCAGGCAGAAACAGAATAAGGAACAGAATCAATTAATTATTACTGAAATACTATGGAGTATTGTTATTAGAAGACTTGACTTCATAATTTAATTGTAAGGAAATTACTGCATCTGTAATCACCATTACTATAAGCCAAATGAAAAGATCAGTGCCTTCCCAGCAAATGCAAAATACATCTTTTCATACTAGGCACCCCACTGTGACATTACAAATCAAACTCAACAATTAATGTCCAGTCCTTTGTGGCAGGTGGGGAAATATTCTAAGCAATATTATGTGGGAAGCAGGTGTAGGAGTGAAGAACGTCAAATAATAAATAATACAATTATATCTGAGGACAGATTTTACAGTTTTTCCTACAAATGACTTAACTGTTGGTGACACACACAAAGCTGCACAGCTACACCATCATCCTGCCTGTTGCTCAGATGTAACTCTAGCATCACCTTGCATCCCAAAGATACTCTAACCCAAGATTGATATTCATAATTTGCAGATACTTTCAATGCAACATTTCCAAGACAGTATTTTTCTTAATCCTCCCAATCAGCTAAAGTATTCAATCAGGTTAATCATCATCATGATGTTTTGATTCAGCAAGATTTCTCTGCTTTTTGATTCAGCAACATTTTTTCTCTCTGCTTTTGACAAACACAGCCTAATATCACACACATTCACTCAAAGAACTGCTGCAAAGATCCCTTCCCTAGTCAATCACTTGGAGAACACATCACTATCTCCACAGCTCTCCCTGGCTACTTCTGCAGCATCTACCCCTTGTCTTCACTTTCAAGGTCCATCCTTGCTGATCACCACCACACCTATTACTCCTTAATCTTTGTCAGGAAGACAGCTGTGGTTTGCTCATGTTTGAAACTGGGCCAATTTTCATAAAACATAAAGCTCAAAAGACCATTAGATCATACTGTCTAATTTGACTGTTACGTTGTTTTTGGCTAAAACACTTAAAAACCCCTCCACTTTTTACTGACACAAAAATAAATTTCAGTGATGCTTCTTGTATCTCTTCCCTTCCTATCTCCCACCTGCCATTCAGTGTCAGGAGTCCAGTTTCCAGCTCCTCTCACACCCACATGGAGTATTTTCAAACAAACTTCTTGTGCCTTTTTCTGTCTTACACCTTACACTTCGTGGAAACTCCCTTAAATATCTGAAAACATACTGCATTACTGTTGTTCAAAGCTTTCTCTGAAATTCAGCTTACTAACATGCCCCTACAGCCCCGATGAGCAAAATGTGTGATAAGTAGTTATATACACATCACCTGTTTTCAAATGTCAAAAGTAAACAAGAGTGGGATGTAGGAGACAGATCCTATGCTACAGTAAACAGAGAGGCTTCTTGAGAGAGATTTGGTTGAAGGAACTCCTGAAATGTCCTGTGAAGGAGTCTCTGCATACGCTGTGGAAACAGCCTAAGGAAATCAGTCTTTTGACTTAGTTACAGGAGTTGGATCCCTGAAGTAAGAATGTACCCTGACTACTAGCATTTCCCTTTTCCTCTGTGTATATTTTCTACTTTCAACTGTATTATATTTACACTGCTAAAATTTAAAACTGCAGATATTCTTTCCAGCACATGTCTGCGTGATGCAAAGCATCATAGGAATTATTTTACAATTATACAAAGAAAGTCTTGCAATGCTATACAGTATTTCATTATACAGATCCTGATCATGCAATTATCATAGCATTACACACATATGCCTAGTGGATGATGCACAGGTCTGTGCACTAACTTCAACTCTGGTATTTACTAAATTCCTCAATCCTATAATACAGATCTGGAATGTATTCATGGCTGGCACCAGCTTTTTTCTCCCCACTGTGAATCATGGGCAAATCCTCAAGACAAATGAACATAGCTAAAAAAGCAGAGAAGGGAGAATAAGAATATTAGGAAGAATTAGGATATCAGGAAGAATTTATTCATATAAAGGGTGATTTGACATTGGAGTGGGCTGCATAAACAATAATCAAAAGTCATACCAGGCACCATGTAAAAAAGAAAATAGAATAGAACAACTGCTACTGGTAATGATCCAGTTCTTGCTCCAGATAACAGAAAATAAGTTCTTTCAAAGCCCAAAGAAAGAGAAAAATGCCTCCTGAAGCAAACAAACAAAAAATGAGGACACAGTCAGTCACAGATCAAAATCTGATCAAAATCTAACCAGGGAAAATATTGAATTAAATTATTTGATTTCATGATAAGAGTCATTAACAGCAAAGAGTTAACCACAAATGAAAAGGACATATTTGGTCCTGTATTACAGTACAGTTGTTAATAATTCAGAAACTGGGGCAAGTATCATGGCAGAAAATCTGCAGTTATTTCAGTTACTCTGAATGAAGGAAAATTATTAATCTAACCAAAATTAGTAAGTGGACCCCAGAAACACTAAATCAAGTTTAAATTATGATAGACAGATAACAGACACATATTAAAATAAACCCATTAAAAAAACCAGTCTGTGTTTTACGAGGTTTCAAATTAAAGACACAACTGTGAGGAACTTAGTGCAATAAAACTCAATGTGTTAAGCAAAGGGAGGGTAACAAAAAAGGGAGGTTTTGTTACCTACAAAACCTCCAGATAAATTGCTGTTTAGTCCCCCATAGATTTAATTTACTCAGTCTTTTTTCACTTACTCACAAGCACTGACACTTACCTGTTTAAAGGTCTGGCCAAGATAACTTACACAAAAAACAAAAGACAAGGGCCATCAGCTATAATGCCCTCACCCCATTTCAGGAGTTGTTTTAATTATCAATATCAATTAGACAAGTCATAGAATAATAAAATGGTTTGGTTTGGAGGACACCTTAAAGATCATCTAGTTCCAACCCTCCCATGGGTAAGAACACCTTTCACTGGACCAGGTGCCCAAAGACCCATCCAACCAGGCCTTGAACACCTCCAGGGATGGGACATCCACAGCTTCTCTGGGAAACCTGTTCCAGTACCTCACCACATTCACGGTAAAGAACTACTTCCTAACATCTAATCTCACTCTATCTCCTTTCAGTTTGAAGCCATTAACCCTTGTCCTATCACTACATGCCAGTGTCAGGTGCAAGGGGGTGGTAGGATTGCATCTGTTTAATGGAAGTCAATCATTAGATCAGTTATCTTGTAATGGGAAAACACACCAGTTGCTTTGGCCTCACAAAGGAACCAGGGCCCACTTCAGCAGTTTAGTGAAAAAAATCTCTGCACAACACACCACTAAGATCAAAACAAAAATAATAAAACAGGCAGCTTAAACGATGCAAGACAATTAGAAGAAAACCAGTGTAATAGGATTATAAAAATCAGTGCTGTGACCTTATCAGAAAAAAAAAAATCTCATATGAGGTACAGGTCACTCTTTCTCCAAAAGGATACTAAAGGTATAGACAGGGTTCAAGTGTGAACAGTAATAAACATAGAAAATAGCCTATGAAGAGAAATTAGAAAGTTTCAAATCAATAATATTATGCATGAACATGTAAAGTAATTGCTCTAGAGAGGTCAGATCAGACACTTATATGCTTGCTACTTACAACACAAGATAAAATACAAAGAAGCACTAAAAGTGTGGAAAACTCAAAACTGAGCAGAAGAAATGTTTTTTTCACATCATATATAATCCATTCATACTGATTATCATGGAAATTCAGTTATTAATCTAAACACAATGTCCCTATCAATGACAGTGTAAATTAAACCAGTTACTACACAGAGAAATCAGGAAGCAACTTACTCGTAGTTAACATCAGCTGAAGCATTAGGAGGTATTTACCAGTCAGACAGGAAGCTGTATTATGGTTTAAGCAAATATGATAATGCCTTTGTAAAAATATAAATTAAAAAAAGGAATAGTAACTTGATTTCATTATTGAACTTTTATTCACAATCTCACAGTAACTCTTCCTACAGTTTGCATTAAATACTATTAATAGCTCATTAACAACAGTAGTTGTCTTTAGAAGGTTTTGAAACAACTAAAGTTTGGACACATTAAGCTTTTATGTGAGCAGTAAAGTACATAAAAAATTAAAAACTGCATGATTATGAACTTGTTTACTCCATCACTGCAGGTTCTATCTAAAATATCTTTTTTCCTCATTTCCAATCACAGCCAGTTTCTTAGAAGCTTGTCTGTTTTTAAAGACCTGATATTGAACAGTGTTCCCTTTATCACTTTTTTAAAGGATTATTTTAACAAGGATTCTCATCACAAATCTTGCTAACAAGCACCCAAAACCTGACTACTTACCACTCACCCACAGACAAGCCAGCTAGAATTAGCTTAAGCACTGAATCCTTAGCATGCCAAAACTATACTGCTTGGTTATCTTGATTAGATCATCCTGGTTTAGTTTGAAATGCACATTGTCACTGCACATACTGAGACCCACACTGCCCTGTTGTATTAGCAATTACAAAAACATATACAACATATATATATATAACACACACACACATATATATAACATATATAACATTATATAAACATATAACATTATAATTTTTTATCAAAGAGCAGAGTCTTCATTTTATTAGGATAGGCAAAAATGAAAGAGAGCATAAGGATGTGACTTCATATCTTTTGGTTGATTTTTTCCATCATATCTGGGAAGGTAAAGAGAATATGATATTGTCTGGAGGTGGGGGAGCAGGAGAGGCTGCCAGCACTGTCAATGCAAGGTTGGACTTAGTCAGGGCTGGGTCAGGTAAACAGGGCAGAAGCAAAAGGCTGAGGCATCACACAGTACAAGAGACAGTAAAAGTGAAGACTCACATGTCAATAATATTGAGAGCACAAAGAACCAGAAAGATTGCCTGGGAACTCTTTCTTGGATAGAGAGAATACAGCTTGTACTAGGACACAAGAAACTGAGAGATTAAAAAAGCTACATGAACCTCATGCAGTGATACTTGAGTGTAGGCTCTGGTTCTGGTAGGGAAGAGAATTCAGTCCATGGGCAGCTGTGGGTCTGAGAAGACCTTACTGCCAGCAATGACAGGAAAACTGTCTGGAATAAAAGCAATGCAACAGGTTGCAGAAAGGCTATATAAAATTTCTGAACTCAAAAGGCAACATCATCTGTGTTCTGAAAGTAGCAGACCATTCACCACCAGGATGCTAAGAGCATAAAAATTATTCTCCTTGGGTAACTTACTCTGTTTTGCTGTTTCCATGGGCTGTGTATTTGAGTGCAATAAATGTCACTTGGCAGATTTACCTTTCAGTTGTACAGTTTCTACCTGTGATCATTTTAATAACACATCCCATTGACAAATACTGTCACTTTCTGAAATAAAAGTGATATTTTGCTTTTCTAAAGCTATAATATGCTTGATAGTATACTCTGAATGTACATAACTTGAAATATACCTCATTGGACATTTACCTGCCAAGTTGCCTCATGCTTTTTTCTTTTTAAGCAGAAGGTGGGCAAGAGCAATAAACTAAACTCATGGGAGAAAAGGTGTAAACTTACTTCATTTAAATGTTAAGGAATTTTTTGTTAAGGACACTTCTTTGCTCATTCCAACAGTACCAAAGCTATTTACTTGGTAATAAACAGTACCAAAGCTATTTATTTGGTAATAAGAGCTTCTGAACTGAAACAGACATTTCTGAACTTGTTGTTGATGATTAACATACAGTTTAAGAGAGCCATTACTTTGTGACAGGCACTACGGTAGCCAAGTGTCAGATAATATATCAACTTCTGCTCCAGTCTAATTCTAATTTAATAGTTAGAACTCTTATTCTTACGGTCTTGTTTCAAATATTATACTACAAAGAGTTCAGCAGGATACATAGTAGTTGCTGTAAAAGTCTTGCGGTGCGAATATCATGTAGGCATTAAATTCGACGTATTTTAACATTAGCCAAAGCACGTTTTTGAAGGCGAACACGTGCCACAATCCCCTGCATAACCACTGAAGGAAGAACTAAGTTTCTGCTATAAATGAACAAAAGAAACCCGACACGAAGCCAGCGTGGAGCGGGCGCGCCGCCCGCCCGAGGCAGCGGCTGTTCGGCGGGCAAAGGTCCCTCCAGCCCGGCCC
>VZRH01002464.1:632901-655467 GCA_013397555.1 Urocynchramus pylzowi
ACCGAGGCGATGCCCGGACCACCCCAATGAAGGGGAAATTTCTGGCCGCGCTGGCTCGAGGACAGATCTGACGGGGAACACCCTGAGGCCACTCGGACGTGCTCATGTGCCCGCAACGCGGTCCGTGCACCGCAACGCGGTCCATGCAGAGCTNAGGATTCCACGGGAAAAGGAAGAGGACGGTACCACCAGCTCCTGACATCGCTGCTCCTTCTATACTTGTAAGAAATCCTGATGTTTCCATCAAAACTCAGCCCTGAGCTTTACCTGAGAGCTGTTCATCTTCATCACGCAGTACAGGAACAGGAAAAAAAAAAAAAAAAGCTCTGGAACAGGTGGGAAAGTGAGGGAGCAGGACTAAAACTGTACATGCTGCAGCAGACATGAGCACGATTCCAGGATCTCTCCTGGCAAACAAAGGAAGGCACTTGACAAGCCAAAGACTGCCAGAAGTCCGGCAAGGCAGCTTTTACACCTGTAGATGTGGAATACACCAGCATGTCTGCTTTCTGGCTTGCTCTTGTTACTAGGGTCTAGTAAAAGCAAATGCAGCTGTACAAGATTACCACCCTCTGCACCTTCACTATTCTTTCAAACACATCAGCTGGCCAGAGCAGTAATTTCTGATGTATTTTCACTTTGCTACCTCCTTCTTCTTGCCTATACTTGAAGATTAAACAGTACACTTGTTATAACTTTGTATGTTTTAATACAATTTTAGTGAGAGATCCTTAAGTGACCTGAGATGACTTGGTCTGGGGGTGCTAGAATTGCAAACAGGATTGAAACAGTTGCTTTTATTGCCTTCCAGTGTTTCCTGTGCAATTGTGATCAATGTTGTTAACAGTTGCACATAGTTTTCATTAACTTGCCGAGTCTTGCTGCCAAACCTGACAAGGGATGGGACAGACAAGCTCCCCATCTGTGAAAGTAGAGTTAGGTGAGCAGTGACAACCTCCTCACAAAAACAAGCAGGGGCACAGACAGAAAAAGTTGCACCCAATGTACAGCCATGAGTAATGTTGAGTGAAAAATTTATGTTGAAGAGTGGTCTTCCCATAAATGTATCTGTTCGTTTTGGCATAAACTCCTCCATTACATACTATGCACGACAGAACAAGACCATTATTTAAAAGCCAAAATACCTGACTTGTGATATGTTTTATCTATCCTGTCACAGCAATCTGTCTTACTCCTATCAAAACCGTAAAACAAAACCACAGAACAAAAATTCTGGAGCCATACACAAACTTTCACTATATGAATCAACGAAGGCTTAGAGTTAACACCACTATATGGCACATGAAAAAAAGCCCAAATGTCCTAAAGATTCTAAACAATATCCAAAAAGTTTTACTTCATATACTTTTCAAAGTCTTTCCTCTCACTGCTGTGAGTGCACATCTCTCTCCCTATTACAGATACTAAAGAACTTGCTCCTAGCAACATTCTGATGTTAAGCTTATATAATGTGATAATTTTTGTGACTTCATCAATAGATAAATCTGTTTAGTCTTTCTCATTCTTATTAAACAATGAAAAACCAAATGGGTAAGAAAGCAAAAAATCAAGGAGAGCTAAGGTAATCAGGTCCAACTAGTTCAATCTAACACTAATTAGTGTTTTCACATGTGGAGAGCATTAGATCTGTGCTATCAACTTCCAAAATAAAACAATTTCTGAATCTGTCAAAATACTTTAAAAAATGCACAGGTGGCAATGCAAATTAAATACTTCTGTAGCCTCTCATCAAATAGTCCAGAAATGAATACAATGAAACTGTACCACCTTGTTAAAAGAAAAAAAAACCAAGTAAAAATTACTATTTCTCAGTTCCAACTTGGGGTCACAAGACAGATGTAGCTTGCAAACTCAGCAAATCAACAGTTTGAAAAAGAGCAATCAGACAGGGTAAGCCACAGCTTTTTGAAAGAACATACATTGAGTAATTGCTAGCACACGCGTCCAAAGTGCACAAAACTTCCCAAGGATTCAAATGGATATGAGCATCTTCCACATTTTTATGTGCAATGGCATCAAGTTTCACTGTGGGCTGCAGTAGCAAGGGCATGCCTTGGGGCTGGCATGTTCATTTAACATATGAGTCAGTGTGGAAACAACATAACAGAAATATCCACAAACCAATGAATTGTGAAAGAACTATAACATTTTCCCCCTCAGGCCTGAACCTACTAAAGTGTCACAAATGAAGTTAATATCACAGAAATTATTCAGCAAAAGAGGAATTAAGCAGAAAATGACAGTCAACTCTTTTACAAGTCAATAACTTAACTGTTTTTATTTGAAACCATACCAGTCAGTACAGTCATCTTAGAAAAGATCAACAAAAAAAGACACTCCAGACTTGACTTTTATAACTACTGCAACTACAGATAAGATACCTCTACAATATGGAAATTGCCAAGTAGGTTTTTCTTCACTGGTATCCTCCTTCAGAATCTGAGGGAATTTAAAACTAAGAACTTAACACCATGCCCTCAGCTCCCTCTCCCTCCACGCCTCCCTCCAAAAAATGTGGGTTTAAAATATAAATAAGATAAAATAATTAACCAAACTCTTGACGTGCAATGAACCTGAGTGAAAGATTAGCTTGGCAAGAAAAATAAAAACAAAAGTTGTAAAGCAGCCTAACTTCCTCTCCATTAGCTTCTTACTACATTAGCCCACAGAACCACAGCAGTCAAAAAAAACATTTATAAGGACATCAAAGCAGCTATCTAAGTTTACATTCATATATCTAACATGCATATTTGTCCAAGTGCAGTTAAGGGAACCTAGTATGCCCCTAAATTTAAGGTGCTGATTTGTGTTTCATATTTTGGCAGTGGAATGAGTACATAGTACTTTGAGGGCCAGATTTTATCTCCCTCTCACCTCGAAAGTAAAAATGAAGAACTGAATGTTACAGAAAAGGATATTAAATAGTCACTCTCAGTCACCTTGATTGCCAATCTAATTTCAAATAAGGAGACTGCTTACATTAATCTTTTTAGGTCTAACTTATGCACTTATATCAGACCTTTGGAGTGTGGCCACAGACCTCTCAGGAGCTCACCTACCAAGCATTCTCTTTCCTTCCTCCCCCAGTATCTTAGTGAGGATGCTCTGTTTCAATTAAGGCTGCCCTAGGTACCTGTTACGATGTACATCTATACCGTGCAATGGAGTCCAGAGCAGCTGGGTTCTGCCAGCCCCTGTTTTCCTGCTCTCACTGTGTGTCCATGGGAAGTATCTGTGCTGGCACAAGGCTGTGTTTGAGCTCCTTATCCTTGCCTCTCAGCAGGGCTAAGGCCTCTGATAGGCCTGCTGCTACCACTGAGACATGAACCACCACCCCTCTGACCAACACAGACTATCCGATTAATGCCTAATCCGCTTGTGAATCGGCTCCCGAGCCACCGCTGCTTTCTGTGGGGCATGACAAAATTCAGAGTTCCTGAGGTGTGTCTAAACCTGATTTCACTGGAAGTAGCATGCTCTGGAACAGCTAACTCAGCTATGAAACTGGCTCATCAGAAGAATGCACAGAGCCTGCGCTGCTCTTTACTACAGAGCATATGCACATCCAGCACCTCAAAATACCCTTACCAAGGAGCTTTAACAACTGCCAGCTGCCACCAGAGCAGTTCAGGGTTTCAGTGGGTTTCAAAGAGCAGGACCAAAAAAAGGCACAAATTCTCTGTTAATTTCAAGAAGTCATTATCTACACAGATAAGAATATACTGGGCTCTGGTGAAATCAAAAATTTTTGCTTAGGGAATTGTTGGCCTAAGTTATTTCAAATACTAAATTTAAAGGAATCACTTGTACTATACTGCAGTTACAGTAAAACTTTCACTGGTGTTTTTACTTGCACTTTCTAATTGTGTACGTTATTTAAACGGTACTACTTCCAACAAAGTAGTACCACTCATTAATGTAGCATGCTTCCGTATTTTTTTAACCAATATGAGGATTAAAAGTTTCCAGCTATGATTACTGTGTCAATAATTACGTGTTTTGTATCTCCTGCAAAGCTGGATGCAATGCCTGTTAGAACGGTCTCATGTGTAACAGTGAAATATGCCACAAGAGATTATACTCTGAGTGCAAAAAAAAGCCTTTTTTTTTTTTAAATGACAGTTCAAAAATATTCAGTTCTAAATATTCAGAGAAACAGGCTCACAAACAGTGAGCCATAAATGGCCACTAACTCCCTCTCTAAAATAACTTACTTTTCTAAAAAGATGTTTTCACTATTTTTATATGCAAGAACTCAATGCTAAGTAAAGTTGTTGTACAATGCTTCAGAATTTAAAATACTTCATGATACAGAGAAATCCTCCTACTTTTCACATTTTAGAAGAAAATTTCATCAGACAAATCCTCAGAGAGAGACACAAACACATTTTACTGAGAACTATCACGTAGTGTTAAATAAATTACATGCAAATTCTTACCAGAATGCCACTGCTTTTGAAGATGCCATATCCATTGTTATCCTCAAGATATCCATTCTTATTCCTCATTAGTACCCTGCTTCCTTTGCACTCAAGCTTTGGAACGGATTTCTGACAAGCAACCCGCACCTACCAAAATGATTTCTAGAAAGCAAATTATATAGCTGTAAGACATGGAAAACAAACCAGCAATTTGCAAACCACTGCAAGTGCAATGCAAACACAGCAAATAGAGAATTTATTCTGAAACTTATTCTGAAATTTATTCAGAAATTTATTCTGTTCATCCTATTATGCTGGACACTAATATAACCACAGCTGTAACATTATACTTTTAAATCACTGGTTCACCTATAGAAAAACTGCAAGAGCAAAATTCCTTTTTATCCCATGGAATCACATATATTTCATCTCATTAAGGGTGGCCATTTGCTTAAGAATGATTTTTTTATAAAAGAATAGGATAAAGGAACATTATTCTAAACTATACTTAAGGTCTTCTAAGGACTTAGGAAAATTGAAGTTCCATTTATGCTGGATAGAGCAAATACACAGAACAGTAAAAGGTCCCCGACCACATAAAATAAACAAGTCTAAACAGGTAAGACAGCACAGGGAAAAGTCCACACACAGCACAAACAGCAGGACTGCAGTAAATGTAACAGTAGTTCTACTTTGCAGGTGGCTTTTGCTTGCAAACAACATAGAAGGAGGTACAGGGTAAGGAGGGCACATTGGGTGGGAGGAAGCATATGTAGTATGCAGGAACGAAGCAGAAGTGAAGAGGTAGAATGGACAGCAAGAGGTGGAAGAAACAATCAGTAAGCACAGGACAGAGAACAGCTAATTAAAGTTAGTGAATGTTCTCTGTATGGTCAAAGGTCCCTGGGCTTTTGGCTCTTTCTGTTCCTGTGAGTTAGTATCTGGCAAGGTCCTTTCTTTACTGCTCCCACGCTTAGAGCAGTATACTTAGACTTATTTTATACTGATTTTCAGTTCTTTTCCCCATCACAATCCCCTCCCCACACCTTAAGATGAGATCAAAGATCTCTCCCTCCCATGTAGCTTTAAAACAGGGATGATCTGAATCTACTCAGCAATATCCATATAGAACAAGCACATGCAGATCAGCCCTATTTGCAAGTGATCCAAGTTCTTATATTCTGACTTCAACCTTCCTAATTCTTTCTTAGGTAACACATACTGGATAGTAGAAAAGTGAGGCAGGACACTATTCTATAAAACAGTAGTTGAAAGTTGATAAGAGTATGTAAAACATTGTACTCCATGCTGAATAGCAGAGTTGTTAGGAGTCAGGATGGGGACAGCTGCTCTATAGGCTCTGGTGCACATAGCCAGATGGAAACATTCTAACCTTCACAGTGAACTGTACTTGTTCTAGCATTAACTGACTAGATTAGGCTTATATCAGAACAGAAGATGTATTTTCATTGTCAAAACACTCATTGTTTATATCCTCTAGCATAAATGGAGATAAGTCAGTGTAAAGAGCAAGTCTGCCTACAAAGGCAAATCAAACCTGTGAAACTGAAGTGGTGTAATTTTTTATGGGGCTGTATGGATAAGGGGAAATAAACTAGATTGGAGTCACTTTCATCTGGTGCAAGATCTCCAATAGGAATAGTTTATACTGGCATAGCAACTGCAATATAATTAAAAACATTTCCTGGAATTGGGCCAGCGCTCCTAGGTTGTTTCCCTCTATGTGGAAATAAGCTACCAGGAGATACAGTTTTATACTGATACAGCTCTATTCACACCTGGGAAAGGTGGCTGATACTTTAATTATGCCAGTACAGATAAAGTAGAGAAATGTCTGATAGAAAACCAAGTGTTTCAGATATAGTCCATTTACCTATTGCAAGAGAGCAACAATATTCCTAGCACAGGCAACATTTTAGAGTACTAATTCTTAACTTTAATAATAATCCCTCCTGTGTCATTCCCAGAACATCACCAACCTTTGAAATGCTAATGCAATTACTAGAGACAAACCAGACTTTGAATTTATGCCAGATTCTGCCAGGAGTTCATCTGCCAAAAGTTTTCTCCGTGCCACTCAGGTGTCACTATTCTCTTCATACCTCCTCTTCTTTCAAAACAAACTTTTTTTTTTTTTTTTTTTTTTTTTTTTAGCAACAATGTTATGGTAATTTTGAATCTTTGTAAAAACACTGGTAAAAGTAAAGTGTGTGTCTTGGCTTGAAAAATACACATAAAAGCAATTATTACTTCTCTGCCAGACTACAGCTTTGGAAATTACCTGTAACTTGCCAATGACAATAACAAGCAAGCAGTTATCCAGCAAAATTCCTTTAGTTCAACTGCACAATAATACTTCCACACTACCTGCACTTTACTTGGTTGTTTGAAACAGCATCTGCCAATTCCAGCTGTGCTGTTAAAAAAACCAACCAAACAAAATACCCAACTTTTTTGCTTCTAAAGGAATAAAGTTCAATTATTTATCCAAAAAATAACTAATGAAGTGTTCTTTAAAGGACAAAACAAATGAAAAAAAAAGTTTTAACTACTGTGTTGGCCCTGGGACACTACAAATAGTAACTCCCAGACAACTGAGTTGAGATACCAGCATCACCAGATAAAACAAGAATGCATTTTTGTCTTTACTTGTGACTTCCTTACAACAGCTTCCAAAACAGACTCAAGAGAAATGCATTGGTTTTGTCTCCCTATCTCTGCCTCCCCCTAAAATAAGACCTCTGCTCTCAGGAATCTTTGGATAAAGTGAAATATCTACAATTGTAACTGACCTATCAAAGGTGAACTGTATGTGCCTCACTAAGAATAAGAACTGCAGCGACCATAACCTAGCACATGTACTGATAGGTATATTAGTTACTAAAAAACCAGTAAAATATTTACTTTTAATAGCATCAATGTTCTCATCTCAGGGATCAACCTGTGTTAAAAAGTGAGGTGCTTAAAAGAAAGGGGTTTTTGCTTGCTAGTTGATGAACCTCAGTAAGAAGAAAAAAATTGAAAATACTCAACACTGTAATTCTTGCATAGCATGCTATCATAAATTAATGGGAAGGGCATACTTACATAGAAAAATCTTGTTAAACAAATGTGATATCTCTATTTAGAAAAATTATCTCATTGCAAATAGTTAAAATAACAGTTCAAAGACCTGCCAGTAAATGTAGTCTATTGTATACAGAAATTATTATTTCTCAATACTCTGAAATTCTGTAAAAATTAATCTAAAATACTTTTAACTTGCAGAAAGCATCTTGATGGATGCAACACTTGAATCTATTCCTTAAAAATCAACTTCACTGCTTTTTGTGATGGTATTCCATAACATACAGAATTTTTATCATTCAGCAGCATGATAATGAAGTTAATCTTCAAAGCACTACATAGGCTTCATCACCACTTCTTGCTGAGCATGTCAGGGATGAGATATCCTCTCTTGGAAGACCCTGTAACTCCCATAGCTATATTGCAGATAAGGCAACAGACTCTCTTCCTTCAAAAACATAACCAACCAGTTCAATGTGACAACAATAAAAGAGTGGGATCCAAGAGAAGACCATTTAAGCTGGATGTTCATGACCAGGATAACAAATTTCTGGGCCTGCTCTCAAAAAAATTTCATGATGTTGGGACCTAAAAATCAATGTAGCACGTTGTGGGATATCCAGTCCTACCATTGTTGTTAAGCCCTAAGGTAAGATACACATCAGCTCCCACATGAGCCCTCTCTCAGACATTCTGGGAGCACAAGTCCCAAGAACAAGTTAAGATATGTCCTTCTGAGGAGGCAGGAAGCTAACTGTGTTCCAAAGAACAGTGGAACAAAGACACTCCATGAAACTAATATATCAGTGGGTTACCCCCAGAGAGAGGTACATGCACAGCTTACGTATTGCTCAGATACTTCTATTTTAAAGTGCTAATGGCACAAACTTACCAGCAGTGGTATGAACTGTCTCTTAAAATTCAATGTTCTGTGTGCCACATGATTTTTTTTTTAATTATAAAGAACCTTCAGTAACTGTTGCTCAGATTTTCTATGACTTTACAAATTCAAGAGGTACAGGAATTTGCCCCCAATCGTTTAGTATATCCTGTGGCAAGAATTACAGAGATTACTCATTTCTATAGGGGGAAAAAACCCCAAACCTTGTATTCTTCACCACTTAGGAACACACAACTTATTACAATCATGTGATTCTCCTTCTACTTACTTAAATGAATTAGGAAGCTACTATAAAGCCACTTGTATTTTAACAGGTTTTTTGCTTGGCAGGAATAGTTGCTTACTTTTTAAAGCAGATGATCTATTTCAGATGCAGCTGTTTCTCTCACATTCTATATTGCCTATAGAACTGAACATAGAAAACTCTAAATATATCTCATTGATGTTAACAGTCCATTGAAGTTAAATATCTTAAAAGGTAATACATGTATTTCTTTGATTTGTTGTAATCTTTTATCTTAAAATACTCTCAATTTTTATTCTTGATCTCGAAATACTGATCCTTTTATATTATCTTTCTGGTTTTGAAGGTGGCGAGGAAGTAAGTCTATAGTTGAAACAGGATAAGCCTTAAAAACAAATAACCAAATCTGTCACGTTTTCTCTTTGAAACACTACGACAGAAGAAAAACTTTTTGATTTTTAACAAGGAAAACTTACTGCTTTTTTTTAACAATTACAGAACTGTTTTCCACTTTTTCCTCCCCTTCTCCCCCCAATAACCAGAGCAAAAGAGGACCATGGATGATGAACTAGGACAAGCTACCAGAGATGGCCATAACAGCTCCTGCTGCCATTGCACACTGTTCCTCTCCAAGTTTCCTGCCCCCAGCACTGAGGCAGCAGCACCACTGTATTTTCCAAATGCAGGAATAAAGTACAGCAGCACCAGTTCTGGGTGACTTTAAGGCTCTCAGTTACAAACTATGCTGAGCTGTCACAACACAAACTGAGTTACCCTGTCTTTGGAGAAAGTGGGGACTAGCTGAAGCAGGAAATAAACCAAGTTAATACCATGATCTGAACAGAGCCCCTGTCAATTACTCTAATATAGAAACTGTTAGTTCTAAATTATACATTCAATATCAAAAGACATCTCTGCAAAATGAAAACCACAGTAGTTGGACCAACTACACACAGGTTCACATTGGAAAATGGGATTAGAACTAGACATTCATGTTCTGTGTCAGTACAGAAGTCCTCTAGAAACAGTACTGCTGAAATGTTAGATAATTATATAAGGCTCAAACTGCAACTAACAAATCCTCTCACAAATATAGACACGGTCTATTTTAAATTAAATGTTAAGTGGGAAATATTTATAGTCTAAGTTGCACACTTTGCTACTTAATTATCATAATTTTAAAAAGAAGACACCTTTAATTTCCTCCTCCAAAGAAGTTATTTACCTGATCTGTAGCTTGGGAGTCCCCAGTAGTCAGTTCTGAGAGTCTCATCCCACTGAATGTCAAGGACCTAGCATTTGAAGGATGGTATTTCAACATCAGTTATTGACAACTTAACTTTGACTCACCAAAGATAAACCAACCTTCATTCCCACTCAGGTCAGCTCATTGATTTCACAGAAAACACATTTAGAAAGCAGAGCTGAATGCTTTCAGAAATACCATCCATGAGATAAAAAGGGGAAAAAAATCCCAGCCAGCAAAAAGGAGCTGATATAAAATGTTTGAGACATCTTGATGCACGATGAATCAAGTATTTTTGTATATTTCTGTGCAAAGTAACAAACAACCAAAATTACTGTTAACTGCTTGCTGAAATGATATAATCTCAAATACCTTACCTTCTTACTCTTTAGATACAGGACTCTGTTCTTTGACAAAAAGTAAATTTTATCCTTGTACCAGATGTTGTGTTAGGAAAATAACGGTTCTGCTGAAAGAGTCTGAAAAAAAAATACACTTGCTGCTCTCAATATCCATATTATAGACACCATAAGCATTATTATGAATAATACTGAACTTGGTTTCTGTTTTACTCTTGTCTTACTTTGGGTTCAATGGAACTGTGTTCCATTGAAGTTTGACTTCATGTACAGCCAGAATAGATTCTCACCAACAGGACCTAATAAGCTTAAATATTGTTCTTCAATTACACTAAAAATGAATTTGGATACACCAAAGCCCTCCATTTTTATAATTCTTTATCATTTGAAAAATAAAATAATTCTATCTAGTGAACACTATTCATAGCATTCACACTGCAAAATAGAACCAGATAATTCTGGTTTGTGATGATTTTATTGACATGCATTTCAGTTTTTAGAAGTACACTGAAGCAAGCCTCCTTTTCACAACTGCCGTTCCTGTTTGGAGTACGCTAACAGTTCAAAAGCTATTTTAAACTAGTTTCTTACTTCTAATTATCTATTACATTCATAAAGCATTTATTTAAAACAACATCTTCATGTTTCCTACAAGAATGAGGGGACTAAACTAAAGGCTTACACTTAAAAAAAAAAAAAAAAAAGGGATGCTCTTTCTATGTCACCAAAGTTCTCAGCATCAGTTTTCTACCAGAAAGGCACTGATAGGGAGTCAAACATGTGCATGAAAACACACAGAACAGGAGCCTCTGTTTCCAGACCTCAAAGATACCACAGTAATATACCTGAGAAATTTGAAATCCATTTAATTCTGCAGGATTTTTAGCATGACAAATGATATTGTAAAGGCTTCTCAGATCATATATGCATCTAGAAAGATGCAAGTGATCCAGTAATTTAACTCATAATTTGTCTAACGAAGTAGACAGGTATCATTAAAAGATTCTTGATTTGTGCACCACTGAAAAGGTTGACAAACTGTATTCTACCTGATAAGAAGCATTTGGCTGTTGGGCTCTTTTCCCAAAATATCATTTATTTGGCTGCTGGTTGGAACACCAAACCCATTGCCAGTCAGAGAATCCCCGCAGTTTGCAATGAGAACACAAGAAATTCAGGTGCCTGTTTAAATATTCACAATTATTTTATTAATTTACTGCTAATAGTTCTTATTGAAACATTGCATATAGTTCCCATATTGTACATTGCATATAGCTACCATACAGAATATTACTAGAAACAAACTTGTGCTGTGAAGTCATGATTAAGTTATAAAAATAATTGGATATCTTGAAAAAAATAAACACTACATACAGAAACCATTAGTCTAAAATTAAATCCTGGTCAGGTGTTACAATGCCAGGATGTAAGGACACACTTTAGAAAAAATAAAATTAAAATAAATTTTTAAAAATTCAAAAGCTGATTTTTTTTTAAGTAGAAAATTTTCCAAGTTGTTAAAACCTATCTGTGACTTCCTTTTTACTGCCTCTGAATGACTTGAGACTTAATAACTAACATTTTGATCCAAAACAACTCAGGCTTAGCAAAATATGGAATTTATATAATAAACACATACAAAAAGTCTGAAAAAGCATGCAGCAAAAGGGAATTGTGTCATTAAGATCATAACCTCCACTGACAGCTACTCCAGAGATAATAAATGGTGCCAGAATTATTTTCCAGACTATTCCCCTCCACTCATCTCGTATGTATGTGTGCTCCTACACGTGCCTTTTAATTTCAACATATTTCATGTGTCAAATGACCAACACAAAGGCTCTGACAGGACACAGCATACATGCTAATGTAAATGCAATGCCAGCATACCAAACCCAAGTAAGTATAATTTAAGAAAACCTACCTGGACTTGAAAAAGCACCCTTGAGCTGCATCAGTGCTAATTCCCAAATGAAGACTCTTCCTTGCAAATGAGTGAGCTTTCTTCAGATCATTATTCTGTGGCACAGGCTCCTCCAAATGGCAGAATGAATGTATTGCCATTATTGAAAATTTACAGATCATCTGAAGTAATTGAACTGAAAGCAAGAAATATAGCAACTTTATTTTGTGTAAAGTTACTGAAAATACTTTACTCAGTTTTGAAGAACTTCTTACTTAACAATAGCATTTAAAACACGTAAAGGATATGTATATGCAGTGATTGATAAAGTATAAATTAATTCATTAAACCAGACAGACAGTTCATCTAAGCAGAGATGCCCAGATAAGGAACTTCCATTTAATGCTACTGCAAAGCACTATTTCAATACATTTTGGGGATTTTTCTTATACATTATATATTTCTTCTCTTCAAAGAGGCTTTCACCTGGGTATCTATAATGATACATGTATTTTTGCAGAACATTTGCTTGTAATACGTAATTATCTTCAAGTAGTTCAAGTTACTCCTTCCAGCATGAATTATTTTGTAGCTAAAACCACCAAATGTCATCTACCACCATGGTGCTAATACACACAGCTTTAGAAGACTGCCTTCAAGTTTCTCACAACTTTCTCTGATTTTACAGAATGTATTCAGTATTTTATTTGCGATCCTTACTTGAGGGCAAGATGAGTCACAGATTCTAGAGGCATAATCTGATGAGTATCTATTCTGGTAAAATGCCAGTTCAAAGAGAGAGAACCCTCCTGCTGCTTGTTCTGATCCTTAGGTCATGATCCCATCTCCTGGTGGAGCCACCCACTAGACCAGAGTGAGGAACTAGCTTGGATTAGAAATTGCTGCTTGCCACAGACCCCTCTCCAAGTCAGGATCAATTTTCTGATTCAAGTCACTGCATGATGGCGTAAATCACTGTGCTAATACAACAGGAGAGAAAGTGAGGGAACAAGACCACACAACTAATTGCAGCTACAAATGCCAGTACTTAAGAAACTGCTGTTGTCACCTGAGTGTAAATTACAAGGTAAATCACAGCTCTGCCACTGAAAGCAGCACAGCATACTACTGGACTGCTTTAACTTTCAGTTCCACCTCTGCATCACTGGTCATCATCCCCACTATGGCATCAAAAACGATGACTTGTAGAGCCTCACCAAAATTGCCTGGGGTACAATTTCCTGCCAAAGGCCATACACTGCAAGTTTAAGGTGGGATGAACCAATCGGGGTGTGTGAGTGTATCAGTGTATAGGTCCATCCCTCTCTTGTCTACTAACAACAGAAGCAACTTAGTCATAGTTCAGACTGCTAAACACAGAAGAGATTAATGGAGTTAAACATGTCTGCTTAGGTTAGGCCTGGCCTGTTCTAACTTTCAAATTCACTACCTGATTTCAAACTTTATCAAAAAAAAAAATTGAAAAGTCATTTACAGTTTAATAAGAATTCAGAGATTTCAGAAATCCAAGTACTGGGCAGATAGATATATAAGACCAACCCACAAACAGACCAAACTGAAGTACAGACTGCAGCCTATCCCCTTGTTATTGGGGAAAAACACACAAGCAAGAGTCACATGACAAGTACCCCAGCTGCAGCTGGTATTTTTCATTACCACTAAGATACAACTGCATAGAAAGCTGTTGTATCTTGTGTTCACAGAACTACTAGACTATCCATGCAGAATTCAAAGCTACTTAAGTGGCATTAAAATAAGAGTCCTTGGTCTGCAAATTCCAGCTCTGCTCTTTGTGCTCAGTTTAGAAGTACAGTATGTACAGCACTTGACAGCTTCCGGTCTTCTGGCACAGCATCTCATCCTAACGAGATGCATTCTTCTTAGCAGATCAGCCACTTCATCCTTTAGAACCACTAAAGGAATGAATAGCATCGAGTCCTGGTGACTTAGGAGTCTTTAGCACTTCATTCTAGCATTCAGTCTTTTGCTACTCTAATCTCATAATCAGATAACATCCAATCAACATTATTTGAAAAGAATAAAATGCCCACAACATCCTTGTGGTGAAGAGCAGCATAAAGAAATAACTCCACTCCTTCCTAGCATCTCTTATTCCTTTTAATTGCTTTCTATACTCCCTAAAAACCCAAGAGACCTGTCAGGTCCTTAACATATTGCTTGTGATACCATACTCCTTGTATTTTTAAATAAAAGCATACAACCAAGTGTTTTCCTGAAATACTCTGCTACCAATAAGACGCAACAACTATAGCCTGTTACTGAGATTAATTCAACTATTGGGAGGTTTAAAATGTTGCATAAAAGCATTTCTAATTGCATGCAAGTGAAAGTGATTGGCCTTTTACAGGCAGCAGTTAAGAGATTTCCTCTCTTATCACCAACTTCTTGCTTAAAAGTAAGTAATTAACAATACTAAATGAGAATAGTTACAGAAGTATCAATGGGTACAAAGTTTATCCAGACACAGGAAGAAAATCCTGTGCTTTATTCATGATTCCTGCACATGAGAAGGATTATTGTTTATTAAACTCAACCAGCTGTGTCTCAACATCTACATATATTCAGATTCTACACAGTATATTCTAACAGTGGGGGTTTGTTGGGGTGGTAGTGGGTTTGGGATTTTTTTTTTTAAATATAAGAACGCCCTCTCACATTGTGAGTCCTTGTTCTGGAAAATTTTTAGGGCCTCAAGCCTTTCTTAGGCTGCTAACCTGCACTGATGCCTTCATTACCATAGTCTCAGTACTAGTGGTACCTGAATTAGGCAGACTAAGTTTAAATCCTTTCACACACCTCAATTGCACATAAAGCATCAAATTTTCAGGCACTCTGCTCTAGACTAATTCTAGAACAAGTCAACTGTATGCTAGGAAAGAATTCCTACACAAGGAATTCAATCTGACATAAAACTGTATACTAAGAATTTGAAGCAATACACAAAAAAGGCATGGGTGTATTCCTCTTACTGTTTTAAATCTTAAACTTGGATCAAATTTGCAACTCCATGCTACAACATTAGGTAAAATAGGCAATTAGGTAAAATAATGGCACTGACTTACTAGAGTTTAGCTTATCTAACTAATGAATTTTTTATAAAGGAAATTATCTATTTGCATAATACAAGTGTGATAATAAAAAAATCATTCTAGTAGGAACAGGCCTCAGAGGTCATCTAGTTCAATCTCTGCTCAAAGCAGCATTAATATGTGAATACTCATTAATGACACAAGTTGTACTCTCAACCTTGCAGCCCACTAATCACATGTAATCCTTAATCAAATGCACTCAACTGCCTTTGATAGGATTACTTATCTGCAGAAGGGTTTGTGGGACCAGTCACTTGCCACACATTATTCCTAAGCATGGAACATTATAGCACTTCCAGCTGTACTCAGCACCTGTACCATGCTTGCATTTCACTTCAAATGTCTTCTAATCAGGTACTGTTATGAAAGCAGTTTTCCAAGGGGACCTGCTGCACAGGGGTAGATTTTGATGGATGGCAAAAGGATGGAGTGAAGTAGGGGGTGATGAACCCCTAAGCATAGGGTTGGGTCCTGGTTTCAGGTTGTTCACAGGATGATGAATGTAGGATAGAGGTACCTGCTCAAAGAGATACCTACAGACCTAAAAATACCTATAAAGAGAAATTAACATCACTGGCACCAACAGCCCTTTAGGTATCAAGTTCAGTGACCAAACTTCAGCAGAGTGAGTTTGGGAACCTCTGCTTTAGTAGTGCCATTCTGTTTTGTTCCTCCAGTTTTGCTCTGATAAGGACCTCCATTTTGGATTTATGCATAAGTTTACACCTTTATTTCATGCATGAAATATGGTACAGCATTGCTAATTACAAAAAAAACCCAAAAAACAAAAAACAAAAAACCAAAAAACATTGTCACTGAAACAATCCACAAGTAATAATAAAAAAAGTTGAAATGCTTTATAAAAACATGGTTACCCAAGCTGGATTACAAAATAAATTTGCCTTAATATCCTCTGCTCTGAAGCATGAAATACAGCGACAGTTTATCTATGCTGTGTGACAATACATGAACTCTGCCAAACTAAATAAAGAAAAGTTCATCTTCTAAATAATGATTTCATTTGAACATTTAATACCCGCTATTGGAAGTAACTTCAAATATTAATACTGTGGACACTACTGTAAACAAAAACAGCAACAAGTCCCTGTCCTGGCACCCTGTCTGAGAGAAGAGAGAACAAATTGCAAGGAGATGCTCTGTGGTGTGCTGCCAACACAGGTATGCCCACACCTTGCTAGGTGCTGCTGCCATGTAAAAAGCAGATGATTGGTTTTGAGTTTTGGCCAAGGTGCAAAATTACTTTACTGAAAACTTTAACTAGGAAAAAAGCCACAAAAAAAAAATAAAGATAAAGAGTTGTGTCAATTATACCGTATTGTGTACAGAGAATGACAACAGCACACCTCAAAACCTCTGCATTAGCACACCACAGGCTATATAAAAATTACCAGTCTGCCTGGTTAATAACATTTCTGATCTTTGGAAAAAGCACTATCAGGCTGAAAAGGGCAATTACAGCCACTCCCTTCTGTTCTAAAGGCAAAGGTAAAAATGATGCTTTATACAGAACAAATACTGAACACCACCATAGCTTTGCAACATATCTCTAATTTTAAAGTACAAAGAAAGGTTGAGAGATTGACAGGGAAGAGGACATGCAATTAGACGCACTTAACAGGCCAATGGGTTGCAACACTTGAGAAGGAGAGAGGTGCTAAATTTACATCAGCAAACCAGATCTCAGCAATATTTCATTTCAGCTACAAGTTGAACTATTCATATTTTAGGCTAGAGAGAAAAAAGGTAATCATTTTTTGTTACCACCATGATCCCACTCATCTACTCCCTATTCCCCCTGTCAACCCGGGGTCCAGGAATTACAGAAAAAATGCTCTAAAAACAGTTTGGAGATCTAAAACAATAATTTATTTAGAAAAGGGTAGTGGTCTCCAGGCCCAAAATGTCTCCTATTTGAGGGTGAAGAACTACATGCATTCTTACAGCAACTAGCGTATCAAAATCATGTGGTGATTCAGCACCAGAAGCAAATAAAAACTGTCCCATAAAAATATCTGGGTCCTACACCTTAATAAAGACAAATTATTTTCTTTCATTAGCCCTACATAAGGAATGACTTCATATACAAATAAATTTTTCAGACATTAAAAAAACCATACAAAAACACCACAGGATAATTCAGAAACAGGAGAGATTTTGCAAGGGCTTTAAGCTCACACAGAATTAGTCCTACCAACTTTAACAAACTCTTTGGACTCAAGACTCTGTGAAAAATCAAGGTAGCATGCAATATGCTGGCAATTCCAGAAAGAGGAGATGGGACAGGCATTTGAAACTCGTCAGAATAAGCATCAGTCTTTCTTTGCATTTACACAGCACTGACTTGAAAGAGATGCCAGAAGCTGGAGCCTCTGTTCACACACAGTGTAAAGTGGCTGTAACAATACCAGCATCCTTACACAGGACATTTAACCAAATGGGACTGTGGAAAGCAAAAACCTCCAAGACTAAATAAGAAAAGAACCACAAGATAATGGTGATAAAATGTGGCTCAAGTGCTTCAAGTACCAGAGGGTACTTGAAATCTCGAATGGACAGGTAAAGGGAAAGTCTCTAATGGACAGGTAATGCTACATCAGTATAAGTTTAAATAGTAAGTAAGAATGGATAATCTGTCACTTTTAAATTTCAGATACTGGATCTTTTTTCCTTTGTCAGTACCAATTGACATCTTACAAACTTAGAATCAGTCTACTTGAACAGACTTCTTCCTTCTGAAAGTACTTGAATACATGAAAAATATCTTCAAGCACATTATGGAGTGTAAAAAGAACTGGCCAATTTCTTGGATAGCAAGTGTGTTACTTAATATTCTTTGCTCTGCTAACATGGGAACTGGGTTCTGCAGCTAAGATACTTAGAATTTTTTTTTTCCAAGATTCACAAGGGTTCAACTTTAACTAATATGTTTGAACACCACTTATTTTTTCAAGAAAACAAAACAGCCTTTAAACTTATTTTGAAAACAGAATGAAACAACTAAAATTCTTTCTGGAAGTGTCATTATATCAATTATTGTTTACTTGCATAGATAAAATTTTAGTATCAATTTCCCTTTTATTAACCCACACAAAAGAGTGATAGCACCTTTTACACCATCCCAGTTTTCCTAAATTCCTGTACAACGTTGTCTTTAGCAACTACTGCTGAAAATCACTATTCTCAAAATGAATGAAATCTTAATGATAATACATCTTGGAATTCTGCTATAAGTCAATCAATTAAACCTAGAACCATCTTAGAAATTCCAGACTTTCACACAGAGGAAGAGGAAGAGTATAAAGGCCCAACAAAAAGGAGAGTCAAATATAACCTGCCTTAAAAGAGCGATTAATGTATGAAACCATAAACCAGCATATCACATCTGGGCAAGTGTTAACAATTTGTTCATTTAATTTCAAAACACTTGGCTTGCTGTAATCCTTCTTACTTTGTAAGACTTTTAACCAATGCAAATCCAAACTTTCAGTTTTTCAAGTCCTTAACATCAAGCTAGCCAATATCTTTGCCACTACAGAGACATGAATTTTGTTTGACTGTTGTCATATTACCTCATGCTGAGTCCTATCCAAATCCTTCCATCAACATTAAGCTGCATTTCCTGTTTTTGCTGATTTTCACAAGAGTAGCAATACAACACCACAACGCCACAGAAACATAACCTAACTGCTGAAAGATTCCTAAGGACACAAATGCACAACATAACCACTATGATAATATCAGATAGCACCCAGCTTTCCATGGGTTTCAGAAACAACATCTCATCACTGGTATTTTCCCCCTAGAAATAGTCCTGAAAATAATTTATTTCTGAAAACACAAGAGATACTAAGATAATGCTTGGCTATTGTTCCCTACTAGAATGGGGTCAGAAGCCTACAGGCTGAAGGAAATGGAGGTAGAGTAACTTAAAGAATAGTATGAAAATTATTTTGAAGGCCAGCTGCAATTCCCAAATGGAAATCTTTGCAGTGATTTCTGAGAGCACTGCATCAGGTGTCAAGTGTTCAGCTTCTCTCTTTCTACACTCCTGTTAAGGATGACAAAATAAGAGACACCCTTATAAGATCCAAGAATAAAAAAGAAATCCACCTGTACCTCTGAGCAATATATAGATTTTTCCTGTTCTGTCAAGGCTACAGGCACCATAGTAGGAAAAAAATGCAGCACTTCTTTTTTTTTCCTGTACTTTTGAAAATGAGTCATAAAAATGTAAGAGGTTTTTACTCCAGAAAAAATAAAGGGTTTAAACAGGCAGCAGTTGACAAAAAAAACCTGGCCTCTTCTTTTAGAATCTCTCTCTTAGAAAAGATCTCCCCTCCCTTTGGTTAAAGTATTGCAATGCAATAGCAAAGGGATACTACGTGTATATATCACAGTCAGTAATGTTACTAATTTGTGGGCTTAAAAATAGTTGAGGAATGCAAGAAAGTTCACAATCACAGTTACCTGGACTTCATATACAGAAAAAAAATTATCTAAGTGAGACAATGGCTTTCTGGTGGTCTGTACTTAAAAAACAGAACATAATTAATATATTTAAGCAATTAAACAGAGAAAAAGAGGTACATATATAAATAGCTACTTTATTACTCTTACATTAAAATTTAAACTCACAAAGTGCCATTTTGGAAATGTTCTTATATTTGGTTTTGGAAAAAGGAGGAAAGTGAAGCAGAAGTAAAATCCGAGAAACAAAACCTTCGAAGCAAAAGTTTTCAGCTGGTACCTCCCACTCCATTCTCAGTTTCTCAGAGACCATCATGCAGCAACAACATGGTTAGAACTGAGCAGCCAGCAGGTGTGTAATTTGCATGTGAAAATATTTTTAGAAGACACACATGAATAGCACATGCTCGCAGCCCAAGTACAATTTTCTAAATAAATGCCCTGAATATTGTTTTCCCAACATTCTTAACTATGTTCCAGATAATGGTTTCTTGTACAGATTTGTTACTCTTTGAAAGCACCATATATATATATATATATATATAGATATATATGCATATATATCAAGCCTTAAACAACACTTATTTCTAGATTTCATCTTGGGGTTTGGGGGGAGACTCTGAGTCTTCACTGGGTCCATGTAATCACAAAGTTGGCAAATAATCCTTGAACGGAGTGCAACAAGAGGATGATTCCCTGATTCAGGAAGTTAAATCAGACCTGGATATTCATTCACTTGCCTGAACCAAAGGAGCTTCAAAATTTGTATCTTAACACCCTCCTAATTCTTTCTATGTTATGAAAAAAGTTTCAAAAGGCAGATAGAATTTGATAAAACAAGAAATAAGCCATGTGCTCATGCACTGTTAGTTAAATTGAAACCAAATCTAGTCCAATTGACACAACATGCAAGACAAAACTCCATTTGAGCAAACAGCAGTCCAACTAGATCCCAAAGTCATTACCACTCCACATCTGGAACATTCAAATCAATTCTGAGTGACTGTGGAGACGGCATCATGTAGTAATTCTGTTTTGTTCAGGACAAATGAAGTTCTATGGTAAAATGAGATGAAAAACATCAGTTTCTTTTCTTTGCCAACACACAAATGCTGTTCCTCAGGCATATGGAAAAACTCAGTTTCTGGATTCTGTCTGTGGCATGAGCTTCCCTTTAATGAACTTGAATGTCAGGGAGGAAAAAAGATAAAGGGACCAGTAAATCCTACTGAGGTACTCAGGGGTATCTAAAAACTACCTGAAATCATAGAATACTTTGGGTTGGAAGGGATCTTTAAAGCTCATGTAGTCCAACCTCATGCAATGAGCACGGACATCTACAAGACCAGGTTGCTCAGAGCCCTGACCAAAATGACCTTGAATGTTTCCATGGATGAGGCATCTACCACCTCTCTGGCAACCTGACAGTTTTTCACCCCCCTCATTGTAAAGTATTTCTTCCTAGACCCTGCTAAAATGTCTGTCCCCAAATATAAGTTAATTTACCAAAAAAGGTTGGGGGTGGGAGGAAGGACACAAAGGAGAGAATGGAGGCATTAGGCAGCTTTAAAAGTCTTAACAGTATTGAGTCATGAATTCTAACTTATCAGCAAACTGGGATCTACTACTAGAGTTTTTTCAAAATCAGCCCATGCTAACAAGCAGGAAAAACATCCATCTAATCCTTCCAGAGCACAAATACACACAAGTAAACACCTTTTACCACATTATCTCTTGGGCTGTGCACACTTGAAACAACAGTTTGTTTGGAAGGCCAAAACAAAACGGCAGACTCTAGTCACCCCTGGGAAAAGGTAAAACTTACACGACAATCAAAGCATTAATGAAACAAACCTCAACATCAACCTAAAAAACAAGTGCTCGTGACATAATTCTTTGCAAACTTCATTGCAGTATTTCTCCAGTCAGGCATAAAACTTCCTCCAAATAGAACA
Organism: Urocynchramus pylzowi; assembly: GCA_013397555.1. Lineage (NCBI taxonomy): Eukaryota > Metazoa > Chordata > Aves > Passeriformes > Fringillidae > Urocynchramus > Urocynchramus pylzowi. The sequence continues at coordinate 654,658 of VZRH01002464.1, forward strand.
AAATACTCTCAAACATTAATTCAACCTTGACAAAGTGCTGCACAAAACAAAGGAATAACTACGGCAAAAAATTAGGTTATGGTTGTTACGACGGACCCGTTATAGCAACACATCATTTCGCAATGCAAATCGTACAGTGCTAAGCGCTTTTTAAAAACGCAGCCGGGAGTAGCGTGTCAGGAAAGCAGGCAGTAGGAGAGAAGGTATTTTCTGTGCTATCACTGGAACAATCTCCTGACTCACTCCCTCCTGCCCCGGGGAGCAGGAGGCTGGGGCCGCACTGACAGCTTTCCTGACGCAAGAGAAGCGGAGCACTGACCTAAATGCCGCAGCTGCTGAGCTCCTTGCGGCTCAGCCCGAGGAAAAGGGGCCAGCCTGGATTCAAGTGCCAGCCACAACACTCGAGCTCCTGCAGCCCGAGGCTGCTGCTGCAGAGACGCTCGCCGAGACCCCCACATCATCTCGACCTCTTGAGCCTGAAACTTCCAAAAAACGACTGCGAGGCGAGCTCTAGGCTGAGATTTAGAGCAGAGATTTTCAACAGGGAGCTGCGCATCCCCGCAGCGCTTCGGCGGCGGCAGCAGAACCGGCCGCCCCAGGGTCTCGGGCAGAGAGTCACACGGGAGGCACCGAGCCTCGGACAAGGTTAAACCCCACCCTGGGCGCGACTTTAGGCAGGGATTCAATGGCCCGCAGGTTAATCATCAACTCCCTGCCCCAAGCACCTCGCTGGCGCGGCCCCCCCGCCACCGGGGCGAGCGCTGCGGGGCCGCCGCCTCCCGGGCCTCAGCGCGGGGGGAGCAGGTGCGG
>VZRH01002464.1:655640-682789 GCA_013397555.1 Urocynchramus pylzowi
CGGCCCGGCCCGGTCCGTTCGGTGCGACCGGTGCGGAGAGCGGGGAGGGTCTCGCGGGTCCCGAAATGCCGACTGAGTATTTCACGTCAGTAGCAGCGTGGGGAAGGGTGCGGGCCGCGCTCGCCGGAGATGGCCCGGGGAGGTACCGCGCGTGTGTCCGCAGGCATCTGCCCCTGGCACGGTTTCCTAGTGTTCGGCGATTAACTCTGTGAACGCTTTATTCCTCTGCAGTAGCGTGTGGATCACTGTGGATGAGGAAACGCTCCTTACTCAGGGGGCAGTTTACCCCTAGGTTTATCTGGAAAAGCCGAGCACGTTTCTGTGAGGGAGGGAGGGAAGGAGGGCAGCAGCCCCGCACTGGGCCGGCCCTGCCCTGGCGGCTGTGTGGCACCCACAGCCCCGTGCCTCTCATTTCCACTGCCTTGGGACACAGACCGCCTGCCTTCCCGAAATCTTGCCTCTTCGCTGCAGCTGTAATAAACTGCACTCGTTCAGGCTGTGTTTTTCCTACACTCTCATTTTTGTTTCGGAAGGGCTGAATTGTTTGCCAGCAAAACGTAGTCCCTGTCCCTTGTCATACACCCATGAAAGCATTTAATATGTGGACGTCTCAGAGAAGTCTGCCTGTAGAAGAAGCTCTTAGAACAGTGGAGTAATGATGTTGCACGCTGGTTCGTTTTGCAATGTCATCAGATTTATCTTTATTTGCTTAGTCTACGTTAGGCTATTTTCAGGAAGGGAATTCGTGTTTGCTCCCACACCATGGAGCCTTGCAGTTCTGCCCATTACTTGCAGGCTGTGCTGGATAGAGAGTTGCTTTCTCTCAGGAACGGTGTTACTGTTGCATGTAATGAAATATATTTTGTGGCCAAAACTGTCAATTTTTCAGGGAGGGACTGGGATTTGGATATTGTATTTGTAGTTAGGACCTGAGATAGAGAAAAACCTTAGTACTCTGATTTCTTATTGTGTAAAGAATGGAAAGGTAACTAACAACACTTTTTTTCCCTTCACATTTGTTTCTTTTAATCTTTTCAATATCCCCTTGATGAAAGAAACAAGACTTGTAAAGTGGTTTACCAAAAAGTTATTTTTAAATGTCCTTTTAGCCTGTAAACAAGGAGATGTCCTCTTCACTGTAATCACTGTTGTTGCCTGCTTTTTGCAGTTTGTAACTGATTCTAATTCATAAGGTACCGTTTCACAAGGTACAGTTATTATCAGAAAGGCCCAGGTCCCTTTTTCTGTAGAATTGTTTGATGCGATGGTCTGGGCTGGAAGGGACCTTTAAAGATCATTTGGTTCCAACCCCCCTGCAGTGGGCAGGCAGGGACACTTTCCACTGGACCAGGTTCTTCTAAGCTCTGTCCCAGCTGACCTTGAACATTTCCAATGATGAGACATCCACAGCTTCCTTGTGCAACCTTTCCCAGTGTCTCCCCATCCTGATTGTAGAGAATTTCTGCCTTTAATCCGATCTAAATCTGCCCTCTTTAAATTTAAAACCACTGCACATTGTACCGTCACTACAGACCCGAGTAAAAGGCCTCTATCTCTTCCTCATAAGCCTTTTTTAATTACTGAAAGGCTGCACTAAGGTCTTCCCAGAGCCTGCTCTTCTCCAGGCTGAACAATCTCAGCTCTCACAGCCTTTCTGCGTAGGAGAGGCGCTCTGGACTCACTCCAGAGGTCCACATCATTACCCAGTTCCCAGCACTTCAGGTGGGATGTTGGGTCTCACCAGAGCAAACTGGAGGGGCAGAATCCAGATCCCACAGTCTGTGTTGTCTCTTTGCTGAAGATAATAAACACTCTTGGCCCCACTGTGGGCCCTTGAGGGACACCCCTGGTTTGTGCCTGGTACATTGAGCTGCAGCTGTTTGGACGTGGCCATCCAGCCAGTTCCTTAGGCATTTTAGCAGTTCTATTTCAAGGCCATATGTCTCTATTCCTTCATCTTTTCCTTATTTTCTATCTTCTGCCCTCCCTGGGTCACTGGAGTTTTTATAGGACAGTTTAATTCCCTAGAATAGCAGGAAACCTTGTGCTTTACTAAGTTTTCTGCTGTTTTGTGAGTTTATTTAGTTCATTAAAAGTCTGATGAGAACATGAGATGTCAGGGAAGGTGGGGAGAAGGAAAATAAAAAAGTGGTGGCCCTATTCTGCAGCAGCAAGTTGTTAGATCAACTCATCTACTCAAGGAAGTGTAGCCACAGCATAATGATAATTAAGTTGCATCCATAGCATATTTTGCATTACATTTTTCAATATTCAGACTTAAAGAAGGAAAGTAGCATTAATTGTTTAGAACATGACCTAGTAAGGCTGAATGTGTGTTCCTTTGTACTTGCCCATCTGTAATGCAGTTATTGCACGTGGCTGCAGTGAGTTGTTGCAGTACTTGATGCAGCAGTCTTTTACTTGGCTCCTTTTCTTGGCAGTGTTGATCTGATGCCCAGTGTTTGTACATTGTGCAAAGATCACCAATACCTTCCTGTAATGTTAGAAATTTTGAAGAGTACAGGCAGGCCTCTTGGTACTACTCTGCATATCTAGTACTGGCAGACCTAGTTTATTTGCTCATTTTAGTTTGTCTTTGAACTAAGAGGATAATTAATTTTTTAAAGATGTTATTATATCCGTAAGGAATAAAAGTCTTTATTTCAATATTGTGGTACTGTTTGCTGGGGGAGGTACTGTACATCTCAGAACATCTTATGCATCTCAGTATTTAAGCTTTAAAAAGAACAGCAGAAGTAACAGAAACTGAACACAACCAGAAAAAAAACCCTTGCTTTCCTTTTGAGAGAGCTGAAACATGGCCTTGCGAAGAAATAAATATGTTTTATAAAATCAAGGGGCATGCTTAAAATGGAATAACCTGCAGGTTCTTAGTGTTACTAACCTTTTGAGTGTGTGGTGAATTTTTGTGGTGAGAAATTTCTCAGGAGTTTCTGTCATGTGGTCTGGTTTTTATTTACTCTGGAGCACGGAGGCTGCTTCATGTCAAAGAATTGACTAAAAGTCCCTTGAAAAATAAAGTTATGTATTTTAGTGTGATATATCCTATGATAAAGGTTGTTATCTGTATAACTTGTAATTGTATAAAGCAAGTCAACTTCCTGGCTAGACTAAATATATGATAACAGAGTTGAGTTGCAGTGTGATAGTGCTGTTGCTGCTGTGTGAAAAGTTGGGGTGCTTATCTTTCCTTTACACTCCAACAAGCTTGTTATACCTTGAGCTAATTCATTAATTTTCACTTTGTATGAGCCCTGGACCGTGCTGTTTCTTGTGCACCCTACAACATTAGTTGGAAAGCTAAATGTGCTCTAAGGGACATGGATTGATATTTTTATGTTCTTGCCTTCTATTACAGCCATTAGTTTCATCAGTCAGGGAATACTGTCTCTACATGATGCAGACTGTTAATTCTGAAAAGGGCTGCTGGACACAGAAAGTTTCAGTAGGATATCACCTCATTTTGACCCACTCTTTGAGTTGCCATGGGGGTCTGTTTTGAAATATGAGTGTTTGTATTTTTCTATTGTGCTTTTTTAATTCATGCTCTATTGGTTTTTAGCATTCCATGCAGTTCTGTAGGTTCTCTTCCTGCCAAATATTATAAGTAGGTCTAGATTGAACTAATATTTATACTGGTCTCAAGAATGCCTGGAAATTTATTTTTTTTTTGTAAGGGGTTGCTGTACTGTATAAAGGGCTGAAAGGACGTCATGGTGTGGGAGAGAATGTTTTTCATTGAAGTAATGAAAAGGGAGCAGTTATGGCTGAAGGAAAGATACTGCATTGATGACTTTGCAATTCAACTTAACTTCCTCGTGCATTTTGAAGAGATATATATTTATTCTAGTTAGTTTCAAGTCAACAGGAGCAGGATTGGGTCCCTGTAGTTCTTAAAGTTTTGAGTTCACAGTCTGCACTAGAACAAAAAAAAGTATTTTCAGTTTAGGAAATACTCTTCTGAATTAATTTCCACAAACTATGCAAGCTGCCTTGTTGTTGGTATTTTTTTTCCCAAACTTCAGTCTAATTTTTCTTTAATTTTTTTATTCACTTCTTATTTTTCAGGAGTCTTTGAAAAATCCTTAGTGGTCATGACATTGTTACAAGTGACATAAATTAGCCAGTGGCTCAGAATGATGGATACCCAGAAGACTACAAATGGTTTGCAAGTGATTGGAGAAGGGACTGGTATAGGGAAATCGACACTCCACATGGTGGGGTATTTGGGAAAAGTCAGTTGAAACTTGTTTTACATATGTGCAAAGTTCATATTTTTCTCTGTTTTGAGAGATTTTTAATTGGTCCTAATTTTACAAAAAAAAAAAATCTAAAAATTATTTTCCACGGAAATCTATAACAATGGCGAAAGATTATTCTAAGTAAATATGTGCCTATGTTTTTTTACTGGCACTATTTTTACAACTGTTTGCATTCCTATGAAAATTTATTTGTCTTTCAAAGATCTGAGCTTGTGTTCCCTGGCAATAAGGGTCCTGTTGTTTAGTTCAAGTAAAATAAATTGTGCATAATTGTGTTGTTAAAGACACCTTATTTGAATATTTAAATAAAAAGATAAATTTATTTAAATCATGCTACCATGTATTTTAATATACAAATGTATTAAAAATAATAAAAAAGAAACCAATGTAGTTTGCCTTTTTAATATTGTATTGTATTATATCTAGAAGTTGAACAATGATTTTGTATTTTGATAAGTATGCCTTGCCGTGGGATAATGTATGAAATACATAAATTTAGGCTGCTTTATCTTTCTTGGTTTGCTTTTATTTTAGAAGTATAATCCTGTGGAAACAACTGCACATGAGTATTGTCCAGTCTGCAAAGAGAAGGGTCAGATCCAAGGTTTACGGACTTACCGCCTTAATTTTCAAGAGTCCATTTTCCTTTGTGAAAATCCTCAGGTATTACACTAATAAAGAGTTTTATTTGGCCTTTTATTTGGCCTCCCATGGCAGTTACCTTCAGCAGTTACACCTCTCTAAGTCTGTGATTTTGTTGATGGTAAGCAGACTGTTAGAATAGGACCCCTCTCATGCTGCAGGAAATAACAATAGGGAAACAATAGGGAAGAAGATAACTAACCTGTGTATATGCAGTGTTTAGGCATAGGTAGCTACCCTAAAGGATTAAAAAGAGTAAAAAAATAATGAAATAAAGGAGGGTTCTTCTCAATTAGCAAGGGATCACTAGTAGTACTACATAAGTTTTTGTAAAAGGCAGAGTAGAAGGTGAATATTTGATGATCCATGGAACTAGTACATAACTCTAGCAGATCTGAGTCTCTCCCATTTTCCCTTCTTTAAGTCTGGATAATGCATATAGGTTTATAATTGTAATTACAATGTTTTTATTTCTTTTTTTTCCTCTTTGTAATCTTAGCTGCATTTCTGTGCTGCTTAATATTTTACTACCTCTCCCTTCACTGCTCCATGTATGTGGGGAGGGTATAGCAATCCCAAACAGACTTAAATTGCCCTTAAATTAGTAGAAACTTGACTAGATATGGGTCTCAGAGTTGTTTTTCCCATTCTTTTCTGCTTTTAACTAATTACAGTATAGTTCTGGAGATTGGTAATAGGGATTTGTATTCATTGAGCTAGACTGAAAGATACCCTGTCAGTTTGGGCACCAGTAGTCTTAGGCATGAGATAATAATGTCAAATCTGTACCCTAAAGGGATGGATTTAGCAGAATAAGACAAGAGGACTCTCCTTAGCAAAATTAAGTTGTTAGCAGAGGTTGGAAGAATTTACTGGAAAAGCAGTGTTGAGGTATCACTACTGATATATTTATTTCACAGTTGCTTATAAGACAGTGGTGGGATAACACGCCCTTCCTGTCATATCTATGTTGAATATATGTATCGATTTAATTAAAATATCACTTTATCTGAGTTCCTATTGCTGGGTTGGATGGAGGTCTAAGCAACTTGGTCCAGTAGAAGGTGTCCCTGCCCATGGCAGGGGGTTTGAAACTGGATGGTCTGTAGCATCCTTTCCAAACCAAGCCATTTTATGATTCTGTGATTCAACTCCATTTTAAAAGTATGTTTTGTACTTTCTTTAGCTCTTGTTCACCTGAAATTGCCTTGTTGATTTAATTGTAACCTTCTTTTTTTCCTTTAGTGTATCTACCCACTTGGTTATAAACCATTAAAAAGCATAATTGCTTGTACTGGTTCAGAAGATCATCAAGCTCCATCTACTCACAAGAAGAGGAAATTTGGTAATATCAGTGACTTTTCTGCCGTTGAATCAGATCCAAAAAAAGCAAGAACTAACAACCTGCTCAATGTTGAGCACACCATTAGTGCAGACTCAGTTGTGAAAGGCTGCCAGAATAGTTCGTGTATTCCCAAGGCAAGCCCACACAATGTATTACAAAATGACCAGCAAAACCCTGGCAGCCACCTGGGGTCCTGCATGCAGAATGTGGGTTTTGAAACAACCACCGAGACCAACAAGTACCAAGGAAGTCCACCCAAGACTTCTAGTCCCAAAACACAACTATTGCCAAATTTTGATCTTTTATCAACAGCATCTGAAATTTCACTTAAAGAGGATAAAAGTTCCACTAATAACAGGGATTTGTGTCTTCAGTGGAGAAACATACACAATCTTTGTTGGTTAGATTGTATTTTGTCAGCACTGGTACACTTAGAAACCTTAAAATCTGCTCTAGCAGAAGAATGTAACGATGGAAAATGTTTACTCCAGAAACTCTTAACAAAGTATAATCAAGCATCTATTCTTCTGAATACCTGTAAAAGGAGTAAAGTAAAAGGTGAGTACATTTAGCTGGTGTTTTCTCATAGTCAGACTGATTTGCTACAAATATGTGGAATTTAGTGCAGTGCACTTACATATGCCTCTGTTCTATTTCAAGATGGCAAAAAATACAACTATTACCATGAATTTGCAGAATAGTGTGCTTTATCTAGCAAGATCCTGGTAATATCTGAAACTGTTTTTCTTGGGACAAACATGCACTCTTTGAAGGCATCAAACACCAAGCATCTCTTAATTTTTTTTTGTCATATCCAACATAAAGATTTTATGAATTATTTATGTAATTCACCCTTACTTTGTTTCCTTCCCCTCTGTTGGTTAACTTGCTAGGATACTGTTCTAACCTTGATCTTTGAAACAATTTCTGTTGTGATTTATATCCTTGTGTAAATGGGCAGTTGCCTTGTCACACCAAAAATAGTAAAGCTGGGAGCGTAAGTTCTTTTCTGGCTCCAGCTGTGCTCATTGAAGGAATGCTTCCCCTGAGGTCTGCAAGCTGCTGTAGATGACAGTGTTTCCTAACCTGCTTCAGTCAGAAGTAGTCAGACACATGAACCTGGATCATATGGTCTGGAAAGGGTTAGTAACTCAGTAACCCTTAACAGGGAGTTAGCAGGTCAGCTCAGCTTAACACATTGGAGAACTGTAACTGAGGAGGATGTGTCACTGTATTCTACTGGTATGGCCTTCAGTAATTTTCTGTTCTGTGGATTCTGTTTAAGACTCCTTAACTAAAATTACGTGGTTTTTATTTCTCTTGAACTGGACCATTGATGTCATAAGTCTAAACTTTTAAGATATGATCTGTTACAGACGGAATAAAGCTCTCTGGTTAGCCAGTACCTCTCCTGAATTTCAGTGTAAATTCTTCTCTAATTTTCAAATTGATTAATACCAAGTCTTAGGCGAGCATGGGTCATATGAAAGGCTTTGGTTTGCATAGAGGGAGTGCATGCTAGGGCTACATACGTGTGTGGAAAGGTATGGGGGCTGTTACACATGACTACATGAAGACATATTTATTTTTTTCTTTAGATGTTCTTCCAAAAGCAGAATCTCAGCTCAATGAAATCAGAAACGTAATGTTTACAGAACTTCAGCCTCAGCTGAGGTGTGAATTGGGTAAGTAATTAGTGCAGCATCTCAGTAATTACTTTCAGAAAACCCTAGATGTAAAGCCTTTTATGTCATACATAAAAGTGTGTGTGTATGTATGCATACAAGAAAGTTTGGAAATACATTTGTTTCTACTAGTGACTTGCACATACTTTACAGTATGATCAGCTGGTTTGTCCTTTGCCCATTTTGACTTTTAGAGAGCAGATAATCTTAGTAATTATGCTGTAGTCATGAAATTGTCACTGATAACAACCTAATAACATGGATCAATCCCTTTGCTGTGAGAATTGCAAATAGAGCATTGAAATAATAACTGAAGTTTAAATCATAGTAATAAGCTTATCTTCTTCCTTTTTGAGGTATTGAAAGGTGTTTTCAGATATTTAGTGACCATGTTTTTCTGCCCCATCTTTGAAGGTAACATGAAGAATCCAGTGTTTGCACTTCAGCTACTCTTACAAGTGGATCAACAAGCTGAGAAACTATTCTTGCATTCATTTTCATGGAAGTTTGAATGTGTATGTTGTGGCCACAAATACCAGGACCGGTGAGATTTTTATATAAGTAGCTTCTATAGCTGTTCTACCTTACCTTTTTAAATCTTTATATTATAGTTGGTTTTCTTCAGATTTCCAGGTTTAAGCTTGTTGTTGAAGTTTTACAGGATCTGCTTTTTCATTTGCAGATAGTTTACTGCTATTCCATGCCTTAAGCAACCATGTTATCAATTAATTAAGAATGAAACAATAGGTAACCGTGTGAGTCTCTGCACATGCTCACTCTGATATTTTGCTGAGAGTATACAAATTGCTGTGGTTCTAAAGAATGTATGCCTAGTACACTTCTGCTGTTGAGAAATACCTGGAATATTCACTTGGGTTACAAAGAATCAGAGATTCTCTAACATAGTTTATCTATTTTAAAATAGTGTTACAGGGGAGTAATTTCTTGAGAATTGATTTAGTTCTGTGTAGCCTCGGGTACAAGATTGTAATTTAGGCTCCTTTTGGAGTCAGCAGGTAAAGAGAGATACCTTTAGAAGACAGCTCATTTTATTTGAAAAACATCTGTATTAGCTAGTAAATTATGCAGATCCTGGTACAAGCTCTGTCTTATGTTGGAAAGGAAACAGAGATAACATTAAAAGGGAGAAAAAGCAAATAATGTGAAACTTAAGGCCACAGGGCTGCTGAAACCAGACTGATGCTGTTTGGCAGAACTGAATCCAGGGCTGACTTAGATGTGATGCTGTCACAGTGAATTCCACACAAATGGCATGAACATTAATAGAATTTGGGTTTTTATAATGTTTTTATAACTTGTTTCCTGGTAAAGTGTGTATATTTATTGTTTTCTGATCACCAACTCAGCTTACTCTTTAAATGTGTGTGTGTCCAGGTTGAAGAAAACACTAACAACGTTTACAAATGTAATCGCTGATTGGCATCCACTTAAAGCTGTTCATACTGGACCGTGTATTAACTGTGGAAATACATCTCAAAGACAACAGATGATCTTGGAGAAGTAAGTTTGAATATGTGAACTTGAAAGTAACATACATAAAGTTCTGAGACTTCATTTATTGAACCTATGACTTTTGAAACTAAACTATTACTGTGGGTTTGCAGAGATTCTAAACCTTAAACTCTGATCAGTATTCAATTTTAAAGATTTTTAGATAATTCTTAAAAGCTAAAATAGCAAATAATGTTTACTAATAATCTAACAGAGCAGTGTTTAACATGCTGACCAGCACATGTGTTTGAGCTAGGTCATAAATACTTAACTATCAAGTAGTAAATACAGACAACTGATATCCAGTGTCAGCCTTTTCACAGCCCTCGCTGTGGATAAAAATTGTTTGATCATTTGTTTACTTACTTGACCCGGGAACAATGTCCTTTGCTACTGTGTTTATGGCACAGGCTGTTTTTCCTCAACTTTTCTCCACTCCCCAAATCCCTTATTTGGTGTCGTTCTTTTTCCCCTAATCTATAATTAAATGGAACATCCAGCTGGGATGTTCTTTTCCCTTTGCACTTACTGTGCAATCTGAAGAGTCTGAGGAAGTAGAATAATAAGGGCAGAACCACATACTCTTAGAGACGTCTTACTTTTTCATTAGGAACTTTTGCCACTGTTTCCTTGTAATAAACTGGTTCTTTATTGTTTCTTTGTCAGAGTACCCTCAATATTAACGTTACATTTTGTGGAAGGCTTGCCACATAACAACCTGGAAAAATATTCGTTTCAGTTTGCGGAAGACACCTACCAAATAACATCTGTTGTTCAGTACCAAACAGATAAGAAGCACTTCATAAGCTGGTCTTTGAATCCTGATGGTAAGAATCACAAAATGGGTCAGCTTGGAAGGGACCACAGGGGGCCATCCAATTTCCCTGTGCTGTCCCAGAGCACATGGCACAGGATGGCACCCAGATGGTTCTTGAATATTCCCTGTGAGGGAAATTACACAACCTCTCTGGGCAATCTGCTCCAGTGTGTGGCCACTGCACAGTAAAGAAGTCCCTCCTCATGTTCAGGTGGAACTTTCAGTGCATCAGTTTCTGCCTGTTGCCCTCTGTCCTATTGCTCAGCACTGCTGAGCAGAGCCTGGGTCTGTCTTCTGACACCTCCCTCCAGATACTTACAGACACTGATGAGGTCCCCTCTCAGTTGTCTTTTCTCAAGGCTGAACAGGCCCAGCTCCCTCTGTCTTTTCTCACAAAAGACAGAGATAAGATAGAGTTTATGGTTCTTATCTACCATAATATTTCATGACTCTACATGAAATGTTTTATGGGTAACTGCAGTAGTCTCAACCGTTGATATATAATAACAAAGATTTCTTTTGTCTGCGTTCTAGACATCATATTAAAATGTTGCGAATAATTGGGGGAACTTGTTTCTCAGAGTGAAGGTTTTCGGTTGGTTTAACTGCATTGTGCTGCCTTACAGTGCATTTACTGGAAAAAGTAATTTGGCTGTAGAGTTTTTTTCCCCTTCCTAACTTTGTGAAAGTTACAAAATGCAGTCTGACCATGACTGTAGAACAAACAGTATTGTTTATTTTTAAACTGGTGATTCATCCATTCTTGGCTGGAAGCAAGGTAACCTACGGTACTATGAGCAATTAATGAAGTTATTTTTTGTATCTGAACTTTATGGAACCTCAGGTGTGGGAGGCATAAGTCCATGTTAGAAACATTACTAATACTGATGGTTGTACCACTGATGGAAGATCCATAATCAGAGAAGGTGATAAGGTGATATTTTGATAATCATGCCTTTGTAGAGAGCATGGGGTGCAGTCTTATGAAATGTTGTGACAGTATGAAAATTGTCTAAGTCATATTGCCAGAGATAAAAAAGAAATGGAAAGAGGAAGCAGCTGGGAAATGTCTGGTTAAGAAGCTCCTATATGTTGTATATATCTCTTTTAAAATTCTTGAAGCTATAAAATATTCTTTCATGATCTATGAACAGTTTGCAGATGATGAGACAAGAGTATTAAAATAAGCGTTTCTTTTTAGCCCTGTGCTTCCTACCTAGGCAATGAAAGGGTCTACAGACAAACTTAATTTGAGAGGTGATTCTTACCTCAGACTTATGAGGGTATTTTCAGACAAGATGTTTCAGCCAAAAAAAACCCTTAGCTAGCTTTGTTTTATAGTTGACCTACTCTGACCTGTAATAATATTGCTGCAAGTTCTTGTATTTGATCTTTTTACAGTGGAAGTCTCCCAGTTTTCTCTGGAGGAAAAAAAACCCCTCTATTTTCTGCTTGTCAGGGGAATGGGTTAATAAAAATACTTGACGGGTGTGAGGATAGTGACTTCAGTTTTAAAAGTCTCTGAGTCTCTGCACTGGTTGCTATTTTTCAGGAACTTGGCTTGAATGTGATGATTTAAAGGGTCCATATTGCAAGAGACATAAAAGATTTGAAGTTCCTCCTTCAGAGATTCATATTGTTATCTGGGAAAAGAAAGCATCCCATGTGCCACAAGAACTGAATTCACAGTTCCAAAGTAAAAATAGTGAAGATATTCCTCTTAATAATGTACATTCAAATTCCACAGTGTTGCATTGTGGTTTTGATAACACTGTTGGCAAAACACCTGCAGAACACCACAAAGAGGATTCTGTGAGGACTCCAGAGAAGAAACAGCAGCAAGTAACTGAGGACAAAAGTATTGTTCATGATGATTCAGAAAATCGGGCAGATAACATTGTAACACTGATGCTTGAAGAAGTTCTGGTTGACTCGGAAGATAAATCTCTGCCTAACGGACAGATGGTGGGAAATAACCTTCTTGATGGATGGGGCACACCAGAACTGCAGGAACCAGCTTTTTCACTTAGCACTCCATATGCAGGAGAGTTTGCTGGAACTAGTGTAGCTATGAACAATAAATCCATGTTACATGAAAATTCCAGTATTTGCTTACCTCTAGAAGAGTTGAACTCAGTAAGTATTACTGCTCCTGTGCCCAAAAAACTTGACCCTGATTCATCTGACTCACTACCTTCTCAATTAAATGACAGAACTAATTTAGCTAACAGAGAACATGGATTAAATTCAGAACTCCTGCTAAACAGGGAGTCGTTAGCAGTAGAAAATACTGTACAAAAACCACCTGACTTGAAAGATGCAAGCAAAACTGTAGTTAATTCTCAAGTTGATAGTTCTTCTGGTGCCAGTTATTCAGTTCAGTCCTCACACAAAGACCGAAGAGGAGGATTTGTAGGAAGCTGGGTAAAGAAATTAAGCAAGAATACTTCTTTTATGCCTTCAAGTGCCTCAGCTCTCAAGAATGAGAGAAGTTGCAAAACTCCCTCAGTGCAAAAAATAAGTGAAGTTCGGCTGCCAATTAAGGGCGCAAGTAACTTTGGTGGATTTCAAAGCAGAGCTACAAAGAAAACAACTGAGACCCCAAAGTTACTGGCTCCTCAGACTAACAATACTCATCCTTTATCAAATTTCAAAGGATTTTCTCAAAGCACTTGTCTTCCAACAGCAAATCATACCACTGTTATAGGTCCAACTCAGATTAAGTCAGAAAGTACGTCGGGTACCTCAGGTAAAGTGACTCAGTTCCCTTCACCTTGCTATAACTCTGGTAGGGCAGAAGAGTCAGACAGTGACAAAACAAAAAAACTTCGCCTAAAATTGTTAAAAAAACTTAATGCTAAAAAGAAGAAGTTGGCTTCACTGGATAGATTAGCAGTGGAACAGATGAAACAGGAAAAACCTGTGAGTGGAGATGTAAGCACCCCATCGCAGACTGAATCTCAAAATGACAGTGAATTATTGCAGAGCTTTTTAAGGGAGCTGCAGTATCAGATTGATGTCACAGGTAATGAATCTAAATTGAATGCAAACGCTGTGCCAGGGTGCACTGGCCATGATAACACTGATGAAATACTGGCAGAATTACTGTCCCCTGCTCCGACTGTCGCTTCCTTGGAGGCTCCAAAGAGCGAAGATGAGTGTATGTACATGGAAATGGTGCACAGCAGCGTGGCAACGACCGTGCCCCAGGAGAACACCAGTGTGCCACAGGCAGCAGTGACAAGTGAGGACCACAATTACTACAGTCCTGTAAAGGACACTAATTCGGAGCTTGATGCAATAAACAAACACAGTGTGAAAAAACTTGCTTTTGAAAGTCCTATGAGAGATGATATCCTTGAAGACCTGTTCTCCATTTCAGCACCAAGCTCAATGGCAGGTGACTTGGATTTACCTCATTTTGACGAAACTCTGTTTGAAACTTGGTAAATACTCAGTTTCTTGGGTTTAAGTATTTTTTCAGTATTATGTATATTTTGAAACAAAGCACTACTAAATTATATTTTATGACTAGTTTAGTTGCACACTGGCTGTACTTGAACAATTTACATTTGAGATTTTTTTTTCTTAATATTTTACCGTAAAAAGCAAATCAGGGTTTAATGTATTTTATTCTTCTGAGAAGCAGTTATTTTAGCTGTCAGATATGACAATGATTTTTAATTAAAAGCTCCTATGAGTCTTAATTTTTGCTGCTTTTAATATGAAAAACTTCCATACTGTAGTGAGTTTGAGAACTAATTAATTTCTGTAGTCTTGATGATGTAATGGTGTAAAAAATACTATTTATGTAGTAATGATTTTACAGGACCACTCAACTCCTGAAGTTATTTTGTCCAACATTAAAAAAAATTTTAAGTACCTTCTGTAATTAGGGAATTTTGCTTACTCTGATATGAAGATCATTTGTAATATTATAAACTTGAGGCTGGCATTCTGCTAGGCTGGCATTCAACTCCTTACAGAATTACTGTTTTGCAAGCTCATGCTGAGATATACAGCCCTTGGATCCAAGAAAAGATGGATACATGGTAGAAATTTTCCTATTAAAAGTTACAGCACAAACTGAGTTTTCATCCTGGGCAACTGTGAATATAACTTTGTAAAATATCTTCTGAGACAGGTTATTTTTTTAAGTAGAATTGTAAGATTTGGTCCAGAGTTTGCATCACTAAGAAAGAATATCAGATGTACCCATTAGCTTTGCATAGCCACAAAAATATTTAATAAAAGAAAGGTTTCTTAGAATTAATTTAACTGTAAGGTAATGCCTATTACTGTTGTCACTTGGAGTTTTTCGTGACTGAGGCAGTGCACCCCCGACTGTATGTGAGATGCCAAGGAGAGGCAAGGGCAGTAGGAAGAAAGTAATGGAACAATGTGGCAAGACAGCAGTGAGTAAGCAGAGGGATTCACACCTTGGTGCTTCTGGATATTTATAGCTTTCATTTTGCTAGATTGGAGTCTTTTTTAAATGCATGGCCACAAAGCTGAGGGTGTTATATGCCAAGTTAGATTAGCTGTACATTTTTCTTGTTCTCGGAAATAAGAAGGATTTTATCAGCAAGTCTTTATATCAGGCATATTTAGAGATGTCCTGCATTTTCCATTGTTTCAGATCCCAAGTTCAAACCATTAAATGCTCAGTCTTACTTTTCCAGTAGATGCAGTTAAACATAATGCTATTTATAAGGTGTGGTTACAGATTCTACTGATTTTGAATTGCTTGAGCTAGGTTTTAAGTGTTTGAAAAACTATCATTGGCCCTGAACTTGCTGTGTCCACTTATTTCTGTTGTTATCAAACTGGTACTTTAGGCAATGAGTTTTTGAAATTCAAGTTATTGTGAAGAACTTGAGCTTCTTCTTTGTTTTAAATACTGTAATTGGTAATGTTACAATAGACAACAAATGAATGGATTCTGAATGTTATGGGCTGGTGTACTGCTTGTGAAATGTTTGCCAGTTTGTGAATTCCCTAATTAAAACAGGAAAAAAAAATGAGCGTTTGATTTATCCATGAATGGGTTGCAATGACCTGCAGCTGACACGGGAGCTCCTTCACCACTGGCTTGGGACACAAACACAGACCCAGGGGGGAGAAAAGCAGGGAGTCCAGGGTTGGTGGTGCAGAATGCACAGGGTGACAGGAGAAAGAAACCCTGCTAGAAGATGAGGAGGTCCTGGTGAAGAGGTTTATAGTGAGGTTCATGGCAGAGGAGGGAGGGTGTGGGGGCACACCTGATGTGCAGATACACCTAGACAGAAGCAAGGAGCTCTGGTCACCACTGGCACCCCCTCCACAAGCTGAAGTTTGGGAGTGTTTGGTCTGCAGCTACGTGGGATTCAGTGTGGGTACAGGTATATATAGAGGCTCCAAGAGCAAACAAATAGCACTTGAGATTAAAGTAGGTATGAAAATAAATCTGTTAGTGCTGCATGTTCCTGGCTGCCATTTTTTCTGAAACAGAAATCTAAAGATGATACAGTGCAGATTTGTTTGTTTCCATAAATGTTTTACTGCCTCCAGTCCTGTGCAAGTGAGAATTCAGCTGAGGTTGAATGAAAACCCCATGACCAAAGAAACTCGTTGGAATCTGAAATGTTACTGGATGTTTTATATCAAGAGTAGTTTTAAAATGCAGCTCTTAATTTGCCATGAAGAGAATACAAAGTATTGTACTAGTTTTCTATCTAGTATCTATTGTACTTCTAATTGGAAGTACACCAGGTGGGCATATAGTGGGCATCACAGGTAGTGATCAGAAGCTGGTCCCTGTATTGTGGGGGTTTTATCAGTGTTCTAGTGTAAATTTCCCAAAGTCTAATGGCTTTGAGCACTGCCATCTTCACCACTAAACCATGTCCCTAAATGCCACATCTACATTTTTGAACACTTCCAGGGATGGTGACTTCACCACTTCCATGGGCAGTCTCTTCCAATTCCTAACCATCCTTTCAGAGAGGAGATTTTTCCTGACATCCAATCTAACCTCCTATGGCACAACTTGAAAACATTTCCTCTCATCCTATCTCTTATTACCTACAACAAAAGGCCTGCCCCCACCTGGCTACACTCTCTTTTCAAGCAGTTGTGGAGAGCAGTAAGGTCCCCCCTGAGCTTCCTTTTCTCCAGGCTAAACACCCTTAGCTGCTCCTCATCAGTCTTGCACCCCAGACCCTTCCCCAGCTCCGTTGCCCTTCTCTGGACACACTCCAGCCCCTCACTGTCCTTCTAGCAGTGAGGGGCCCAGAACTGAACCCAGAACGTGAGGTGTGGCCTCACCAGTGCTGAGTACAGGGGTCCAATCACTGCCCTGGTCCTGCTGGCCACACTGCTGCTGATACAGGCCAGGGTGCCATTGGCCTCCATGGCCACCTGGGCACAGCTGGCTCATGTTCAGCTGCCACTGACCAGCATTCCTATTTCCTTTTCCACTGGGCAGCTTTCCAGCCACTGCCTGGGGTTGTTGTGACCCAAGGGCAGGACCAAGTGCTTGGTCTTGTTGAACCTCATACAGCTGGCCTTGGCCCATCAACCCAGCCTGTCCAGAGCCCTCTGCAGAGTCTTGCTAGTCTGTGTCTTTTGATTTGGGAAAAGCATAATTGTGGCACTCAGAGTTTGGAATCAGGTCTGCAGAGATGGTGCTGTGATTCAGATCTTACTACTTGGTGATACATTCAAACACTTCTTATAACACAGTAAAGGGTGAAAAACTGGACTGCCTCCTCGCATCCTGCCTACAATAAACCAACACATCTGCAGAGGAGCTGCCTGGATGGATTTCTAGCTGTATACCTGCTAGAGCACTGTTCAAGAAATCTATTGTGGTGCTGATTACAAATCTGATTTTGATCTTGATGTTTTTCATAGCTGAGTATTGCCATTTATTCTTCCATCACTGTTCTTTTGCTTTAAATAGTTATTCCCTTCCTGACAATACATCAGCGAGAGCCATTGTGTCTTGTCTATGCTCCTTTTGCAAAGCTAAACATCTGCTCTTGATGTGAGCCCCTTTGTGCTCAGAGCAAAGCACATTTTGAGCAGCTTAAACTCAAAAGTGTGTGCTGTGCTTTCAAGTCCACCAGGATTCAGTCTCGGAGTGGAAGAACTTCCAGTCTAACTATTGATCTAAGACAGTGTGCAGACAGAGCAAGAGAGAAGAGAAGGTTAGTGGGACAACAAGGCTGATGGAGTTTGAGGCGTTTTTAGTTTTACCCTGCTGTGCACAAACACGGTGTGGTTGTTTGCGAGGGAGATGCTGAAGCTGCACAGCCCAGGAGAACACAGTGGAGCACAGGGCTCACAAAGGAGAGGAAATACTGGGAAAGGAGTGTAAGAAAGAAGGGGCTGGGTGCCTCCAGCCTATGTTATCGAGGAAGAGGCTGAAGAAACCCTCAAGAGATGCTTCTCCCCCGACCTGGATCTATATTACTCTTTTTATTTAAGTTAATATCTGAAGGGCCTTCTGTAATGCCCACGGCAAGTGGTTGTAGTTTTTGTCCCGGGTTTCCTGATGATGTTCGGACTGTTTCAGCTGAAGCTCCTTTCCCCTCCTCTGGGCGATCTTTCCGGGGAAAAACGCGTTTGCCGAGGGACTCGTGGGTGGCAGTGAAGCAGAGCTTCCGCACAGCCCAGCCCCCAGGCCTGCCCCTGCTCGTCCTCCCGGCCCCTCTGCACCCACGAGGCCGCTCGTCCTGTCCCGCCCCGGGGCGGGGGATGAGCCCCGTGCGGCCGCTGGCGCCTTCCAAAGCAGAAAGCAGGTCCGCGGTGACACGGGAAGGGGAAAAAAGTGGTGTTTCCGCCCGGTTTCGAACCGGGGACCTTTCGCGTGTTAGGCGAACGTGATAACCACTACACTACGGAAACTCCCGTTAGGAATGCTCCTTCCTGCAGTGTCCCTTGAGCAATCGGACAGAGCACCCGGACCCTCACTGTGAGCACACGGTGCGGGTGAAACCCCTCTCGGCGGGCCAGGAGGAGCGATGTCCCGGAGCCAAAAGCGGGTCTCGGGCAGTTCCCGCCGGTATAAAGGCGGCGCGGGCCGGTTGCAGCCGCCACCTCTTACAGGAGGCAGGGAAAAAACACACGGCGCACTGCAAAACAGTCGCGCCCCGTCCCTGGGTGGGCTCGAACCACCAACCTTTCGGTTAACAGCCGAACGCGCTAACCGATTGCGCCACAGAGACACGCTGCGAGCCAGCGCCGCCGAGCCAGGGCTGAGTGCCGCGGCGGCTGGGGCGGGCTTTGTGCTCCTCCGTCTCCTTCCTGTTCCATCTCCTGCTGGGGCTGCGCGGGATGGGCTTCTTAATCACCAGCTTCGGGGCCTGGTTGCTTTTTTAATCTGAAAAACGCTCCTTCCTTTGCTTCCCTTTTTTGTTTTCTCTGTTGTTTTGTTTTTTCTGTGGCCTTTTGTGTTTGTTTTCCTGAGGAATTGGGAAAGAGTGAACAAGCAGAAAAAGGTAGTGGTTGAAGTTCTGCCTGTTGGTGGGACGGTTTCAAATGAGAGGCTGAAAGCTGCTCTCTGAGACAGCTCAGCTGGCAAGAGGAAGCTCTGACAGTATGTGCCAAGGATGAGGAAGGCAAAAATTAGCACTGCCCTGTTGTTAAGGTGGTCAAGGGATCCAACATCTTTCCTTCTGATAGTACTGAAAGGAGTAGTTGTTACCCGAGACTTGAAGAACAGAAGACAAAATTCACTCCTGTGACTTTTGATTCAAAGACCTTTGATAATTATTTGCAAGAGCTAATGGAAAGTGGGAACATTGACAGAAATGAGGCAGAGTGAAAGAGACTTCTCAAAGCAGAGTGGAGAGAAAGACCTGTGAATCTACTGCCCAGGCAGCCTCACCTCAGCTCTAAACAGTCTATAAAATGAATTATTAATCAAATTGCAGCCACCTAAAAGGTAATAAGGTGATAATGGCAGTAAACATGAGTTACAAAAACCGAATTAGCTAGGAAGATATACCCTAGATGGATGAGGGCTGAGTCTGGGAATACTTAAGCAACCTGCATGTACATAATTCCATTGGCCCTGGTGGGATATACCCACAGGTGCTGAGAGAGATGGCAGATCCATCGCAACCTCCATCAGCTTTGATCAGTCATGGCAAGGAGGGGAAGTGCCCAAGGATGGGAATAAAGCAACATCACCCCCATCTTCCAGAAGGGCAAGGAGGATGACTGGGAGAACCACAGGCTGCTCAGCTTCACCTCAATCCCTGGGAAGGTGATGGATGAGCTAATCCTGGAAACCATCTTCAGGCACATCAAAGACAGTGGAATCGCCAGCAGTAGGGCAGTGTGGCTTGAACAAGGGGAAGTCGTGTTTGACAATTTGGTAGACTCCCATGGTGAAGTGATTGGCCTGGTGGAAGAGAGGAGGGCAGTGGGTATTGTCAGCCTGGACTTCAGTGAGGCCTTTGTCTCCTGTGAGATCCTTGCAGAGAAGCTGTTGATGTGTGGGTTGGATAGGCAGTGAGATGGATTGAAAAGTGGCCAAACGTTGTGTCCAGAGTGGTGATCAGTGGCACGATGCAGTTGGATGCCAGTAACTAACAGTGTACCCCAGGGATCAATATTGCACAACATCCCATTAATGACCTGGATGATGGGCCAGAGTTTACCCTCAGCAAGTCTGCAGACAGTGCTGGACTCACAGGAGAGGCAGACAGAGCAGAGGGTGATGCTGCTATCCAGAGGGACCTTGACAGGTTGGAGAGGTGGGCTGATGGGTACCTCATGAAGTTCAGCAAGGAGAAGTGCAAAGTCCTGTAGCTGTAGACAAAAAAACCATCATGCACCAGGACGTGCTGGGAGGACCCATCTAGAATTCAACCTGGCAGAAAGGAATTTGGGTGTCCTGGTGGACAGAGGTTGAACATGAGCCAGCAGTAGGCCTTTGTGGCCAAGAAGGTGAATGGTACCCTGGGTCACATTAGACAAAGCATTGCCAGCAGCTCAAGTGAAGTGATTCTGCTCTTCTGCTCAGCTCTGGTGAGGCCACATCTGAAATACTGTGGGTAGAGTTAATTTTCTTTCTGGTAGCTGGCATGTAGCTCTGTTTTGGACTGGTGCTGGAAACCCTGCTGATCACAAAGGGATGTTTTAGTCCTGCTGAGCAGGACTTATGCAAAGTCTAGGCCTTTTCTGCCTCTCACATCACCCTACCAGCAAGTGGACTGGGGGTGCACAAGAGTTGAGAGGGGACAGAGCGGGGACAGCTGACCCCAGCAGATCCAAGGCTTACCCCACACCATATGGCACCATGCTCAGCATATAAAGCTGGGGGAAGAAAGAGAAAGGAGAGAACATTTGGAGTGATGGCGTTGTCTTCCACAGTAACCATTATGTGTGATGGAACCTGGCTTTCCTGGAAATGGCTGAACACCTGCCTGCCTGTGGGAAGCAGGGAAAGCATTTATTGTTTTTAATTGCCTGCATGTGTGGAATTTCCTAATCCTTTTCTCACTTTCATCCTTCTGATTCTCTCCCCCAGTTCACTCACTGGTGGGGAGTGAGCAAGTGGCTGTGTGGGGCTAAGTTGCCGGCTGGGGTTGAATCGTGACAATGGGGCACAGAGGGTGAGGGGGAGGAGGCTGTGCCAGGGGACCTGGAGGGACTACAGCTTCTGTCTTCCAGCTCTGTTTTGAGCTGAATTTGTACCAAAGGAATATGAAAACAGGGAGCAAAAGGAGGAAGCCTGTGAAATGTGGAGAAGGAGGGGTTTTTGAGGCGGTGCTCTGTCAGCTCATTCTCTTGGCTGTGCAGAACGAAGGCAGCATTTTAAAACCTGCAGCACTGCCCTTTTCTTCGTGCTGCACTTCACAGCTCTGTTGATGTACTCTGCTGGGGTTTTGTCAGGGTTCAGCGAGGATGTGCTGCCGAGGCAGGCTGTGGTGACGGCAGGGATCACCCACACGTGTGCGTGTGCGCTGCATCTGAGGGGGCCGTGGCGCTTCAACTTTGCAAAGCACAGTGCTCAAACCAACCAGACAGTCCAAGGGGCTTGTGTCCCCTTGCATTTATGACAAAGCATGACAGCTGGGTGTCATGGCTTTCACATGTGGGAGCTTCACACGAGCAGCCTTTATTTTATCAAGACACACTTTTGTTGGAGTCCTTTCTCCGGAGCTCTGTTCACAGTGCATGAGAGGAGAGATGAACATCCCAAAAGATATTTATAGACCTGCGTTCCCACTCCTTTCCTCTTCACCATGAAAGCAATTCTACAAAGGGATTATTTTGACTGGCTGTTCAAGATTCCAGAGGAGGAGATTAATGTGCAGGAAGCCTCGCAGTGCAACTAGAAAAGCTCGCTGGCTTTGCACATTTTCGTGAGCTTCATGGCTCACCGTGTCAAGATTATCTTCCTCGGACAGGATGATGGGGATGTCAAACAGCCATGCAGCAAGCAGAAGGGCTGGGGTCTGACAGCAGCTGCTGAAGCACTAAATTGCCTGTGCCTGAAGAGGTCTGACCACAGCTGGGGGTTACAGAAGGTGCAGGCACTGTTCCCCAAGGTGTGTATCCCTCCCCCCACACCCCCTTTTCCTTTTTTTGGTCTACTCAGGAAAATCCCTTATTTCAAATGGCCAAGTGAGACATGATGGAGGTGTTTTGCACTGATGTTTCTTGCAGGTGGACGGGGTTTTCCAGTGGTGCCAACTTTGTCTTATCCAGACAGCGATCCTGTGTGTATTTAGATTTCAGGGAGAGGGAACAATTTAGTATGTAGATATGGAAAAAGCTGCTAGCAGAGTCATTTTAGCCCTCCCTTGCCAAGGCAATTCCCCAAATTGCAAAAATATTGCCAGAATCTCCTTCTACCCTGCAGCTATTCCAGTGCCATGGGGTATTAAAAGGTAATATTCCTTCCCACAAGAGATTTCTGCTCTGTGTGGCTGTACAACAGTGTTGCCTTGCCATGGTAAAGGGACTTCTTCCATGTCTCACATACCATCTTGATTTCCTTGTTTTTTCTCAAGCAGAGCCCTCAGAGTGATGCTGCACTTAAAAAAACAAACAAACAACAAAAACAAAATCAACAAAACAAACTCTGCCGTTTTTTTCTTAAGGCAGCCATACCAAAGAGGTTCTTGCTGGCAAAGCTTTTTTCTCCCTGCACACCGAGAAATCATTTTAACAAGCCCTGGAGTTGATGTCATGTTGTTTTTTTTACTGCAGGGAGGAGTGTGAAACCCTGCTTTCCTGCACACATACATGTGGGATGGCTTTGGAGCAAACCTGGGTGAGAGGAGGGAACAGGCTGGGTTTCCAGAAAAGCACTGGGGATGTCAAGTGCCAAAATGCCAAAGCAGTGCCAGGGGACAGGGCGAAATCAGAAGGGGCAGAGCAGAAGAGCAAAGTGGGGATGAGTGTGTGGTGAGGGGCACTGAGCAGCAGCAAAGCAAAGAGCTGCAAAACAAAGAGCAGGACAAGGAGAAAGCAAAGGCATCAACAGCTCAGCTCTCATGATGTGGCCAGCACACAGGGCGAGGGATGGGAGCTTGGGTCAGCCAGCTGGAAAGCCTGCTGGCATAAACTCCTGGTGTGTTGTGGGGTTTTTTGCATTATGGCAACTTCACCCCTCAGCAGCCTGATTCCTACCCTCTTTTATACAAGAGTTCTGCTGGATAGAAGTCACCTCTGGGAAGTCTTTGATAGCGGGGAAGCGTGGTTTTTTTCTTGGCAAGTTGGAGCAGGCTCATGTGCTTGTACTGCCACTTGTAAATCAAAAGCAAGCTGCAGGCTGCCTGGAAGGTTTGCAGCAGCACAAAACAGGTAGCAGAAGGAGAATGCCTGCTGCAGGAGGATGAGTGGGAATCCTCCTAGCACAGATGCCCCGAGGACCTGTGCTGTCCCCTTCGCCCTCTCCTGCCAGCAGCTCCCTCCTGCTTGCCCATGCCCATGCACAGCTCCTCTCTTTACAGTCTAACACTGATCTGTCTGCTTAGACAATGTTCTTCTTTTGATTTTATTCATAATGGCTTTTAGGTGATGGGTTTTTCTTTGAAGAACATTAGTAGGTGCTCAGCATTAAGTACCATCCCTAAATACCAGCTACAATCCTGTGCTCAATAGAACACAAAACATAAACATTGATGATCAAGTAGGAAAAGATCATATTCTGGGGAAAAAGAGAACTTTAGCCTGAATAAAACATTCTCAAAGGGCTGTTGTGATTTGGGTTTTTTCCTAAAGCAAACCTAGCAAAAGTTAAAAATCTAAAGAAAAATATCAGAGGCCAGATCTAAACCTTGATATTCTTTATGACCTTGCTTCTCACACAGTTATATCTGTATGGACTGTGGGGAAGGCATCCCAGAAAGACAGCCTTTTCCTATTCTGATAACTATGTTACAGCTCACAGTTAATCACCTACCTCTTGGCCAGTTCATTTCTGTGTATTTGTTTATACCCAAAGTATATGAGAGTTTTCCATATGTAAGACTATGGATTATAAAAATTTGCATGATAGAGAGACTGGGTAAAAACACCATTGTAAGTGAATGTGTCCCCATTGAAAAAGATAGGTTTTGCAGGTTGGCTCCTGCTGGGAACTCCTACCTGGCTGTGTCCCACCCAGAGCGAGGTCTGATTTGCCTGTGACAGTAACTGATGAGTGATCTCTTCCTGCCCTTATCTCAACCCCTTAGCCTTTTGTTTTATTTCCTCTTCCCTGTCCAGCTGAGCAGGGGAGAGATAGGGTGGCTTGGTGGGCAGCTGATGTTGAGCCAAGGTCAACCCCACTCCTCTGTCCAGCACCTCAGCCTGTGCTTCTGTGCCAGCTTCATCAAGGGGCTGGATCTGAGCTGTGAGCATGCTGCAGCAATTGTGCCCAGCTATGCTGGGCTTCAAGCACTAAAACTGGGGCACAACTGTGAAGTCTGAGCCTGTAAAACGCTGAATGCTTGTAGCTGTCACTGTCTTCCAAGGAGTTATTTGTAGGGGGAAGGATGCAGGATCCATGCCTGGTAACAAAAGACATTTCTGTGCTCAGCAGCAATGCTCACAGCACTGGTGTACTGCCCATTCCAATATGCCAGGGGGTTCAGGAGCTCTGGCTTGTGACGTGCAGGCCGGGGGTCTCCTCACTGGTGAAACTGATGGAGATGTGACCAGGAAGAGCATCTGCATGAGAGCAACACCATTGCTGAGACTTGTCAACATTATTTCTCCTCCCAGCTACTTGTGGAGTGGTTGGCACTTACTGGCAGTGCCGTGGTAGCCTGACTGTTTTCTTCCAGCCCTCTGCTGTTCCACACAGCCAGCTAAATACTCGGACATGCTTTAGATATCCAGGTTTTGCTTGTGTGTAGGAAGGGCAATAGGTATCTTTCCACATTATGCATCTTAGATATATATCTGAGATCACAGATATGTAATGTGTTTTTTCCCTGGGTTTCATCTGTACGCCTGTGGTTGCTGTTCTGACAGGCACCAGAGCAGAGGGTGCTGCCACTCTCCTGTGAAGCCATAGGAAGTGTTTCATGATTCGAGATAAGACCTTCACTTCCTCGTTCTGTGCTCGTAGCACTGAGCTGCCACTGAGGCTGCACCATTCACCCTGAGAGCCCTCTCAGAAAATGGACCAGGACACCCTGGGAAGCATTGTCCTTCTTGTCATCGTCACCCTGATCAGTGTTGTCCAGAACGGTAAGACAAAAATAAACGTTTATTTAAGGGATAGAAGGGAGCTGAGGAAAGCTCAGGATGACATATGCTGAGCTGATCTTTGGATAGATAATCTTTAGTTATAAGTACATGCATGCTTAGGCATGGCTTAAGCTTTAGAAACAGACTCCTAAGCATGGAATTTTGTGTGACATTGTGGCAGTATCCTGACAGTCACATGGACTTACTCTCTGATATTATGAAATTAGTTTGTTACACTTTTCAGCTAATGTAAGGACTAGTATGCTGGGGTGTCCTGTGGCAATATCCATTTTGATTTGATGACTAAGACCTCCTTTTCTGACCTAGGTCCCTGCTATGGTCAGCCAGAGCTGCTTTCAAGCTGGAGCCCTGCTCCATGGGCAGGGATGTAGTCCCTGGGAGGCTGCAATGGGTCAGACCTTTGCATGGAGCTGGGTGAAGGGAACAGAATTGGAGGGGTCTGTGTGGGCTATTTGTGGGCAGGCAGCTCTCCTGCTTTCCTGCATCTCTAAGTCCTGCAGTATAACTAATCTCAATTAACTGTGGTCCCAAAAACACTGTACATTTCCTGAGATGGTGAAGTTTCCTTCTCTAGCTCTTATTCAGACCTTGTATAGTCCCTTAGATAGTCTACAAGATTTTTAAAATAAAACAAGTATCTCACCTGTGCAAATTTGATTTTAACTTCTTCATCCTCTCTTACAAATACTTATTTTAGCAGGAAATTCTGCCCAGAATTCAAAGAAAGGATTGAATTTTGCCTCAGCTGCACTAAGTTTGCCCAGGTTCAAAGAGATTCAGCAGTGGGCTGAGCAGGTGGTGAAAATTCCAGAAATCTGTAGTGAAGGCTTCTTATTACAAATGGGAGAATTCCACTGAATACAAAAGTCCTAGGAAATGGGCTATTCTTGGGCTGCTACAGAGAGGGGGAAGTGGTGGGAGCCTAGCTGCCAAGGAGCAAAAAAAAAGGAGATGCAGATTGGTTTAGTTTCGACCTAGGCACTAAATGCCACATCATTTAACCCAATGCTGTTCTCTGGCAAATGCACAACATGTGACATCACCAGAATATGGCACATTAAGACCAGAGCACATCCCATAATTAAGAAAATGTGTCAAATATACATTTCTTGCTGTGTTATCTTATGACATTATATACAGGTTTTTTTCCTCTCACTCGGACATGTCAGACTTCCATCCATGTGTTTTTATCTGTCTGTGAGGTTCTTGGCCCAACTGCTACAAAGGGGAAGTAGGATGCTTGGCAGAGACTGCCAAGCACGTGAGGCAGACAGCCCTAAACCATGATTTCAAGCTTTGCATCATCTGATTTCCTCTTCCCAAACTTTCTGTCTAGAAAGACCAGACCTGATACACATTCTTGCAGTGAATGCAGTTATGAAGGCAGTAGAAATGTTTGTCAAGGGGTATCAGGAGTGCTGAACTCTTGCTGTGGCTCTCGTTCAGCAAAGCACTTGAGCCTCTGTTTGACTGTCTCTGAGTGCATGAAGTCAGCACCACGTAAATTTGTGATTAAATGCTTCCCTGCATAGGGTGCAGGGCTAGAAAAGAGCTTGAATGCTGTTATTCCTGAAGATGGAGGTGGGCTATGGTGCTGCCCCAGTCTGGTGTCCATTTACTGTCACCTTACTCATGATGCAATCTCCACATCCTATGGAATGACTCACGTGGCTGCATACCACTGAGTGACGCATGCAGCCTGAAGTTTTGTTCTTTTACCAGAGATATGTTGCAATCCAGCAGCTTTCAGGGCAAATCAGTGGTCATTTCTGAGCAGATCAGGACAGAGGAAGCAAAGTGGAGAGAAATAAGGGGCATGTTTGCAAGCACTGGCTATGTGGGATAATCAGCTCCCAGTTTCTGTTGGCACGGACTTGTGAAACAACCGGGCTTACACCGAGCTCTTGCACATTACCTTGATCAGGGTGGGACTCCCACTGTGCAGGCTCTGGGCAGTCTGTGCAGCCTTGGAGCCTCAGAGCGTTATCTCCTGGAACAACTGAGGTGAATTAAACCTCTCTGTTGTAGTGTGTTTTTATATTTTGTAATACTTAGTAATAGTTTTTTGTATTCCTTTAGTTTTCCTAAGTAGTCTACCCCAAACTGTACCCCTTCCCTGTACCTATGTTATCATTCTCCTGGGTTGAGATCATCCCCAAACC
>VZRH01002464.1:683134-723199 GCA_013397555.1 Urocynchramus pylzowi
AGGCTCGCAGGGAGACCAAAAGACACCTCTCCACTCCAGCCTTGCTCTGCTCACTCCTCTCATGATGGCTTGTGAAAGCACCCTCTTGCCTCCTAGCATAGTGGAACTTCTCTGCCGCAACAAGCTGATATTTGGGAAGTGGCAACACCTGCAGCAGTGGAGAGGGAGATAAATAGCT
Organism: Urocynchramus pylzowi; assembly: GCA_013397555.1. Classification (NCBI taxonomy): domain Eukaryota; kingdom Metazoa; phylum Chordata; class Aves; order Passeriformes; family Fringillidae; genus Urocynchramus; species Urocynchramus pylzowi. Next base: position 683,313 of record VZRH01002464.1, read on the forward strand.
TATTTGGCTTTCTCAAAAAAAAAAAAAAAAAAAAAAAAAAAAAAAAAAAAAAAAAAAAAAAAAAAAAAAAAAAAAAAAAAGAGGAGNCCAAGTATGTGGTATTTTCTAGAGATTTTCTAGTATGATAAAAAAAGGGGAGGAGGTATGCTACCAGTAAATCCATGTGGTCCCAGACCTGCAGGGAGTCCATTGCTGCAGCTCAGCACTGGACAAAAAAGTGCTGATCAATCCTGTTCTCTTCAATTAGGTCCTCTTAGTCGCTGTAGGCAGGGTAACCTCTTTCCAAAGGCTGTGCTGGTGTGCAGCTGGAGATGCTGAGAACGCTGTGCCACTGGATGGTGTCTGGTCTGGGTCCCTCAGGAGCAGTGAGAGGGTCTGCAGCCTGGCTCAGAGTAGGGGTGCTGGCTTAAAGCACTGTGGGTTTTTCTGAAGAAGGGCTGTATGTACCCAGGGGATCCCACAATACTGGGAACTGAAAAACTGAGTAGTTTTTGTTAAAGACAATGGAAGCACGAAACACCTATTTAGCATCAATGAAGGGGGAAAAAAGAGGCAACTCTTCAGATTGCAGGGATGAAGTCCTGCAGCTTATCTTGCTAAATTTTTATTGCTATGATAATGTATTTCCTGATGGGCTATCTTTCATGTGTATATATTAGGTTAATATTCCAAGCCATTGAGTGATTTGGATGCACTTGAGATGGGGTGCACAAGAACAGAAAGCTTGCAGCTTGTAGCCTGCCAGAGCTCTCTCTAGTGTACTTAGACATATGATTGATGGTCTCTGGTTTAGTGTCATCAGATAAAATGTGTTTGTCAAGAGCATGATACATTATCTTGAGGTGCTGCATTTTTGCAGCAGCTAACACTCTGACACAACTCTGTTGCTTAAAAGGAGGATACACAGAGATCAGCCATTAAGACCAGGCTTTCTTTGGGCCTTTCTGGGAAAAGAACCAGCCCTGCAGGATGTCCTTGGTTTGGCAAATGGGCTTCACTAAAAGAGAATAGTGTCTCCCTACTCTGTTGGAGAGCAAGATTTGGGGTTGGCAGCTCTGGCCGGAGAGCTCTTTTCCCACTGGGAGCTCAAAGGACTGGGTCACAGCAGTGCTTCTGCAGCAAAGATGCAGAGACTGCCCAAAGTGCAAAGTTGGGATGAAGCAGGGATTGGAGGGGAGAGCCTGCTACCAGTCACATACAGACATGTGGGGATGCATGGAGGGTTTGGTTAAACCTGGGTGACAGAGTGAGCATGCTGGCCACGTCCTGCACCCTCACGCACCTGTGTCTTCTCCTGCCGCCTGTCCAGCATGGATGCTCATGGGAACAGAGCCGAGCCCACAATGACCAGCTTCTGCAGTATCTTCAGCTGACATCTCAGACTGAATACTCTGTGGTTTTTTAACAGCTTTTTTTGCAAACAAAGTGGAGCATGAAAGCAGACACTGCAACGGGAAGGTGTTGCAGCGGCAGGGATCCTCCTCCTTCGACCGTGTCTACACTGCCAAGTGAGTAGACAAGAACTGAGGAGTCGGTGAGGGTAGAGTGGGGTTCATCATGCCCTGCATTAAAATTAAATCCAAACCCTTTTGGGGGCCAGAGGTGGATTCCAAATTGCCTCAGATGAAGGCTTTGTACATAATCCCTAGCTGTGCTCAGTGTTCAGACATGAGGTTTTCAGATATATTTGCTGGCTGAATCGAGCACCCTTCTTGCCACCATGTGTTGCATCTATATAGGTCTTGCAGCCATCACAACTATTGTGTCCCTTCATTTGGTCTCTCTAGAGCAGTTCACTCTTCCCTGCTGGAAGTGTGGCACAGGCACAGCCAGAGTGCCAAGGGCTCAAAAGGAAAGACCAGCAGAGATATCAGCCTGCTGAGGAGCAGGTACAAGTCCCTTGGCAGAGCTCGTACAAGTCCCTTGGTCTCTGGCATCTCCCTTGGCACACAGCTCTCCACTTCTCCATTCCTTTGCCACATCGAATCATTCTCAACTTCTTCACTTCTCCCCCTCAGAAAGCATTCACAGCTGAAGAAGGCAGCTGGACACCATTTCTGTTCCCCTGCAAAGACACGTATTAACTCTGTGAGACACTCTTAGTTGTGATGCAATTCTACATTTGTTGGTTTCATCCAATAGCTTTATTAATACGACTCAGTTAAGAGGACTTTAAGCCAATAAAACTCACAGCATCTATCATGATCAAACAGGTTAAGGAGAAAGTGGCTTTTATAGGTACCAGGCAGGCACAGGATGGTTTATTTTCCTCATCAGGCAGCACAAAGGCATCCATTATCTGAGTGAGAAAACAGGGAAGCAGACCTGGGTGAGGAGCCCAGCCCTTGGCAGGTCAGGGGCCTTTCACCGCTCTAGGGTAAAAGTGTGCTCTCAAGGGCATTAGTGCAGCCCAAATTCACCTGCCACCAGTCTCTGCTGGTGAAACATACTGGTTTTTTTCTATTTTCCTGGGCTCTAATTTCTCTCCTGTAAATTCCATCCTAGCCAGAACTGTGGACATGCATACCCTACGTTTCTCGCCGTGCTTTGGTGTGCTGGCCTTCTCTGCAGCCAAGGTAACACTCTTTTGTTTGGTTGTTTTTTTCCTCCTTCAACCTGGCACCACATTCATCAAAGGATGGTGGGCACTTCAGAAGTTACACTTTCAGGGACCAAGCCTCCTGCAGCAGGGGAACCTCTCTTACCTCCTGTCCTGGAGCTAAGCATGCTGCTTGAGTAGCAGCACTCATGGCATGGCTTGGCTTATGTCAAAAGATGTGTTCCCAGACTTGATCTAAGGCAGTCCAGGCCAGGGACATTTCCCATATTGGCATTATGGATGAGTTCCCTTTGTTTTGGGTGAAGAGTTTAGTACTTGGTTGCTGGATTATTGCCACATTATTCAGTTTTGGGACAGGAAATAGGCTCGATTTACTAAATTGCCAGATCTGCCACCTCTCACCTGTGCTGAGGGCCTACTGACTACTGACCTGCATTTCTAATTGTGATCCCCTTCAATGCAATGTGAATTTATCTAACATGAAGATGAGTGCTTACCTGGGGTACGTGTCAATTCTTTCTGGAAAAAAAAAGGAGATTCCTTTTAAGAAATCAGGAGAAAAAGGGATTTTGTCTGCAGTTGTGGGAAAGGCTAGAATAATGGAGGAAAGCCCCATTTTTTAATGCTCAAAAGTTAGTATTGGACTGTAGTGTATCCTCCACCTGCTCCTAGTGAAGTACATCTACCCATGGCCTTCTATTTCTGGTGAGGCCTGAGTTAGGACTCTCTTTCCTGAGCCTGGTATGGCCCATACTGGGTTTCACAAAATCATAGAATGGTTTGTGTTGGAAAAGATCTCAAAGATCATCTTGTTACACCTCCCTTGCCAGAGGCAGGGTCACCTTCTACTAGACCAGGTAGTTCAAAGCTCCCTCCAGCCTGGCACTGAACACTTCCAGGGATGGTGATGCATAAATGCATCACCTGAGGCATCAATGGGGCATCCACAACTTCTCTATGAAAGCTGTGCCAGTGCCTCATCACTCTCACAGTGAAGAACTTCCTCCTTATATATAATCTAAACCTGCTCTCTTGTGGGTTACAACCATTTCCCCTTGTCCTATGAGCTCATGTCCTTGTAAGAGGTCCCTCTCTAGCTTTCTTGTAGGCTCCCTTTAGGTACTGGAAGGATGGGGGTGAGTATGTGCTCTGCAGTGGGCACAGCTGTGTGCAGCATTATACCCATAAAATCTTCAGAAAAGCTGGAGTGAGGGCAAGGCAAGTTTCCCATGCAGAGGTCTCCATCCCAGTTCCAGTGCTTGTCCCATAACCCAAGACTGCAGATTCCCATTTCCATTCCAGTCCCAGCAGCAGATGGGGCATACAGTGAGACCTGGGCTGGTTTTTTTAATGCCTTGTTTTGTCCTTTACCCAGCTCCAGCTGCCTTTGCTGGCCTGATGTACTTGTTTGTGAGGCAGAAGTACTTTGTGGGCTACCTCGGGGAGAGGACTCAGAGGTAAGGACTTGCAGAGCCTCTTTAAAAAATCCAGAATGTGGCAGCAGCACAGCTGGATGCTGCACTTCCACAGGCAGAGCCACTGGCTTGTGGTGCTGCCTGCAAGAGCTGCTGGCATTGGGTAGTGCAGGAAAGCCCCTCTCTTTTGGATGAACGGGGGTTGCTGTGGGAGATGTCAGATGTGCAGCAGCACTGGGGTCAGGGGGCGTGTAGCTCCTGCTCACAGGACTCTCTGCAAACACAGGTTTGCATGTTTGTGCCGCTGTTTGCACAAGATTGTTCTTTTATATTAATGTTTATATTTTATTTGTATTAATAAAGCAGATTACACATGTGAAACAGAGGTGTCCCACAGCCTGTAATGGATGAGAACACATTCAAGTCTCTCTGAACAGACACTTTTGTAAGCAGCAGCCTATGCTGAGAACAGAAGGCAAAATCCAGATCCAAATGGATCCTGAAAATTACATTTAAGTCCTCTCAACTGCCCAGCAATGCAAGACAGAAAAGAAATTTTGCCCCACTCTCTCAGCCCCTGAGGTCTTTCAGTTGGTCTCAACAGCAGAGTCCAGAGTCTGAGGGTTCTCCTGTGAGATGATGCACATTACCAAATTGCTTTCCCCCGTTTGTGTCTCCGCAGCACTCCTGGTTACTTGTTTGGAAAGCGCATCATTTTGTTTCTGTTCCTCATGTCTGTGGCTGGAATACTCAACTACTATCTCGTCTTCTTTTTTGGAAGTGACTTTGAAATACACATCAAGACGATAACCAGCGCGATCTCTCCATTGCTGCTCATACCCTAGCTCCCCGCCGCTCTGAGGGGCTCAGCACGCTTCGTATCTCGATGTCCAGAGCTGCTATAATTCAACTGTTTAAGAAATGAACCCATAACCCAGTGAGATTTCTGTAAATCTCATGCTTGACAAGCTCTGTAGTTTGATTTAGCCTCGCTTTTTTCTTCAGGAAAAAGATTTATCATGAGCACTTGGCACACCCAAGGAATAGTAACAACTTTCAGTTAATTCTTTAGAATTTTTTCCCTGAAGGGCATCTTGCATGCTGACTGCATGACTGGAAGGGACATTGTCTGCTTGCTTCATAACTGTGTCGTACTTAGCTTTGTCCCAAAACCCGGGATCCTCCCAGTGTCGTTCCTGACTGGTGGCTCCCCCAGTCACCCTCAGATACAAGAACAGCCCATCACCAGCATTCCACACACCCCTGCCTGCCCAAAGGCATGGACCAGCCTCTTCACCGACCCTTTCCTTCCCACTTGTTGATGACCAAGCTCTTGCTGTTGCAGGAGGGTGGCAAATTGGCCCCTTTCTGGTCTTCCTTGATAAATATTCATGTGCATAACACTCACCACACTGATCTCATTTACACTTCAGCCTCTTTGTTCTCCCAGAACTGGGGAAAGGAGTGGTGTGTAAATGAGGAGCTGGTGTATCGCCGGTGAGGTTGGGTTTGTTTTGATTGGCTTTGTTTAATAAAACAGTCTGAAGCAATGAAATGTGTCTGCTGCCATCCTCTTTGCCCGGTGTGTGATGCCAGTGCCCCGTGGCTCAGCAGCTGGCCGGACAGCGGAGCAAGGGCAGGAGCACCTGATGGCCCTGCGCACAGCCCCGGGAGGAACGAGCTTAACAACTCCCCCTCTGTGAGCACGTCAGTGTTCTGCTTCCAGCTCTGACCATGTGCCCTGCAAGTCCACGCTGAGGAGAGCTTTGATGAGTGGTGCAGACCGAGCCAGGCAAACAGGTCGGTGCAATCTTTTTAAACATTGCTACCCTCCGAGTGCGTAAGCTCTTCAGCCTGTCTGGTTGCCGCACGCAGGATGGGTAAAGCTGTATTTTATGACTCCTTTGGGAGGGGATGAGACTCCTCGCTATGTGAGAAGAGGGTTTGCAGAGCTGTTCACAAAAGCAGGTGCAGAAAGCCATCTGCCTTTGTTCTACACCAGAGCTGGAGGGTTTTGGTGCTGTCTCAAGGGGCAAAGGGGCTTGGGCATGGCTGCTCTCCTCTGCAGCTGGCAATTCACATGCTTTTTTTTTTTTGTGTGTGTGTGTGTGTTCTACAGGAATCTTAGATGTGAAAGATTAGTAATAGACACACTTATTGCATGATGATTATAAATGTTCTCACTGGTTAGCATAGGTAATAAAAAAAAATAATTATCTAGCCTTCCAACCTATAGCTGCTGAGACACCTTATTTCCAGGCAGGGCACTCATGTTTCTTCCCTCCCATCCTTCTCAAAACACACAACAAATACTCCTCACACCATGCTTTTCTGCCATAGCTCTCTTCACAGCTGATGCCAGCTGCCTATCCTTGGTGGAGACACACTACTCTTCTGCCCCATGGTGTCAACCCATCAAGGGATGGCAGCACCTAGGAGGAGAGGGATAACCCCAGAGCTCTTCTGCATTGCTGGGATCAGCAAAGGCTCCTGCTGCCACCACCTTCAGCCAGTTCAGAGCAGGAGAAGCTTCACCAGCACCAATCCCTGCTCTCCAGTCTGTTTGGTCTCCTTGGGGTCTGGGACTTGTTAATGGAAACCATCACTTGTGGGAGGTGACTCTCCCAACTCGGTGTGTTCACCTTGCAGGTCTCCTCAGATGGCTGAGTCTCCCCTGGGGCTTTTTTGTTCTCTCTATCAAGAAACAGCTCACTTGAACTCCTACTTTCCCCTGTTAGCATGAGAAGCAGCTCTCCACCAGCCAGCTATAAAGGGAAGAATATTCAAGTGACTATTTTGGGTCAGATAACCTATCATAGCACTCTGTGGCCTCTCCATTAAACTTGATGGTCCTTGTGGGTCCCTTCCAACTCAAGATATTCTATGATTCTCTGTCAACTGGATGGTTGGCTTTTACATAGTTGTACTTAGGTATGATCAGGTCATCTTTCAGAGGAACCAAAGCCCATCTTTTGCTGCGATGTTTTATTTTGCAAGAACATGTCCTACTTGCTTCCTCAAAATCTTTCTGATAATGAAAGAGATTAAAATGTAGGCAAAATCCATTTTCCATCTATTTGTAAATGGAAATAGTGACAGTATCAGACAAACAAGTGCAACATAAATGGATCACTATGTAAATTCTTGGTGAATGTCACGATGTGTTTTTCATATTACAGGCAGGCCTTGTGATTGCATTTGCCTTCCCACTCTTTCAGTGAAAGGAAGGCAACATCAGTGATATTTGGGCTTTTCCCTCAGTCTTACACAGCTCCAGTTTTTGTTTTCAGCAGCAAAACCACCCTGATCTTGTTGGTACAGTTGTCAGCACTTAGCACACCATCTACTCAGAAAGCTGCACACACAGGCTCTTTGCAAGGGGGTTGGCCTACATGACCTTTAATGGTCCTTTCCATCCCAAACCAGTTTATGATTTTATGATTCTACAGATAAACATGCAGAAATACAAACACCACTGTAAACATGCATGCTGGGGTCACATATATAGAAGAACCTATGAGGACCTACTGAGCTGCACTGGACTTGGGGACGTGGTTGGTGGCAGAAGTGGCAGTCCCCTCTGATGGCTCCTGCTTCAGGGTGGCTTGAAAACTCCAGGGGCCAGCACACGTGTTTGGTGCAATGCACAGCATGGCAGCTCCTGACCTGGAGCCACAGCTGTGTATGAAGAGCTAACACTTCCCAGTTCTGCTGATCAGCAACAGTGTGGCCAGCAGGACCAGGAGAGTGATCATCCCCCTGTACTCAGCATTGATGAGGCACTGGAGTCCTTATTGGTCTCTACAACTACCTGAAAAGTCTCTTTTCCCAAACAGCCAAGCAATATGACAAGAGGGAATAGCCTCAAGTTGCACCAGAGGAGGTTTAGATTGGATATTAGGTGAAATTGCTTTGCTGAGAGGGTGGCATTGGAACAGGCTGCCCAGGGAAGTGGGGGAGTCGTCATCCTTGGAGGTATTTAAAAGCTTTGTAGGCACTGAGGGACATGGTTTAGTGGTGCACTTGACAGTCCTGGGGTGACAGTTGGACTCACTGACCTTCTAGGCCTTCTCCCACCTGCATGACGCTGTGATTCTAGCATTGTGCTGGTGCTGCTAGTTGTCCCACTGGCCGTGTTGCCAGGCTGTGGCCTTTGCTTCACCAGTGGGGCCCTGACTCATTGCCACAGCGTGCCAATGCCACACCTCATGGCTTTGTGCATCAGAGTCGCAGGTGCGCAAACAAACATTCTGTCCATCTGTGCACACGCATAGGCACAGCGTGTTTGCTCACCATCTCTGTCTATCTGTCTGTCTGTCTGTCTGTCTGTCTGTCTGTCTCTAACCATGCTGTAGGAGCTGAGCCACGTGGGTGCTGAGGCAGTCCAGGGAAGGCAGGGAAGCGGGCTGCTCAGGCACCAGCCCTCTGGCAGCTCGCCGCCTGTGCACATCAGAGACGGCGGAGCCTGCTGGAAGCCGGGATATCGCAGGTTGCTTTTGATCTGCTGACAAAGGCCTGGAATGCATTGCAATATTTCTGCCACAGTAACCACGTCTGCTTCCTTACAGCACTACAACCCTCTAGTGGAAACTCGGCCCCATCGGCACGCTGGTGCTGCTGGCCGCGGCACGAGCCGTTCCCTCAAGGTTTGAAGCCTGACAGCAAGGCAAAAGCATCCGCATCTCTGAACAGGTGTGTTGTTACTACTGAATGCTGTTTTCTATTATTCTTTTAAATAGGAGGCCCAGTCCTGAAGCAGGACCCCTCCCCTACCCATGCCAAAGCAAGCAGTCCTGCTTAGCACAGGATCTGAGCAAGCAGGTAAAATCCAAATGAAGTAAGAAATTTGTGTGTACCAGCCACAAGGGTTTCCTGCACTAGTCCCTTGGTTCCTAGTTTTCCAGAGCTTGAAAAATCATCCTTTATATGATGCAGGTGCAGTATCAGCTTGGTCTAAGTCACACCTCTGCCAGGTGAAGTGTCCAAATGTGTCTCTGAGGACTGAAGTAATTCTGCTGGCATGGAGAAAAGACTGACCTTGGACACTTTCTTCAACTCTCACCTGCTCTGAGGTTACTTTCTTCTAGCAGAGTAGCAGGTTTAATATTCATAGAAAGCTTTCCAACACCCTGTTGGGATGGGATTCTGCAAGGCACTGAGCACTGGCCCTAGGCAGTGGTGTGCCACTTGCAGATGGGAGCAAGACACTGGGAGCAAGACTAAGCCATGCTTGGAAATAGTCCACCCATGATAAGTGAAAGGGCAGTAAAAAAACCGAGAATAGTGGTAAAATCATTCATTGTGTGATTTAGGTTGGTCTCATGTTCCTGCTGGAGTGAGCAGGTTGAGCATTCCCATCAAAAAGCCCCTTTTTGAGGGGCTCTGAAGAGCCCAGCAGAGCCTACCTTGTTCTCTTGCAGAGAACATGCTGACTCCTGGGAGAGGGAAGGATGTTGGATGCCATGATATTCCTTTGGAGCACATGGGGGACAGATACAAGCTTCAGAATCCCTTTGGGTAAAGAAGACTATCTTTAGGACTCATATCCCTGGAGCCACCAGGGAGCATGCAGGACACCTCAGCTGTGGTTCCTATCAAAGCAGTTCAGTGCCTCAAGGGGTGAGGGTGGAGAATCAGCCCTTGTGGTGCTGACTGGCTGCAGTGTTGTGATCCCCATGTCCCATGCAGGGAGGAGTGGTGAGGTCTGCCCCTCATTGTACCTGCCATGGCAGAGGGAGGCTGTGGGCAGCAGAGCATCAGCTCTGCTCCATCCTGCCTGCCAGAACATCTCACTGCCCCCAGCACATAGAAACACAGAAGCTGGCAAAAGTGAGATTCTGCCCCAATGGACAAACAGCCTCCACAGTGAGATGTTTTTCCCCTTCAGAGGAGAAATAATAACTTTTCAATTTCAGCTGTGAGGATCTTCACACTGTGAGATGATTTCATCAGACAGAGGAGCTCCTGGGGCTTGGTGCTGGCTGCCTACTGAGCTGCTCAGATGCTGTCCTCTGGGAGCTTCCTCCTCATCCTCAGGGGAAGGGAACCAGACACCAAAGGGGCAGCAATGACATGTGCATGGAGGGTGCAGAGAGGAAATGGGATGTGTTTTCCTGAAGAAATTAAGGTGTGATGATGTTGCAGTTCTGGCAGTGCTGTTTCTGCCATTTGGGAACTGGCAGGGACTTGCTTGTGTGACCTCTTGCAAGGCCAGGGAATGCTTTGGGAGGCCTTGGAGCAGCAGGCTGCTGCCTGCTGTGCTGCTGTTTGCCACCACTTGTACAAGCATACGATTGATTTATTGTTCCTGTGTTTGCCCAAGAGAGTGCCACTGCTGCCTTCATCCCAAACAATGTTTTCTGTGCTTTTGGCACAGCACTTCAGAGGGTGTCAGTCTGATCCAGCAAGAGCCCCCTTGGTCCTCTGGGATTAAACAGAACAGCATGGTGTCTCCTGGCCAGCTGCTTCTTGCTATTCCTTTTGCTGCAGCAAAGGAATTTCTTTTCAAAAGGCAATGCCAGCCTTCCCACTGCCCTCAGCAGATGGGAGGGGATGTTGGAAGTCCCTGTCAGCAGCTGTGGGGCTGCAGTTGTGTGTCCTTGTGCTCTACCACCACTGTGGGAACCACACACCTTTGCTGGGGGACAGATTTACCTCCTTCTCTCAGCCCAGGCAGCTTCAGATATAAACCAAAGCAGGCAGTCATTTATCACAGTTCAAGTTGCAGCTTAGTCCTGACTATGTTTAACAATACTGAGGTTTCTTGGAGTGTATCTTGCTCCACTTGCCTTCAGCAGAGGCATTGCTGAAGAGCAGAAGATAATAGTTTTCATGGCATAACCCCACTGTTTGGTGCAGCTGTGACCTCATTCCCCAAACCTCATGTGCCCACTCTCCCTGCTCCCTTCAGGCTGCTTCCCAAGCATTCCTTTCAGTGCCTGCTTCACTCATTCATCCCTTTCTGTGCTTGTTGTCCTCTCCATATCCCTCCTAATCAATGCACCTACTGGCAGAGCCACCTGATAAGCCATACAGGGACCTGATCTGGCTGAAAACAACCTTTTTTCCCCTTTACTGGCTTGTTTTTAACCTACCTCAGCTCCCTGGTCCCCATTACTGCACGTGGGGACCTTAACGGAGGTCCTTGTGAGGCTCATGGTGCGTCCCTTCTGCGTGGTGTAGATGCTGTGCTGATGTATCAGTCTTGAGATGCTCCTTTGGGGTTTAGGTGTCCTTCCCCTAGTTCACACCAAGTCACCACAGAGTCACCCAGAGGCCAACCCCCCTTCTCTCCCCTCACACTGTCCATAGGATTGGCACAGCATCCCCCGCAGCACAGAAAACATGACTGACCTGGGGCTCTTGCCCAACTTGCAAGCTGTGCTGCAGATCTCTGACAGCACAGACCTTACCCATGACATACCAGAGACACTGCTCACAGGTGGGAAATAGCAGAGGGAACTCTGCCCAAGGTCGTTAAGGGGACCAAAAACCCTGCTGGTCATTGCTCCTCCCACCCACGGCTGGCTTTGTTCCTGGGCTGCTATATTTCAGAGGAGTACTTTCATTTCCCAAACAGGGTCTTTGGTTTGTAAGTTTGTGGGGACTTTTCTGACTGAAATAAAAGGATGTAGCCATCTGACAGGGCTGGCAGTAGCACAGATTGGCTCAAATTTAGAGGTTGCTAAGAACACGTTAACTCCGACTCCTTGGCAAAAGTCAGTTGAACTTTTCCTGTTCACACTCAATTCACACGGCCTTGGAAACAGTCTTTTATAGCAGAAATGAAAACAAGAAAGGGGGACAAACAGTGACACACTCCTAGCTGTTCACAGCCCAGCCATCCCAGCGAAGAGCCCTGAGCCAGCAGGCTGTTTGCTCCCATGAGGTGACAAGTCCCCATCCCAGCGGAGCCACCGCCGCTCAGCGGGGTTGCGTGCGCTTCCCCAAGCCTGACATTTCTCAGATGCTGCGAGCCCAGAGCTCATGACTTATCACATTTGCACCTCAGTAACAGCTACCTCCAGTACTTCACTGTAAAATGTGTTTGTAAGAGGCTGACCTGGTTTCCAAGGTGTTGAGTGTCCTGCATCACCACTCACTCTGTGGTGGGCTGATTTGGCACGCTGAATCACCCCTTGCCTCTTTTCCCTCTTCTCTCCCAGATCCCCTGTGACATGTTCTGGTTTTCCCTGCCCTGTGTGGTCTGAGGAGCTTTCAGATGACAGTGTACTCAACGTGCTAATTTGAAACAGCAGGATCCCACCAGGGCTGTGTTCCCAGCACTCATCGGGCACTGGGCACAATGTGCTGGGTGTTTGCTTCCTGTGGATGCAGAAATGCTCATCTGTGGCCGTGGGCATTCCAGACCCACCAACAGCTGTGTAGCGCACACAGCTGCCCCAGGGAAACCTCTTGCTCTTCTGAGTGGGTGTGAGGGGATCTGTGAGTGTCTCCCATATGTTGCCACCATGCAAATTAGGAGGTAAGGAAGGTTGAGTAGTGAGGTTGCATATCACATGAAAACCCTGTGGCTTCACACACCACTGAGCACATTTGATATCTTGCAGGTACTGAAAGGAGGTTGTTCATAACTTTGTGTGCTTATACCAACCCTAGCTTTCCCAGTCCTGGTCCCACTGTCTCATCACCACCTCTGCTTCAGCACCAGCACTCAACAAATCTCTCCCTGAACCATTCCATCTCTTCAAATGGCAGAAGAGCTCTCATTTCTGTGGGTTACACCTGTCTGCAGAAAGAGCCTAAGAGGCTAGATCTTCTGCTAGGCTAATTGCAAGGTGGAAAGTTGTGTTCATCTCTGTGCAGCGTGTTCTGCTCAGTGTAGCTGAGGTTGCACTTGAAGATGTCTGAGTAGCTGTGGTGTTGAACTTGGGATCAGCACAGGTTTATCCTGTGCAGGCTCAAATGCTGCTTTTAAATACAGCCAGCATTAAGAGGAGGCCTGGGGAGTATAATTCTGTTTGCCTTGTGTTTACACTTAGTCACAGGGATCTCGCTCTCAGCCACCATCAGAGGTAGGATCATGTTGACAAGCATTTTTTGGGTTGACTCAGTGCAGCTGATCTTATGTTATGATGAATTTCTGCTCCCAGCCAGTTTTGCAAAGTACACCATGGCTGTCCAGCAAGGCAAGGGGAACAGTGTGGTAATGCATGCTGCAAACCAATTAAGAGACACCCTGCCAAATTTGTTTCTTTGTCAAACAATTCAGCAAATGACTACAGGATGGTACAAATGGCTTTTATTAGTATAGCATGAAAAATTCAACACTGTAAATGAGAGAAAGATTAATCCACAGGCCCTCAAGAACATAGCTGGGCAGGGCTTGTTCTCTCCCTCCACCATCTGATGACCATGAGTCACACACAAACCTCAAGCCTGGATGGTACCAAGCTGCTCCAGGGCTTGCAATGGAGAAGTAGTCATCTCCTAACATTTCCCAGGGGAGGAGACTTCTCTGCTGGCCTGGAGCATGGAAGAGTTCTTGTGCAGGAGCTCCACACAGCCGCAGCCCCAAGGGCAGTAACAGCATCAAGGTGGGTGTGAACATTCTCCTCAAGGCTTGGGTGAAGGGGACATGTCCTGGGATTTGTGGTGATGGGAGCAGCAGCCCACAGAGTAAAGCATCCTATTGTCATCCCCAGACCACTTGGGGAAGCTCACACAAGCCTGCAGAGTCACAGCCCTGCATCCTGTGCTCAGCCTCCTCCGGCAGAAATGCCACCAAATGCAGGCAGGCTCGAGGCAGACACAGGTCAGATGTGTGCCTCCAGCAGCTGTGAAAGTGTACCTTGGGACAACATTTGGCAGGATCCTTAATGCTTTCTCCCCTCCCTTCTGGGCTGAGAGAACACAGAGGGTGATGCAGCAATCATTTATTCAGCACAGCCTGTGTTGCAGCTCTTTGTTAAAGTGGAGCTGTACCAAGCCTGAGAAGGTGGCACATCCCAGGAAGTCTTTGTATATGGACAGCTCCCTAACCCCAGTTCAAACCAGTCTGCTCTGGCTTTTGGCAAGTGTCAGCTGGGGAACGTTTCCTGAAAGTTCCATTCCAAACATGTCAGTGTTTTTTCTGTTGCTTTGTGGGGTTTTCTAACCCAGATGGCAAATTCCAATGGGCTGTTCCCCATGTTTGGCTAGTGTAATACACATAATAGTGGGATAGGTTTTACACTAACAGGAGATCTAACATTGATTATTGGTCCAGTTTCTTAGTCTTTCCTTATAAAACACAACAGAGATTTGCTTAAGGTGTCCATCCCTACCATCAGTGCAGCTGTGGTATAGCCCTGTCAGAACCATACAAGGGTACATAACTCATTCTTTATACTCATCATGTATGTGGGGAAAGATGGAATTATGACATATACCCAAAGTTGTGGGAGCAAAGTACTGTGCCCAGTGTGCCAGGAGACCCTACTGATTACAAGATGGAGTTTGTTGTTTTACCACTGTCAAAAGTCTAGTGACATTGAGATTTTAGGTCCAGGATTAGGTGTGCCTTGGATGGAAGGTGCAAAGAGCACTGAAACAGAGCCAGTATCAGCTTCTAACAAAGGATCTCTCTGTGCAGTAGCTGTGAGGGAAGCAGAGCTGTGTCTCCTGCTCCTGAGGACCTGTCACTGTCTGGTGCCTCAAATACTGTAGTTTTGGGGTTGGGGTAAGACAAACTGACCTGGGCTAACACACACGCTCCTCTTCTGCCTCAGCACATATTATATCACTCAGGTCAGAGCTTTTCCAACAGGTCTCAGGATTTAGTGCCATTCATATTTGATCAGGCAGAGATCCCCAAGGAACCATTTAAATAGCAGAGGATATGAGTACAGAATATGAAGGGACCACCTGGGCCATTAAACCCAGTCCCCTGTTGTCCCTTGCAACCACATAACAGACATTTAATCCAGAAAGGTCTGGATTAAATGGAACTGCCTCCATTCCTCCTCCCCTGTGTGGCTGAAGCCTGCAACATGATATTAAAGCCATCACTGAAAGCACATTTTTTGCTGCAAAAAGGCTGAGCTCCCAGAAAATGGAAAGTCTCTGGTGTCTTTGGCCATAATATATTGCTAGGAATAACACAGTTTCTAGCAATAGCATTTCACACTGAGCCAGACTTGGCATTTCCCCAAACAGTTTCTCAGCCATTCTAGAGATTTATAACTAATAATTGCATAGCTGGATAAATAATTAGACTCTGAGGTTTTGTCTTAGCATTTTCCTTATAAATAAATCCCTTATTCACAAGCTATATTAAAATACCTGTCGGTGCTGTAATGTGCATTTCATATTGCACTTGCTTATTTCCTGCCTGGGTACATTGATTTCATTTCCATTATCTGTACTTTATTTATGCAATTATCAGACCTGTCTTTCATCAGAAATACACCTATTCCATCTGTATAGGTGTATATCACTATGTTGGAGACAGTTCACATACACAAACTGCTGTGGTTTAACCCCAGCCAGAAACCAAGCACCGTGCAGCTGCTTGCTCACTCCTCTCTACCCCCATGGGATGGGGAGGAGAGTTAAGGAAGGGAAAAAAACCCTGTGGGTTGAGATAAGGACAGTTGATAATTGAAACAAAGTCAAATATCATAATAACAATAACAGCAACAGTAACAATAACAATGAAGGAAAATAATAAAACTCAATTGAAAAAAATCATGAGTGATGCACAATGCAATTGCTCACCACCTGCTGACCGATGTCCAGCCCATCTTTGAACAGCTATCAGTCTGTCCCCTGGTCAACAGCCTCCAGTTTATGTACTGGTCATGATGTTCTATGGTATGGATATCCCTTTGGCCAGTTCAGATCAGCTGTCCTGGCCATGCTCCCTCCACCTTCTTGTGCAGCTCCTCACTGGCAGAGCATGGGAAACTGAAAAGGGTGAGACTTAGGGTGAGAACTACTTAACAATAACCAGAACATCACTGTATTACCAACATTATTCCCATACTGAATCCAAAACTGTAACAGCACTCTATCAGCTACTAAGAAAAAAACTATCTCTATCCCAGAAAAAAAGCAGGACACAAACACACACATGAAAAAAATAACAGAGAAGTGGGTCAGCACAAGGCAGAAACCCATCATGAAATGATGGAGTCGTTCTAAATTGCATCTGATTGCCCTGAGTGAATGCTGAGATATGGCAGAGCTAGGCAGACCACCTTGTCCCACTGAAGGAGCATTTTAAAGGAAGAGCAGTGATTTCCAAGAACAAACTCAAACCCTGCAGAAGAGCTGTTGGTTAATGTTTAGAAGGTATTTATAGGAAGACAGAGAGAGCTATTGCAGCACTGCACTTTTGCAGGACCTGGTGTTAGAAGACATGTATTAAGCATATAAGAAAGTGCAGGATAAAGAAGCACAAAGAGCAGCATGAGCAATATATTCACCTCTCAGAATTTTACACCACTCCCATTTTCATTCTTGGCATGCCCCGAAATTTCACAGCTACTTACAGTCAGGACAGGACAAGAGATATCAGGTTAGATTTATAAAAGGACAGGCACCCTCAGCACTGGAAATAGATGAGCACATCTCCTTCCATCAGCTTGAGGCAGATTTATGGGAAGGAGAACGTGGGAGGCCATCAGAGCTGTTGCTCTCCCCCACCCTATTCTGCTGCCTTGGATGGCACATGCACTGTGCCTCATCAGCTCTGCAGCCATTTTAATTTCTGGCCCCATTTTAATTTCCACCACTGTCAATCCCTGGTGCAGCTTTTATCCTCTCTCCCTGCCTTCACTCCTCTCCCATGTTAGCCAAAATCTCTTTTGGGCAGTTTGCAGCCCATAGTAATTAGCCTCTCCTTGGGAGATGTGTGGAGGGGGGAGCAAGCAAGGCAAGTGTTGTCTGGGAGCAGACTGATTCTTACTCAAACAGAAACGTAAACTCAGAAGATCCAAAAGACCCAAAAGACTGTGTTTTCTCCACACCCAATTCTCCTTCCATTGCCTGCCAGCTGGGTGCTGCTGTGAGCTAAAAGCCATGGAGCTGCACCAAGAGGGACGGGCAAGACCCGTGACCATTACTGAATCCTACAACAAAGACTGGGTATAGCAGTATGGAGCTGAGGCCACCTGACCTCTCTCATGAAAACTGAACACATTTCTGTGTCAATAAACTTGATTTCATGGTTGTGCTGGGGAAAAGAGCAAATAAAGACACTGGCTTCTGGCCCAACATCTCATGCCTCAGCTCTGACCCTGGGCAAGGGTGACAGACAGATGATGTGCAAGGTGTATTTCTTAAAGACACTAATTTCTTTTTGTCCATCTGAAGACCTTTAGCAGAACACCAGCAAGTTCCCATAGTAAAGCAGGTAGACAAGCACTGCTTCTCCTGTTTTATCTAACCATGGGCATATTTTGCATCACTCAGTTGTTAAACACAGACTCTAATGGGCTGAGTCAGACAAAAGCAATCTGTAAGAACTCATTACTATTTCCTCCTAACAGCATTTTTCTTTTCTCCATTGGGCTCAAGCCTTGCAGCAAGGGTAATAGAGACGCTTCTAAAAATGCACAGACGGATGCATGCATACAAATGAATATGATTCTGCTGGAATTCCACAGAAAGGGGAAGGGCAGTGGAGCCAGCAAGCCAGGCTTGGCAACACATCTTCCCCTCGCCCCCACCCCAACCACACGCTGGGCTTTGGAGTTCTCTGCAAAATTGAACATTTTCATGTTGCTGGCTGGCCGGAGGTTCACTTGCCCCTGGCTTGTGTTGAGGGGTGTTGCAGAGCAGCTGCTCCCCCAGAGCCAAGGCGGGGCTGTCAAGTGGTCATGGTAGTTGGCTGGCTGCTGGAAGGGGGCCAGGAGTTTCAGGAAAGACAGTCATTTGACTTACTAGAAAAATCTCCAGTAACCACCAAGTGCTTTCCTGGTCCTGTGAGGGTTTGTTTGGTTGTTGTTTGGTTTTGGTTTTTGGTTTTGGGGGTTTTTTTCCCATTTCTTTGGACTGTTGTGTTTTGGTTTTGATACTACCTTGTGAAAATAACTGATTCCATGAAACACCCCAGAGACCCTGTGCCTTTAGCAGCCAAACCTGTTCTGCCTCACTGAGGAGGCAGCTGTCCCCATGGCCCTGTGGATGCAGCACAGCCCTGCTGCTGCACAGCCCTCCGAGGAGCATCCCTCAGAGAGCAACCAGGCAGACACTGCTGCCACTGCCCTGCACTCATAGAAGGGCAGAGGCATTGAAAGAAAGTCAATCTATTCTTTACACCCTTGGATGCTTCTGTGGGTCACTTCACACTGTATGTAGAAGGGAATAAGGGGGGTGAACTCACCTGAGTTTATCATAAATTTTCACACAGCGTAAAGGACTTTCTGTGCTGGCCCATGCAGACCTGTGCAGTAAGGTGGGATCAGGACAACGCGGTGGGAACAGCCAAACTGTTCCTTGATGAGGTGGCCTGTGGGACAGAAAAGCTGAAGGATGCTTCATAGGGAACCACTGTGTCTGGAGTTAGGGAATTCCACTTCCTAACCCACATGGAAGGCATTTCTACTGATGTTAAGCCATGTCCTCTCCAATCAAGTTAGAGAAAGGGCAGAGAGGACAAGTAAAATGATCAAGGTAATGAAGCAACTTCTAAGCAAGGCTCTGGATACAAGGAAACTGGGGGTTATGACTGACATTTGCAAAATCATGAAGGCAGTGGATGAGGTGACTGAAGAATGGTTATTCATCCCTAGAACTAGGGGAAGCATGATCAAACTAGTCTAAGATAGATTAAAATGCTTCTTTGCATTTAAGGTAGCAAGCCCTCCTCAGAGGCCTTTCTCATGGAAAGACCTAGATGGACCACATGCAAAACTGAACAAAGGAATGAGCCAGAAACTGAGCAGTGCATTGGTCAAAGAAGATCAGGGTCCATTTATCTCCTCTTCTATTAATCATAACCATATGTATGTCCCTATTGTATATTCGTCAATACTTTTTATATAAGCTTCCTAGGTACTCGTGTATTTGCCTTATTACAGGAACACATCCTCAGCCAGTAATTCTTACAAAGAAAGCAAAATAAGAATTAAGAGCTGTGATTTACAAGAGTGAGTAAAGCAGTGTTTAACCTAGCCAGCTAATTCTTCTTTAAATCTCTGCTGAAAGCCACAGGCAGACTTCCAGAAAGTGAGCCTTTCTTCAGTATTTCCTATAATTTGAACAAAAGTTCAGCTGGAGTTCTAAATTACTGAGGGAAATTGGTTCTTCTCTGTCTGGTTTCCACCAGTTCTGCCAAGATCACACAGAAATTGAAACAAATGTCCTAAAATTTCAAAAACATGCTGTAGCCATTGGAAGTTAGTGGGAAACACTAGTGCAATAACCTACCAGCACGGCTGACTGCAAAAGAAACTGGACCTCTATCTGCAGTGTGACCTGAGCAGTGTGAGAAGAAACAATTGCTAGATAATGTGAGAGGAAGAATTCCTCATCCACCCAAGTTAGTGGCAGCCACCAGACTGGTTTGGGAGCTCCACTTTCCATTCAGCCTACATGGAAAGAGATCTGGAAACAGCCAAACCATCCCCGACTACAAGCCAAACAAAAACTTTGTCAAGCCTAAAGGAAACAAGTTGGCTAGAAATGTTAGTGCTTCTACCCATGCACATTTCCAGTGAAAGGCCAAGAAACATCCTGGGGTAAGTATCCTGCCTTTTCAGTATGCTCAGCAGCTTTTCCTGAACACTGTAAGAAATTTGTTGTGGGTGAGGTACAGGCAGGTTGCATGGAGCTGCAAGTGGAGCCTGGCAGAATGCAGAGAGGAGAAATTGCTGTACAGCTCGAGATGTTTAATGTGAGCATTAACCTCTAATACCCACATCACTGGGGACACAGGAGACTGCAGGTTCAATTTAACTCACTGCAGAAACCCTTCACTCGCTCTGGAAATGTTTGTTGCATGTCGATTTGTTTAACAAACTCGTGGAGAAAGCTGAGAAGTGAACATTTATCATCTCTCAGGGCTGCTCAATCTATAGGATTTAGTTTTAACAGTTATTTTGTAGCTGTGACTTTCAGGCAGAGAATAGAGCAGAGCTTCGTGAAGTGAATGTTAATACTGAGCTGCTCTGGGCTTAGGAGAAAGAGAGGCAGAAATCTGGATAGTTGCAGCCTTTGGAGAGACAGCCATTTCATGGGCAGATCTCAAACTTTTACAAATCTGAGCAGTGTCTACAGACTTCTCTTCTGCTGAGAGCCCTGATGACACAGGCAGGATTTTCTCACAGTAGCAGGACATCTTTCAGCAGCCTCAATGGGTGGCCTCCTCCCTCAGCTGTGCTGTTTGTGGGAGGATGTAGAGACCAGTCCTGGAATCTTATCCAGCTTACTAACAATCTTAAGAAAAAAGAGGTAAGGGGTTATTCCTGGTCCATATCAGTCCATATCAGCTGACTCAGAGATGGCAGTTAAATATTCAGCTGTGGAATGTCCATGAGCAATTAGCAGCAGAAGCTGCTGAAGGTGGCAGTGCTGCAGTGAGAAATGTTTGTACATCCATATCTTGAAAAGTTAAAACTTTGGCCTGTACTTCAGCAAAGGACTTAAACTGATGTGCAGGTCAGCAAGTAGGTAAAGTGATGCAGACCAAGAATCTTGTCCCTCCCTTATGACTTCCAAAACATGAGCTTATCACACTTATCATAAAACTTAAAATATCCTTTCTCAGTAAATCCACATCTTAGATATGGCATCATCAATTCAAGGATTCTTCCAGCTCCCCATGAGATTTCAACCAACAGATGGCAGCAGCCCTATTCATAATGGCACTGCTAATGCAGTTTTTGTTCTCATCCAGGCACGTGGTCGCCAGGTTCCCTGGGATGCTCCCGACCTCACTGATAAACCTGGTGGTCAGAAGGGCATAAGAAATGTCCCTGTAACAGAGCAAGTAGCCATGAAACACGAAGACTTTTGACTGGCTGCAGTCTCCAGTGCTTAAGGACAGGATGGCTTAGATGGGACTACAGATGCCTGAGAAAGCACAGCTGAGCTCTGTCAGAGACATTAAACACCACAGCCCCACAAGCTGCATAGCAGCTGCCATTCAGCATCACTGTTTTTTCATACATGAACTCTGCATGGTTTATGTAACATTTATTTAGGCACTGCCTCCACCGTGTTTGCAAAGCAGCACTTGGCACAAAGCGTGTGTGGGTGGTCCTTTCGGTCAGACACCACAGGCACTTCTCACTTCCACTGGCTCCTTGCCACTTGTCATGTAAAAGCATTTGGCCATTCACAGACTGCCACAGGTTTTTCTTTCTGAAAAACCACTTGAAACTCAATCTCCTCACATGAAAGTTTTCTTTCTGTGGGAGCACTTACCTTTTACACCCGCTCTTTATTTTACATGTGTAGTTAGATTGTCCATGCACATCAGTGATATACAATCAGGTTTTTTGTGGTTACCAACAGAGTCCCCACCCCTCTTGTACACATTTTGCTGTATGTGCAACATACAGCCCCAGGGCTAGAGGCAGTGTACCAAAATATTTCCTTAGCCTGCCACACTATGCTGAGGCAGGGATCTAGTGGATTTGAGGAGATGGGTATTGCAGGGCTGACGTGCCTGGCTGAATTCTCTCTCTTCTTCGCGATGGCATTGTGATGGTCACGTCTCTCTCCTGGGGCAGTGGTCACTGTACATCTCACAGTGAAAGGGTGGACATCCATGGGGATGGACAGGAAAAATGCCACTGTGGGGGTGGCAGCAAAGGGGAAACGGTGGGCCTGCTGCTGAAGGGGGAAGGGGACCTGGTGACAATGAACATGAAAGATGCTGACATACTCAATGCCATCCTTGACTCGATCATGGTCATTCCAGTACAGCTTTCCTTCAGCAGTCCCAGGCTCCTGAGACTCATGGGAATGTCTGGAGCAAAGAAGAGTTACTCTCACTGGAGGAGGCCCACTTTAGGGAACATTTAAATCAACTAGACACATAGAAGATGGGAAGCAACCATGAGTGCTGAGGAAGCTGGCTAATGTAGTTACAAGGCCACTCTTAAATATACTTGAAATGTTGTGGTGACCTGGGGAAGTAGCTAAGGACAGAGAGAGAGCAAATATGACTCCTAACTTCAAGAAGAGCAAGGAAAAAGTCTGCATAACCAGAGGTTGGTCAGCCTCACATTAATATCTGAGAAGATAAAGGAGCAAATAATCCTGGAAACTATTTCCAAATATTTGAAGAAGAAAACCATGACTGGAAGAAGTCAGCATGATTTATGAGGGTTGTGAGGGTGAAATCATGTTTGGCCAGCCAAAGAGCATTTTAAGATGAGATGACTGTTAGATGAGCGGAGAGCAATGGTCTTTGTTTATCCTGATTTTAGTCAAGTCTTTCTCCACAGACCAACTGATGGAGCTCAAGCTAGGTATGTGAGTGCTAAGCTGGACTGAAAGCCAGCTGAACTGCTGCATTCAGGGGAATGTAATTGGTGACATGAAATCGTGTCAGAGGCCAAGCCCTAGTGCACTACCCCAGGGTCCCTACTGGGTCCAATACAATTTCATTAATGAACTTGATCATGGGACAGAGGGCATTCTCAGCAAATTTGCAGAGGATACAGAGTGGGGATGAGGGTTTGATGCACCAGCTGGTTGTGCTGCCATTCAGAGGGACCTCAAGAGATGAAGAAATGGGATAGCAGGGATCTCATCAAGTTCAGCAAAAAGAAGCACCAAGCTTTGCCCCTTGGGAGGAATAATGGTATGGACCAGTCCATACTGGGGACCAGCCAGCTGGAAGGACCTTTGCAGAGAAGGACTTGAGGGTCCTGGGGACATCTAGCTGACCATAAGCCAGTGGTGAGTCCTTGTGAGAAAGTTGGCCAAAATCCTCCTGGGCTGCATTAGGAAGAGTGTCGCTGGTAGGTCTACAGAGGTGAACATTCCCATCTGCTTAGCCCTGGTGAGACACATCTGGGGTGCTGTGTCCCAGTCTGGGATCCTCAGTACAAGAGATATGTGGACATTCTGGACAGAGTCCCTCGAAGGACCACGAAGGTAATTAAGGGATTGGAGCACCTGACATATGAGGAAATGCTGAAGGACCTGGGAGTGTTCAGCCCAGAGAAGGGAAGGCTCAGGGGGGGCCTTATAAATGTATACCTGAGGTTGGGAGACAGTGAAGAAGACAGAGACAGATTTTTCTTATTGGTGCTAAATGAATGGTTGGAAGGTATTGGGAACAACTGGAAATACAGAAATTTTTTTTTTTTTACCCTACAAGTGATCCAACACTGGAACAGTTGGTCTCAGGGGTTACATAGTCACTGTCCCTGATGATATTCAAAATACAACTGAATGTGGTCCTGGGCAGCCAACTCTGGGTGGCCTTGCCTGAGCAAGGCAAGGACTCAAGCTAGATAATCTCCAAGTGCCTTCCATCCTCAAACATCCTATGATTGTTGTATTCTTTAAATAACCTTGTTTTAAAGTAAAGTAAAATGCATATTTTTCCTGAAGTGAGAGCCAAAGCCAAGGAATGACACAGAAAGATGAATCAGTGGAATCTTATGATTTCAGAAAATGTTTTTTGTGATTTCACTGTTCCTTAAAGTAATTGTGTGACTGAGCCTTGTTCTTAACTTTATTCTTTGGAAACTGAAAGCCTGCTTAATTCCAGTCCACATAAAAGTAAACCCTGCCAATACCCCGGACACCAGACCAATAACCTTCCTCCTCCATCACCATTTGGGCTAAACAAAATACACTAGGCAACTTAATTAGGAATGTGCAGTCATCTTGGAAGGCACATAGAAAATGACCTAATCCATAATTAGCTCACCGAGTCTGGATTCTGTGGGAATTTTCTTACGCTCTCTATTTTGCTGCATACATTAGCGTGCCCCTGCAAAAACCCTGGGAGGCTGACGAGAATACACAAGCACACCCACGACTGCACTGTCCTTGTCCTTCTGCTCTTACCACTGGCCTGTGCTTTGTCCCTGTGGTGCCCCAGCGAGGGACCTGTCTGGAGCTCTGCTCATGAGTATCCCAGGCACAATGGGGCCCTCTTGACTCTGCTGCACATAAGCACGTCAGCTTGCTGCTCCCCATCTCATTTATGCAATCCCTAGGGGAGCACTGGTGGTGCTTGCCTCAGAAGAAGGGTAAGAGAAAGCTTACCTTGCCAGCCCTCCCTCAAGGGCCAGGTACAGCTCCCACCTCTGCACTGAGAGGAGGACAGTGCCCAGTGGCCACTGCAGGGCCTGCCTGTCTATACCTGGAAGGAGGGAGCCAGGGATATGCAGAGCTGTGATGTTCGCAGGGAAGGTGGCAGCAGGGCTCGCAGTCACAGTCACAGTACTCAAAGAGAAATGGGTAGACAGTCACAGTACTCAAAGAGAAATGTGCAGCCCTAGAGGATGTTTCACTCTTTTGATCAAAAATGAGGCAAACACAAATCAAAATAAACATTCCAGCTTCCACAGGGTCACTGAAATGCAGCCCAGATGTAAGAAAAAAAAAAATCATGCACAGTGCATGTTTTCCCCTCTGTAGGTTAACCAGAGAAGGTCACAGCAATCATGTTTAATAAAAGAAGGTTTCCCTTATTTCCTGGCACTAGCTCTGAGCAATTGGCCATAAGGGCTCCTTTCAAATCACTCCCCAGTTCTTCTGTCTCTTTTCTGCTCAATATTCCTTGAGGCACTTGCAGCCAAGTAGATTATCTCTCTCATTTTGTTTTTTTTAATGAAAAGATTATATTAATTTAGCTCAGATTTCAACCAACACACATTATAAGTCTCCACCGATTGTATATTAGCATGGGAACTTCAAATACACAATAATTGAAATATATTACATTCAAATAAAGTCTCAAGAGGGCAGCTTCAAGTGCCAGTTTAATTCTACTGGTTTTTTAAAAGTCTGATCACGGCATGAAAATAAGACACTGGGAGAGACTCTCCCCACACTGATGAACTGTTTCACTGCTTTCTCCTAATGGTACCTTGTGTTTTTTCTTTGACAGCTGCTCTGAACATTTGGTTTGATTATCAGCAGATCTTTCAGGCTCTAGTCCTGGCTGAAAATGGTTTGTGTGGTGCAAACTGTCCTTATTTCATGCCTTGCCCATTTAATAGAACACAGCCACTTCTCAGTACCAGTTGACTCACATTACCTGTGGCTACATCCATCTTTCCCAAGGGCAGCCACACTGCCTGCATGCCCAGCCTAGCCATGGACTCTCCTGCAGCTCTGCCTGCAGGATGATTGTGCTGACCCCTTCTCAGAATGGCAGCAGGATCCACTGTCACCTGCCTATCTGGAACCCCCACCTTTGGGGTCTTTGCCAGGGCTCCTGCTGTGTGGGGGCTAGGCAGTGCCACCAGGCCTGCAGAGCCGAGTCAATGCCCACAGGGAATGACTCAGGCAGCACAGCTGTCACTGCCACCCACCCAGGGAGCTGAGAGCCCTGGCAATGGAGAGGGAGCTGCAGCTTGTCCTGAAAACAGGGACTAAACAGTGCTGACAGGGAGTGCGTGCTCATGCACATGCCACCAGTATGGGCTCCTCGGGAGACTGGCCGTGCATGAGCCTCAGCCAGGAGTGACAGCAATCTTGGGGCAGCCTGGACATGGCTGGCTTGGGATTCTGGGCACTGGCATCTGCAAAAGGGAGGGAACCCGACAGACATTTCCCATGCCAGTACCCTCCTGCTGACAGGTACCTGCAGAGAAATACCCAGCTCAGTGTCTCCAGGAGATGAAGAGCCCTACACAAGGAGGTCCCTGCCACTCCAGACGCACCTACCAGCACAGGTCCTGAAATAGCCAGGGCCTCCTAACTCTCTGTCTTCACTGGTACAGCTCCAGTGCCCATGGACTGGGGGGAGTTCTGCTTCCCCTTCCTCAGCCCCTTCTGCATATTGTTAATAGAAAAAACACCCAAAAGTCTGTCTTTCAAGTCAGCTTAGGTGCAGCGGAGCTTTGAGAGCTGAATGCTCCCTGGGAATGTCTGGGGGCAGGGTGTGAGAGGAGGAAGACAAGCCCTTATGAGTCTGTGTCTGCACTTCCCCATCATAAAGCTGTCTAGATCCCATGAATACCCTTCTTGCTTGGAAGGTTTTAGTGGGAATCATGATTCAGCAGCCTCAGTCTGCAGACACCAGCCTTCCTGTGTGGCTGGTCTGCATCTCTCAATCCCGCTGCCTACACCCCAGCAGCCACAGTTTGCACCCCAGCCCGCCCATGTGTGGACCTCACTGCTGCTGACCCCAAGCCATTTCCCATCCTGCCAGTGCTCAGAACACTCTCTCCTGCTCATGCACCTATCTCCTGTGACTCACATGTTGTATCTTGCTATTGAACACCGTGCACGCCAGGAATTTTAATGGAAGTTAGCAAGCAGAAGAGATTGGAAGATGCCTCACACTCTTCATGCCCTAAGGAGCTCTGAAACCAAAATATTTCAGGAATTAATTAAATGCTTGTCCATGGTTTTATCTTCAACATCAGGTTCAGCAGCTGAGATTGTACACCAAGATTGTGGCTTTTAATTGGTAAGCTGCACTCAGAGCTGGAAAGCTGGGAAATGGCATAGCTACAGCACAAGGAAGTGCTGAGGATCTTAGTGCCCTAGAAACAAGAGGGCAGGGTGGGGAAAAGCCAGCAGGTGAAACACTCCCCTTCCTGAAGTCAGCTAGAAACAGTTCCCATTAGGATGTTTCCAAGAAGGGTCATTCCTGACTGGCCTGAGACGGGGATCAGTGCAAGCAAGTCAGTGGGTGTCACTTCAATGCCTTCAATCTCAGCTGGAAGAGCAGCAGCAGGACAGCAGTTTTAATGTACATGTCCCTCTGAAGTCCCAGCACTCTCTGCAGGATGATAAGCAAAGTGACAGAGCCCAAACTGCTCCAGGTTTCTGATAAAGAATTTAAATATTCACACAGGCAATAGGATCAGAGTTTAGGCAGAAATAGGATATTACAGTTTAACAATTCTTGACGTTACTAAGCACTCCTACTCTACTTGAGGCCATAACAGGACAGCTGGAATCACTGTCTCCCACAAGTCTCAGTTTTAAGATATAGTCCCTTGAGAAAATGCTAACACCCAGGTGTGTTATTTTCCAAGAGGTGCTAGTCAACATATTTTTTTCTATAACACAAAGATTTTGAAAATAGGAGGGACCTTTCAGAATACCTGGGCAGAGCAAATAACTTTGAACTGATACAGCTGGAATTTTGGGATGTATGAACACAAGTAGGTTTATGGAATAACAGTGCCATTAATTCCAGCAGGATAAGTTTCCATAAAATGAGGAGTTAATTAATGCTTTTAAGTACCAAAGATCTTGACTGTGGAAAATCCTGGCAGTATCTTTATTCTAAAGAAGTAAAAACTGTGGGCATTGACTATGATGAGTTTTTGTTCTAAGCACAAGGAAGATCACCATGGTCAACAGGATGAAATCTTATAATTTTAAAAACAGGAGCAAGGGAAGAGCCTATTGTGAGTGAAAGGAAAATATGGACAACAAGTTCTTCTTGGTTAAGAAGTACTGGGAAGAAGTAAGCATTGACAAATATCAAAGTGAGCTTGAAACAGAACAACAAAACAATAAAAAACATGGCAAAAAGCTCTTAGAGCAAAGGGAGCTACTTACAATCAGTACAGGATAAAGACTAGAGACTACCCATGTATAGTGTCCAAAACTAACACCCATTTATAGGTCTGTGTTGAGAAACTATCTGGAATACAGTGTACAATTCCCACAGATCAGCTTCAGGCAACATCTGAAATGAAACAAGTACAGGGTATAAATACAAAGAGAGAGAAGGGCTCTTCTAAATGGGAAACTGGCTCCCAAAGAATCCTGACTGGATATCTGAGGGGACAAGAAGGATCCTGTAAGAATTTTTCAGAAAAGGTAGTGAGAAAAAGTAGGTCAAGTAATTGTGCACCTAGCTCATGCAAATCTTTTCAAAGAAGTCCTGAAGGAGACTTTGCTGTAGACAGTGCATTTCTGGTGCCTTCAAGGGCAGAGCACTGGTAGCAACAGACCAGGGAATATCATCAATGCAAATAAGCTTATGCAAACTGATTGTAAGGAAGCTCATCTCCAGTAAAAGAAACACTGTATTATCTCTTAAATGCTTTCACTATGTGTCTAATAGAACTTTTGTGTTGATACATTTTTAATTGAAGTATTTCAACCCAATGAGCAAAACACAAAATAATCTTGGACTCATGAAAGACAAGTTAAGTGGTTTCACTCACCATGTCCAGTACAACCTGATTACTGACTTTCATGAAGATGACCTCTTGAAAATAGAGAAAGCATTGGTTTGGTCTGCCGAATTTTATAAAAAATCTCTTAACTGCAGTGATTTTTATTTTGTTCACATTTTTTCAAGATGTATGTATGCTAAGTACAAATGTTGCTAAGTTTTCAGCTCAGGTTTCCTGCATTGTCAATAGATTGCTTGCAACACTGTGAATTCAAAGGCATTCAGTTTCTCTAAATAGTTATTTTGTTCACTGATAACGGAAATATCTTGAACTTTTCCTTTGCATTATTATCAAAATAACAGAGGAAGAAGAGGGGAAAAAAACTCAAGCAGAGCCCCATCTCAGCATCTGAGCTGTGTCCTGGAAATTCCTAGGGTAAAGCCATTGCAGAAAAGCTTGTCCCACTTGAATGGTGCCCTACACTCTTCTGTGAGGCTGCCTAGCTCCATGGACTGTGGATTTGCCCAGGCTTCCCCTAGGACTGGGACTGAAGATCTCACTATTATTCTTGCACCTCCTCGCTGATTAATGCTACATGGTAAATCTGAACCTGATTAAGGCTAAATTCCAGTTTGCCTTCTATTAGATTATCCTGAGCACATCAGGATATTTGATCTGACATTATGCTTCAACCAATCTTCTGATGTGTTGTGGAAGGACAAGCGATGCCTTTTCTGGCATGAAATTACAGTGGCTGACAGCAAACCCCATCAGATGTGAAGTGTGCACTCTCACCAGAGTGGGTGGACACTGCCTCTATTCCTTGTATTATATGGCTGCAGGAGTTTTGGTTCATTATTGGGCCATTTAAACCCAGATTTACATCTCTTAGAGCTGCAGCACTGCTCTGATTAACATTGTGTGACTGTGTTTTCTCCCCATCTTCATCAACATGCCATGATGTTTGATAGGAAGGATGTTCCTCTCTTCAGGAATCTGATTTAGAGCAGCAGTTCTGACCTGGAAGGTGCAGTGGGCTCTTTTCTGCCCTGAATTGATCAGCACCTTCCCTGTGCTCCCCTCATTGCCCTGTGGCACTAGTGGCAGCACCAGAGCTAAGCCCCAGCTTGGCATCACAGCAACACTGGTGGTGGAAGTAATGAAGGGGAGGGCTCAGCTCTACCTCAGCCACAGACCAGAACGTCAGGTGGGCAGCATAGCAGAAAGGCAGGCTAGGGAGAAAGTCTGTCATGCATTTTCAGACTAATTCAGTTTGTCCTTGGTTGTCATTGCAACGCCTTCCACGCTCATTTAAAAATACATTTCTGCAGGCTGAGCAGTGACTAAAGTGGAACGGCGCAGTCTGATATGCCGCAGGAGGCAGGACAATAGGAACATATCCCGGTTTTCTTCTTTCCCAGAGGTGCTCCTGGAGTTGCAGATTTGCTCTTGGCCATCAGGACATGACTTTGGAGCTGCCAGTGCTTTGGAGCTGAGCCCACTCCAGCTTCCCCGTGCTCGGTGCCCCCAGCTGCTGCAGGGGCATCCCGGGGCTTGCTGACAAACCACCTTGTCCTGCTCTTGGCCCCATCTCATGTACAATTTGGCTGCCTTCCTTTAAAAACTCTACTTACATAAGTAATACTAAAACCAAGCTTTTCAAGAGTTTTAGCTTCGTTATATCCTTAAGGTACTTTAGCTCTTAGAAAGAGTAGTTCTTTGTATAAAACCACAACATAATAGTTGTGAAGTACTCCAGCCTTCAGCTCATGTATCAGAAGTTCCTTAAAATCCAACTATGTTTAGAAGTAAAATTTTCAGTTATTTAATATTAGAAAGAAAAAAATGGCAGCAATTTTTTTCTGCATGAACAGTGTGGATGTTGATTGGTGTTCAAATCCTTTCTGAAATGTTTAATGTGAATTCTTGGTGATTTTGTTTTGCTGCTGTCACATATGCTCCATCTGTAAGATTTGAATCACTCTTGAAGAAAAGAGGAGGATCTCCATGGTGACAAATTCCTGTGGTCTGAAAAAAAAGGATGAGAATATTTTCTCTATATTCTTATATTTTTATTTTGTGATTTTTTCCCCTCCAAGATGAGTTAACAATGATAAACATATAAGAGCATGGTTTGTAATATTCAGTAAAAACAAAATTTTCATGAGTGTTCAAAGAATCTGTCATCTCTTACATACACCTGCAAAAAGCTATCAGCCCACTGCTATGGAGTGAGAACTCTGCAGGAGGGATACATGAACAAAAACTGCTGCAGTCTCACCCACACGAGAGTTCCAGAGCTGGAGAATGGTTGTTTCCTCAGCCTTCCCTTATGAAAAATTAACACAGAAACATCTCTCTCGTAGATCCTACCAAGATGGAAGCACACAGCATTCTGTGTTTATACATCCTAGTGAATGATGCCTGTGAGGCTGCTCTGAGCAAGCAGAGCAGAGGGAATCCCCTTGAAGGGGGCCAGGCTTTGCTCCCCATTATGATGACAGCAACACTCAGAAGTCCTTCTTGTTCCCATGACCCACTGTGCAAAGGAGGAAATGGAACATTTGTCCCAAAGGTCTCACATTCCTAGTTACAGACTTTGAACTGTTTTGCTCAAATCACAGAAAATTGTAAAAGACAGAATATGCATCAAAGTTAGGGTGAAAAAATACCCAGCCTCTTCTACTTTGCACCATCTTGGAATGGTTGGTCCCAAAAACACCATGGGATTGAACTGTGATTTTAGCATACATTATATAAGCAAAGTATCTCTAGCAGTTACCTTGTTGTTGGTACATCATACAACCTGTGTGAATAAAACTATATGAGCTTTTAACTGGAAGATTAAACTGTGCAAAATGGCTGGCAAAGAAAGCTCAATTGTGCTTTGCTCTTCCAGCACTCTGTATTCACATTGATCCTGCTAAAAACATCACAGGATTCCCTGTAAGATAGTAGCCAGCTGAGCTTATGCATTTTCTTGTTGCTCCTAACACATTATATAACAAATTCATTTATGTTAAAGCTTCTTGTAAAATATTCCAGATCATGATTTTTCAGTAAATTGTTTTACATGTGAAGTTTTCTCAGTTTCTGTAATTATGATAGGGTACACACACAGCCAGTTCCCCAAGAAAATGGCCTTGGCTCCCCCTAATCTTATACAGGTTTTATAACTGAATATTTATACTTATTCTGTAGGGTAGCTCCTGATTTATAGGGGTTTGTTGTTGACAGAAAAAGGTAAGAAAAAGGACCACAGTATTATAAGGGTCATGTTTTAACCACAGCCAGCCCCTAAGCCCCAGCAGCTGCTCGCTTGCTCACACAGTGGAATGGAGGGAGGGAATCTGAATGGTAAAAGTGATAGAATCTTGTGGGTTAAGATGAAGACAGTTTATTAAATAAATCAAAAACTGTGCATGCAAGCAAAGCAAAGAAAACAAGGAGTTAATTCACTGCTTTCCATGGTCAGGGAAGTGCTCAGTCATCTCCAGGAAAGCCAGGCTCCATCACAGTGACTTAGGAAGACGAGCCACGACTCTTAATATTCTCCCCTTCCTTCATCTTCTCCCAGCTTTATGTGCTAAGCATGATGCCACATGTTCTGGGATATCCCTTTGGTCACCTGGGGTCAGCTGTGTCCTTTCCCAATCCATTGTGCACTCCCAGCCCTCTCGCTGGTGGGGTGGGATGAGGAGCAGAAAAGACCTGGATGCTGTGCAAGCCCTGCTCAGCAATAACTAAAACATCCCTATGTTATCAGCTCTGTTTCCAGCACAAAACCAAAACTCAGCTCCATACCAGACACTGTGATGAAAATTAACTCTAAGCCCAGCTAAAGTTGGAACAATAGGATAGAGTTTTTTAAACTTTGAATTCTGGAGGGAAAAATTTCTGGAACAGATTAGCAATTTGTAAACACGAAAATGAGTAAGAGATAAAATGAATTTGTCAAGGACAATCTGTCAAATTAATCCGCATCACTTCTGTGTGATAGGTCTTGTGAGTAAAGGAGAAACATAAGAAACATAAGTTGTACATCTAGAATTCAGCAAAATCTCGGCTGTCTTATGTGTAACTTTACTTTCATTGGCAGGAGAGGAAAACATAGACTAAATGAAATTGTGACTGAAAGGTGTAGAAATAATTAGATTGCATACCAGGCTGAAATGAACAAGATTAACTCATCAAATGAGCAGACAAATTGACTGTAGGACATCTGCTGCCTGTCCTGAACTGAAGTCCATTGCATTCTTTCATTAGTAATTGACAGCAGCACCAAGCACTCACCCAAAAAACCTACCTGGCTAAAAAGGCAGGTTGCAGTTGTGGCCATTTGAATCACTATCTAGACTATGCTGATGGCACCAAGTAATCTCCATTGGCTGCAATGGGCTGAGATTACTGTCTCACACACAGACCCCCACATTTTTTTCTTAGTTGAGAGTGAAGTTAGTGAATCGTATTTCAGCCAATTTTTAAAGAAGTTATTTTTGGCATTCAGTGGTTTAGGTCCAATAGCAAACCATGAAAGAGAGTAAGAGTTTTGCCCTACCCTTCATGATGGAAGAGGCCTTCAAGTTCTTGGGCACAGATTTCCTTCATTTGGTTCATTTTATGGTTCTACTGTTACTGACAAATGGAGAATATTAGCTCCTATTACCTATTTTCTCCCCATTAGCACCAAGCACCTCACAGACAGGGTTAGGTAATCCTGCCTTTCTCCAGACACAGAAACAGAGACAAGAGATACATGGAAAATCAGTGCAAAACTGAGAGCAAGACTGCATGACTTGTCATATCCACCCACCAGGTCTTGATGTCCTGTGACAAATTTTAACTGCAAATTGTCTTTTTCCTGTTCTAATAGAATTCTGCATAACTTAATGGAGGCACCAGGCACCAAAACACAGAAGTAATAAAGAAAAAAGAGTGGAGAATAAGAAAAACTTATGAACTACTGCATGTGTATTCAAAGGACTGTTGTCTCACATTCTCATCGGGGATTCCTGCTCTGGATATTTCACTTAGGCATGTTTGGGATCAGATCATGTTAAATGGAAAAGACTCCATGTCTCCTTTCCCCCTTTCATTATACCAGGCTTGATCACATTGTGCAAATGTTTGACCCCCAAAAGGAGCAGAATCAGACAAGAAGGTAACAGTCCTTCTGCCATTATTAAAGCATTCATGTTCATTAACATCACAGTGGGGAAAAAGTACAAAAATTGAGGCTTCCAGCCAAGCAAAATATATTATAGAATACTGAGAATTTGTGAGTAATGAGATGTATGATCCAGCATCACTCAGCTTTCTCATTTCCAAATTGCAATGAGATCTGAAATTGCCCATTTTCTCGTCATTTACCGAGGGTTAACAAAAAGAACCATTCTTTCTCACACTGTGCTCCCTAGAGAATTTCTAAATCATGTGACTTTGCCATTGTGGCCCTTTCTGCTTTCAGAAGTGTCTCTGGGAAAATGTCTATTGTCCCCAAATGCCTGTTAATTGTGCTCAGTTTACTATGAAATCATTGTTTTTTCTTCTAATGGCTTCTCCTGCAAATCAAACAGAGATCAGCTCATCCATCTGAGCTCATGCTTTCTTGCACATTAACAACAGTGCAGAAAGAAGTGAAATTATGCTCACAGTTATTGCAGACAGTCATGATCTTCCACATAATCTCAGAGTAATGACACTGGAATCCCATTATCTTCAGCAGTAGAGATTAGGCTGATTTAAGCAGTTATTTTCATTTTCTATCAAGTTCCTCCTCTCTACCAGGTACTGAAGTTTCAGGGCTGCTATACAGTGTTAACAACTTTCCAACACAGCTTGGATTCAGTGCTTCAGGGAAGTGCTCGCTTTCTTGGCTACATTGGCAGTGCACACGTGTGTGCTCAGAAGTGGGGCGTTGACAGCAATGCAAGCAAAATTCATTTGCATCAAGCTTCAGCAGTGCAGAAGTACCTGGTTTAAAGATGGTCAATACAAGCCATCACTGAACAGATCAAAACTGACCAGGAGCAAGGCCAGAAACTGGAGCTCTTACAATTAGATCAGTGAGGTCCTGGCATAGGTTTTCTTTTAGAAAAATTAGTTGTTTAAGTGGGAGTAGCCCAGATGTAACACTGCTCCTTCATGAGGCTGCAAGAATGCAGTGCTCCAGCCTGCTGTCCAGCAACAGACAACATCCAAATGTGACTCCAGATAGGAAAAATGCCTGTGCATGCTTGGAGACTGCAGGCTTCCCACCCCAGCACCACCTGCCTGCACCTCCTAACCCTCAGCTGCAGGTTTCCTGGGACAGCACTGGAGCTCCAGCAGGGAAGTGTTCACTGCTCACCACTAAATACTTTCCTTTTTTTGATTAAACTGCTGTTTCATCTGTGCTGGTAATTTGCATTCCTAAATTATAGATCCCAATTAAATCAAAAAGAAAAAATAAAATAATTACAAATTGATGTGAAAACTGGAAGAATCAGTGAAACCTAAAACCTATGATACATTTTTAACATTTCAGTGTGCACACGAAAGCTATAAATGTATCTCTAAAAAACTCCAACTGCTGCTGTAACAGAAACATGTTCATAAATGATCAGGAAAATTGTAATTGGGTATTTAGACATTTGCAGGCTAATTTTGCCCCAGAGCACGCAATTTCCTCTCCTTCTCCCTTAATTTTCTTGAACTGTAATTTGAATTCCTACTCCCTGCAAGACCCACGAGGTGTCATGGCATTAGCTACACTTTTACTCAAGGCACCTGCCAGTTTGCCAAACCAAAGCTGGTTAAAACATACTGCCAAGACATGTCCAATAGCTCGATCAGTCTATCAGTCACATTGAATTGTAGTACTTGAGCATGAATGGTTGAATGTTTCAAGAGCAGTGTTGGCACTTCTGCATTTGAGTAAATTTAGCCATAAGTTAATTTTTCTGGAGTTAAAATTCTCCATTTGTTCTTGTTACAAACTGAAGTTTACATATGAAGTGTATTCTCAGTTTAAAACATCACTCTTGCTACTGCCACCACAGACCAAAATTGCACTTGCTTGGATAGTACATGGGAAACCTCTGGCATCAGGGAGACTGTGTAGAAGGGAAGGAAAATCCTGGAAGTCTCCAAGGCAGCAGAAGTTTGTAAGATGGGAAACCCGCACCTCTTTAAGATGCTTTCTGTGAAAGCTCAGCAAACTCCTTCTCAAATTAATTTTGCACACTTCCAGAGGCCACTAATGGATGTGAAACTGGTGTTTTCTCTGGCAGCTGCAAATAGGGGATCATGCATGAGGTCTTACTGGAGCCAGCTGCAGGCCATGTGGTTTAGCTGAGCAATTGAAATACCTGGATAATGCACTCAGTGTACAATTACTGCATCTTCTTACCACCTCATAGTCTTGAGGCTTTCCAACAACAGAACCTCTGTTCTGGCTTCTGAGCACAAGCAAAGAGCAGCAATTCATTAAAAGACTTGTTAAGTTGACTAGAATATTTTCAGTGTTGTGGAATGGCTTTCAAGCTAAGAAATCAATGAAGCCTTTCCAAATATCCATAAATCACCTTGAAATATTTCTCAATAATTTAAACTCCTGCCCAACCCTGTTGAAGCCAACAACATTAAACAGGCATGGTTGTAAGACAGAGCTCACTGAAGGACACCAGCCAAGGGGGAATTTTAAGAAGAACAACAGAAGTCTGAGTAGGGCTCACAAGCAAAGCAGTCCATGGTGGCCCTGGGACACTTCCAGCAGAAAATCTTCTGCAGAAATAATTTTTAGAAGATCACTTGAAATTTTACCAGTAGAGGGAAACAGAGCACCTCTGCTGCAACGTGCTCAGAGACGCAGGGCTGTCACTGTTTCTCTGATGAGGAGCTGTTCTCCTGCCCCTTCTCCTGGTTACCCACTTGCACCCTGCACCCTGCACTTGCATGCAGGCAGCCCCATGAGGGCCCTGCACTGGCCACTCCATCTGCTCAGGTCAGAGGATGAGCAACACCTTTATCATCTTGCTGCCCAGGCTTTTCTCTTCCTGAAACTGGGACTGTTTGCCCTTGGTATGTAAATGAAACCTTCAAAGTTTGTTTCATGAAGTTAGGTTGCTAAATATCCATCAAAGCACTTAAATACAAGTAGCTTTATCTTCAAAGCTGTTACATACCTCTGACTTAATGGAATTTGTGGCTTCTTAGTACTTCTGAAAATCCGGCCCCTAAATGTGTACTTCATCACTCGTGTTTGGCATCAGGATCCTGCCTAGAGACACAGAGTTGTTTGTAGTGGGGTAGGTTGATTTGTTTTCCTCAATCAGTCATGAAATATTGAAATGCTTTTCTATTAAACCTACAATTGCTATTTTCACTTGCTCTTCAGACTCTGCTTTTTTTCATAGATCTGATTTGTGGTGTACAAGTTTAGATAAAAAAGGCCTTATATCAGTGCTTTGTATGGTATGAGCTCAGCAGAAGTTCCTTGCAAGCAACGATCTCATGGAATCTCAAAGGGAAAAATGATTCTTTGCCTTCCCTTGTTTGGATCCTGTCTTTGGCAGCTGGGTAGAAAAAGCATGGTCACAGGAATTTTCTACTTGTGCAATTTTCTACTTGTCTGTGAAATTTGTGCTTCACCACTCATCCCAGCTTCCTCTTCTATGTTCCATGTTCTGCAGTGGCACCCTCATGTCCTGAAAAATTGCTTCTGTTAGCAGTGGTAAATAAGGGAAGCTGACAGGCTGTGTTTTAAATGTGCCATCATTAATGCAGCAGTTGCACAGAGCGATGTCAGGCCAGTTGTTTTAACCTACAACAAGTTGTAAATAACTTTTTAAATGGATTTGATTTCCTGAAGTCACACAGTGGGGAGAGGAGCGGGAGGTCGGGGGTCTGGGTCTCCCATCACCAAAGTCAGGTGAGGTTCTGCCTTTGGCCAGAACATGTCAGACAGCACAACTCAGTCCAGGTTGCAGCCAGGATGTGACTGTGACGGGCACCCAGGCCTTAAAGGCACTTCTGGATCCTGAAACTGAGAGCGCTGCTTAAAGAGACCTGGACATGCAACCACTCATCTGTGTGCACAAAGGCAACAGCCTCGATTGATGCTTTAATTCCTGAAAGCCACAGTCTCACAGCAAAGTGGTCCAGAAGTGTGAGTCATCATGAGTGGAGCTTTTACAGTTCAGTTTCACTGCTGAGTAGCCCCATGCCCATTAATACAGTCTTCTTCTTAAAGGAGTCAATATTCTACAACCATTCAACAGCAAATAAAAAAAAAAAGAAGTGTCTCATTAGGAGGAGTATCATTCTCTAGATGATTTTTCCAAGAATCTAGGTTATTTTGGGGTTTAGTCTCACCATTAAAATTTCCTTGCATTGAGAAACTGGTCTTACAGAGAACCATTGAGGAATTACTGGAAATGAGAGAGTCTGGAAGTGTTGCACAGGAAATGTGTGTTTTTTCAGTTGTGCTTTTACAGGTTTGTCAGTGAAAGGTGTAGATGTAGCACCACATCAGTATTTTATGGGCAAGAATCTTTATTTTTACTCTTTCTTATAAACCATACCTATTAAAATCACTGCTTATCATGATAAGCTTGTACATTGCTGGGGAAAATGTTGAAGAAATGATACAGCACATGAAATTATCGGTATCATTTGTTTCAAAGTGAGAGTAGCAGACTCTTTTAGTATATGCACTTTTACAGGCTTTTTTCTGCAGTTTTGTTCTATTTGGCTTTAATAACAGTCTGTGCAGGAGTGATACTGAGAAACAGTTACACCCTTTTTTTCAGAGTGAACTATAAGATAGAAGTAAAATACAACAGATAGGATTATATCAAAATGCCTCAGCCATCAAGCCTTTTTTCCTGCCTGTTATCTTTTACATTTAAAGCATTGTTTACTTGATTTATTTTTGCATCTTGTTTGTTGAGTGGGGAAAAGGAGGAAGTTTTCTTGCACTTCATTCATTTCAGCTGATCTTCTTTTTTGTAAAGAATTATTGGATTACCTAAAAATAAATTTGGTATTGACAGTGGCAGCTGTTCTACAACATGAATTAAGTAACAGAAATCATAATACCGGATCAAAAATAATTTCTTCCAAATAACTTTGTTTGAAAATCTATTTCCTTTTTAAGTAATCTGGATCATTCTTAAAGGTTTTTCCTTCTAGGTACAAGGACAAGGAACTTGCTTTCTAATGGAATAAGTGGGGTTTTTTTCCATTTTCCTTTGATACTAAAGCATAAATATTGAATACATTACATGTATAATAACAAGAACTTCCTGAGAGCTGGAAACAAAAATTAACAGTATTGTCAAGATTTTCAAGGGCTGGTCGATAAAGCTGGAAAACACCTTCATCAAAAGGCTTTTATTCATCTATTTAGCTCTTGTTTGACAATTGGAAAGAATAGTTTTGTAACTTTAAATGATTTTTTAAGCCTCTCCATTTCTGTATGAGTTTGGCTGAGGGATGCTTTAGGTAACAGAAACTTAGTTATATGTTTTTTTCCTTTTTCATAAAAAATGACCCCCATTAAAAAAATAAATAAAAGCAAAAACACACACTGAAACCCAGAAAAATATTCTCTTCCAAAGCAATAGCTGATAGCAGCACTAATGATGTCTTGCTTAACTGAGCTCTATTGCTCACCTCACATGGTATGAAGACTACAGAGAAAATAATTTTAAGCAAGCCATTAGTGTTCTTTAAAAATGTTTAAATAAAAGAAAATATCCTAAACTCATATGTATTGCCAATTCTATCTTTCTTCTCCTTGCATTTAAAATTGCTACAATCAAAAAATAAAAAAACCCATAAACACAAACAAAAACCAAACAACAACAACAACAGGAAAAAAACCCCCAAAAAACCCAAACCAAAACAAAAAATAAGAGTCTACCTGGTGGTCCCTGTCTCAGTGAGACCGTGGCTTTTTGATCATTTGGGCAGCAGCTGTGTGTCTCCCCCTAGTTCCCCTAATTCTCCTGCCGTTTGCTGGAAGTTATCATGAATGATGACTGCTTGAGCTGAAGTTATTTTACATTTTACCACCTATTTCTCCCATGTCCTGAAGATTTAAGCAAATAGCAAGGCAGATTTGGAGGTCCAAACAAAGCATAAAATACACTTCTTATTTCACTAAACTGATCTACATTCAAAGTAGTTATTCATTGGAAGGTGTACCTTCCTATGGCAATAAGTTCCCCAAAAAAAGTACTT
This sequence comes from Urocynchramus pylzowi, assembly GCA_013397555.1. Lineage (NCBI taxonomy): Eukaryota > Metazoa > Chordata > Aves > Passeriformes > Fringillidae > Urocynchramus > Urocynchramus pylzowi. Next base: position 722,744 of record VZRH01002464.1, read on the forward strand.
TGCAATGGTCAGGTGAAAACCATCTTTGCATCTATGTCTCTGCAAATGTTGTCATACCCTTCTTAAGTGCTTTTAGCTTGTAAATTATTCAGCTGGAAACATTATGCTGCATATGATCACACTGAAGAGCTGTGAAAGGAAGAGTGGTGCACAGGGACAGAAGAAAAGTATGCAGAGACTTTGCAAGTAGCTTTTTCTGTTCCTCAAAATCCTAAATCTGCAAGGATTTCTGATGTGAACAGGACAAAAAAAATTGCTCTCCAGTGCTTAACTTAATAGGGAGTGTTCTCCTGACCTTTCCATGCCATTACTTCTGCTGAAGCACTGTAGCAGTAGACAAATACAGCTCATAGCAGGTGCTTCTGGGGTTTTATGCTATTTGGTTAACTTCATAACGCTAACAAGTTTAATGTTGGACCAGCTTTCTTCTTTTTTTTTTTTTTTTTTTTTTTTTTT